>OY735213.1:2127503-2147503 GCA_963457665.1 Thysanoteuthis rhombus
AGAAGTAACCCATCCATTTTTTTAATTGATCACCCCCAATTCAACCTGCTGCCAAGAGACGCTGGTCACGTGACGGTTTCTGTTGCGTGACTAAACAGACCTGTCTTTTATACAATTTGCTTTAAATTTGCATCATGACAAAAAGTATAATATTTGTTCTATATTTACCATGTATGTAAAATAATATATTGACTACTTCCTACTTAACTATAATTAAATGTTTGCTCTTATTCAGATATATATATATATATATATATATATATATATATATATATATATATATATATATATATATGCTTCAAGTATGTCACGTGACCAAAAGTATACTTGATATAGAGATAATAGCTTCGAATCGGGTTCATAAGATATTCAAGTAATGGCTCAGTATTATTTACCAACGAAAAGAATTGGTAAGCAACCATAATTCATCGAGTAATAAAGTCGTGAAAAAATAAGCACATCAAAGCAAGTTTACGAGCGATACAAAGAAGAGATGCTCATAGAAAAGATATAATGCATTTATATTTGGTATAACCGGCAATTATTTTGCAAGGAAGCCTTTACCATTATTCACAAAGAGTTTTTGACGTATCTAATGCAAGATGAATAATAGAACGCTCAGTATTAAACTTGAGAATTTACAGAGCAAACGTCTAAGGCAGAGTATTACGAACTGGGTTTCGCAACTCCTACGTGTGTCACCGATAATCTCTAAGTGTGTTGCGAAATTAATCATAATTTTGTAAACAGCAAAACCTTGAATTGTTCGTGTTTAGGCGTAATACGGTTAATGTAATGACAGTAATGCATTAAATCATAATAAGATCTTACATAGGTTTCTTCAGTTTTTTGGTCCGGCTAGATGGCTATGTATCTATCTATCACGCGTACAGACTGCACCAATGGAGCTAGAGAACTGAACAATTTATTCGTTATTATATCTAAGAAAAACTTTCCCCTCTCTTAATAGATTTCTTATCGGAGGTCCAGTTTGCAATGTAAGTTCATGCTAAATTGATCCTGTTTTTGTGTTTGGTAATGTTCACGTTTGTATTTCGAAAAATTAGACTTTTTTAGTGATCACTACCAGAAAAGGGCGAGAGAAGTAACTTATTCTTTGATCATCTCTTTTGAAATCTTTCTAATTGATTACCCCCAACACGGCTTGCTGCCAAAAGACGTTGGTCACATTAATATTTTTTTTATTGAGTGACTAACAAGACCTGTTTTGTATATCTTCCAAAAGATACCCTTTATGGGTCAGCTGAACTTGCCTTAAGTAAGTAATGTGTCGCCAAAAAATTATTTTTGAAAAGTCTGACGACAATGCAAAAAGAAAGCCCTTCTCTAAAAGGCATAGTACATTGTGCCAGAAGAAAGTATACGTGTTCCGAAAAGGATTTCAATCCCTGATACACGGATTGGGAGGGCCTGCATACGACTGTTGGTAGCCCGAAAGTGCTTGAAGTCAGCGTCTATCGTCGCCTTTTCTAAGTAACCCGCGGGCCTAGGTGTATATAATATATTTCGCTGGTCGATGAGATGTATATTTTTTGAAATAAATCCAATGTCCCACAGCATCCAATAGGCTGGTATTATAGATGGGAGGTTGACGCTGAAAAAAAAATTGAGATGCACAACTTTAGAAGTCAGTTTGATCAAGGATGTAAATATGTAAGACACTTCTTGGAAAGACGTTTGCAAGTACCGACTAGAGATGATTATTGGAACTTTTTCATCTTATATTGTGTGATAAATGAATGAATTCATAAATTGAATCATAGTATCGATTTTCATATATATGTAAGTCGGTGAGAGAGCCGCCTACTGACAATGTCTTCTGGTGGTCTTTCTTAATCAGAAGTTGTATGTATCATAATCACCATCAGTCTTTTCACGTCCGCCAGACCTCTCCATCATGGGCGTCGCGGAGTGGATACTTTCAAGCTTGTCTAGTTCGTCACGCCATCTCATACTTCGCCGACGCACATGATCTCTGAGAATCCACGTTGGCATTTCAGTTTTTGTAATGGTTTCTATATCTCTGACTCCTGCCTTTTCTCGAATGTACTGTGATACCTTGTAATCTGTCTATGGGAGGTGGAGCATGGTTCTCTCATGAGCACGTTGCATGGTTCTCAATCTTTTGGTTAGGTCACATGTTTCAATACTATCACACCAGTGCTTTGGCCAGTTCCCGCTTTCGACACTGCAATGTTAAGTCCGGTGAAAGTGGACTTATTCAACGCGATCCGGTCTTTCACGACTCTGGCGGAGAATAAGTCTTCCCTGTGACCAACAGCCAAACTCAGTGGGTGGTTTTAGTGAGTGATTACAAGTGTATGCGTGTGTGTTGAGACATTTTTGTAGCATTTCTTTGTTGGGGCTGACACTGCAGTGGCACTTAATGTTAGGAAGATGGATTCCTCATAGTATTGTATTAGTCACCAGCATGTCTGCTCTTCTTCTGTGAATTAGGTGAATTGTTCTTGTACTTGGTCTTCTTGTCACGGTGGAAAAACATTGTCAACTCCAGCCTCCGAAAGCAGAAGAAGTAAAACAATTATTTTTCCACATAAGCTCCATCTTCGTCTTTCCACTTCTGTAGACAGTATTGAGAGGCTTCTAATCTCTTTGGACTTGAAAATATTTTAATGACAACATTTTCCCTGGAACATTTTATATTCCTTCATTTCAGTCTTTCTTTCTTGCTTTTTATCTATCTATCTATCTATCTATCTATCTATCCCAGTTAGTTCATATCTATCTATCTATCTATCCATCTATCTATCTATCTATCCATCTATCTATCTATCTATCCCAGTTAGTTCATATCTATCTATCTATCTATCCATCTATCTATCTATCTATCCCAGTTAGTTCATATCTATCTATCTATCTATCTATCTATCTATCCTAGTTAGTTCATATCTATCTATCTATCTATCTATCTATCTATCTATCTATCTATCTATCCCAGTTAGTCATTATCTATCTATATATCTATCTATCTATCTAACTCAGACTAGGTTCTTATTAGAAACCGTTAACCAAAACTGTCAACATTTCTTTCTTCAGTTTTCAAGCTGGCCTGGCCGTTGGGCTGGCTGGCTGGCTGGCTGGCGTGCCAGTGGAGCTAAAGGGCTGAAAATTAATACGTTGATTCTTTGTTATGTCTATAAAAACGTTTTTTTAAATAGTTATTTTCAGGGGGCAGGGTCAATTAGCACTATAATTTTATGCAAAATAGATTCATTTGTCTACGTCCGGCAGTATTCACGCTTGTTTGGACTTTTGTAGTGATCACTATCCAACAAAATGTGTGAGAAATCACTTATTCATTGATCACAACTTTTTCCGATTTTTCAATTGATCATGATGCCAAAGGACGTTGATCACGAGACAATTTCTATTGAGTGACTCACATGACCAATCTTTCAATCTTTTTATTTCTCTCAGTATATTTATACCTGCGTTTATCTCAGTCTATTAACATATATTTATCGCTACTTATATCTATCAATCTATCTGTCTGTCTGTCTGTCTGTCTGTCTGTCTATTCATTCATATCTATCTATCTATCTATATATATATATATATATATATATATATATATATATATATATATATATATTTATATTTATATATATACATACATATATATACATATACATATATATGTGTGTGTGTGTGTGTGTGTCTATTCATATCTATCTATCTATCTATCTATCTACCTATCTATCACGTTCACTTCATATTTATCTATACATCTATCTATATATCTCTCCGCCTATTCATATCCATTTATACGTCTATTTCTGTCTATTCATATCTATCTTTTATATATCTATCTCAATCTGCCTATCATCTATCCGTCTCAGTTTATTAGTATCGATCTCTTCCTATACTTATATATATATACAAAAAAAAAGATACCAACCGTTATTTTCATATGTTCATGCATGCATCAGTGTGCACTGGTAATATGTAAATTCTATGGAACTTCAAAGACTGTATCAAAAGGTTCCCGGAAAAAAATCAGGAAAATCTTTAATAAAGTAAAAAGAAAAAAGAATTAAATTCTTTTTCTACCTAATCTCTGTCTACTCTTCAGCATTTCTGCAGACTTTATTTCCAGCCTTTTAATCTGTTTCAAGATGATATTTGTCTTGCAACTTTTAATATATCATCATATATATACGTGTTTATCTAACAAGCTAGCCATGGAGACCTCTCTGTAGGACAGTGGTTAGCGAGCTACTTCAGCGGCTCGTTACGACTAAGAGTAGATTGTGTGTTGCGTAATAATTACCAAAAACGGAATCGACGAACTGATTTCGAGTTTAGGCAAAGGCTGCTCGTGTTCTATTCGCGCGTAAGTCATTGGGGAGAGCATGAATACATTTTGCCCTTTACCTATGGATAAATCACACTAGGATGGCAAGCCTTTGGCAGAGCTAGCTCAACCTTCAAAAATAATAAGATCCCATTAATCCTAAAGAGAAGAGTGTATAACAAATGCATCCTCCCAATAGTCACTTATGGAGCTGAAACATGGAATTTAACCAAGAGACAGATCCGCAAATTGAGAACCGTGCAATGTGCACATGAAAGAATAATGCTGGGCCTCACATGGAGAGACCACAAAACAGCACAACACATCCGGGGAAAAGACAAGAGTTAGAGACATCATAGAATCCATAAAAAATCTTAAATGGCGTTGGGCTGGCCATGTTGCAAGAATGGCAGACAATCGATGGACATCACGACTCACAACGTGGATTCCCCGAGACCACATGCGCAACCGAGGCCGGCAAAATGTTAGATGATGGAGAGACGAGCTAGACAGGTTCAGGAAGTACTGGCTCCGTGACGCTCATGAAAGAGAAGTGTGGCAAGTCCTGGGGAAGGTCTATGTCCAACGACGGACGCTAAAAGAATGATGATGATGATGATGATGATGATGATGATGATGATGATGATATAGTGGGACAATTGATGTCCTTACCCCTGTAAGGCGGTCCATCTGAGAGAAGCTCACTCTGATAGAAAAACAAACCAAGAGTGGAGCCTAGACTGGTGGTAAACTCTTCCTCCTTTCTGGCAACACCTGCGGCCAAAAAAGCTGTCAGTTGTTATTTGTCATCAGACCATAGGAGAACAATCTTGTGATTTTTTTTTTACAATCTCGATCTATTTAAATCTAGGGTAAACAATTGGCTTACCCAATGTTAGTCATTTTTTAATTCCTTTATTGATCTTCACTTTAGTGTTTCAAACACTTTTACGTCATTTCATCTCTCTCATTGCGTTATTTGTAGCCCTCATTTTAAACATGTCACGTTTTTAGTGTTTCCAACTGTACAATTTTAACATCAATAAGCTAATTCAAGCTAATTTTTATTTTTTACTGACCTTGATTCAGTGGTATGGATAAATCTGTTCCTAACCCTTTGAAGTGAAAAGTAGCCGAAAAGGCCTTGCTTAGCGTGACCAAAAGTTAGGAGAGAAAAAACCCTGTGGACTGAGAAAGGGAGATTGTCCCTATGAGTCTGACCCAGAAAGGTGAAATCCTTTATATGAACACTGCTTGTGGTGTTGTGCCAGGCAAAATAATTGGACACCTCGTCGTGAGGTAATGCTTGGCAAGATCTAGCAGATCATAACTATTAACTAATGTGGTCGACCCTTACTGGGTGCCCCACGTTGGGAGCCTTCATTACGTTTTTCTTTCTGAATTTCAACTCTCCTTTCCCATCGTCTCTTGTCAATTATCTGTGATTTCTCTTTTTTTTATTTTTCCCTCTTTTTCTGTTTCACTCTTTCTATATCGCCTTCCCTCTCTTTACTGTTTCTTTCTTTTCTCTGTTTGTATCTCCCTCTTTTGATACTCTCTCTTAAAATCTTTCACCTCTCCCTCTTTTGACACTCTCTCTTAAACTTTTCTCTTCTTCTTTTCTCTTTTCCTTCTCTTGCTGACAGTATTTTTTTCTTTTCCTTCAAATTTCATTTTTATTTCTCCCTCTCGTACCCTCTCTCCGTCTCTCTCTTCACTCTTCTCTTCCTTCTCTCCTTCTCTCCTCTTCCTGTCCTCCTCTTCCTCTCGCTCTCTCTGTCTCCTCCTCATCCTTTCCGTCTCCTTCATTCCATCTATGTTTAAACGTTCCCCCTCTTTCCCCTTTTTAGACACCCCTCTATTCTAATTTGTTCTCACTTGTACCTTTTCCACACCTCTCTCTAATTTTCCCTTGACGTCTATTTTTATCTCTTTCTTTTTTCACCCCTCTCTCTCTCTCTCTCTCTCTCTCTCTCTCTCTCTCTCTCTCTCTCTCTCTCTCTCTCTCTCTCTCTCTCCACCGCCATTATTATCGAACCCAATTTCCTACTTTCATCACTCGATTTATTTATTCACTTATTTATTTGAAGCTTGGATTTAAATTAAAATTGAATCAGAGTAAACACAGCTTGAACTACTCTGTGCACACCACCCACCCTATCCCAAACAACACGCCCACACATGCACTCACCTCAGCAGCAACAACAACAACAACAACGAAGTCAAAAGAATTAAACAAAAATATTTATCTTTTCTGCATTCCTGATTCTTTCTATTTTTCTACATTAATTTTATCTATTCATTTCAATATTTATCTATTTACATTTGTGTCTATTATATGAGAATCCGTCAACAAAAACTGTCACCATAACAGTCAATATAGGTTTCTTCAGTTTTCAAGTTGGTCTGTCTGTGTGGCTTCCTGGCGGGCTGGCGGGCTATGTGTGTATATATCACGCGTAAAGGCCAATGTAGACAATGTATTCAATCACCAACATTGTAAATATCGAACACATGAAATACTTTTGTCATGCTATCGACTTGAAGTAAATAGTATAAACGACAGGTTTGGTTAGTCATTCAGTGGAAACCGTCACATGAACAACAACTTTTGGCAGCATGCCGTTGGGGGTGATCAATTAAAAATTTTAAAAAGGGGTGGTAAATGAATAAGTTACTTCTCTCACCTTTTGCTAATCAATGATCACTAAAAAAAAGTCCAAATTTTTTTTTTAAATCGTAAATGCCGTGGGACCAGTTAAAGATTTTAGAAGACTCGTCAGACCTCTGTGTCTCTAAAACTGTCGACGTGTGTTTCTTCAGGTTTTAAGTTGGCTGGCTGGCTGGCTGGCTGACTGGCTGGCTGAACTTGTACAGGCTAAAGGGACTAGAGGGCTGAAACTTTAAACATTCATTCCTTGTTACGTTCAGAGAAAACGGTTTGGTGGGAGTCAACATCATCTCTAGTGGGGAGGGGGAGTCAGTTTGCAAGTTTTTTACTTAATTGGACCCATAGTTTGTGCTGGGTGGCATTTGCACTTTGTTTTTGTCTTTCATAGTCAGGCGTCTTTACTGATCACTGCCCAACAAAAGAGCAAGAGAAGTAATTAAATCATTGATCACTCTTTTTATCCGACTTTTTTATTTAATCATCCCCAATGCGACGTTGGTCACGTGACAGTTTCTATGGAGTGACTAACCAGACCTATTTTGATTTTTTTTTTAAAATGTTGTATATTTGTATATACTCATTTTATATCCGTCCTTACCTCTTGTCGCTGTTTTCCACACTATGGTGAACGCCACTTCGTATGAAAATCCCGTTTTGCTCGATATTAGCTGAACACTTCTGAGACAAAAGATTCACGATTATTATCTGTCCCGGCTACCATACAAACTCTCCATTCTCCTTATCAGGGTTACTTTCCATACAAATACTTTTTTTTTCTCGTTGGCCTCGTTTTGGTATTTTTATTGCGCTATTTGATTTTCTTTCTATATTCTCTCTCCTATCATTGAAAAAAAAGCCATCTAGCTGACTGTAGCTTATCTATTACTCAGCTATTTATAGTTAATTCTAATTCTGTCAATTCTATTTTCTAGGGCAGTGCCCGCTCCAAAGGCCATGTTCCGAAGGGATGGATCTTTATGGTTTGTGGAGAAGCCTGCTATAATTTTCATGTAAAATAATACTTCATCAGACTTACGAAACTACGTCTTCGAAGTATTTCGGTTTCTTCAGTTCAGTGCTGCCAATTTATAAATGTCATATCTAAATTTACATAAAGATCTACAATATTAAATATCTTATTTATTTTTGAATCTTGAAGAACCACTGATCCAAACAACTTTAGACTCGACACTGCACTGGCTTATACGTTGCACAATATATCTGTTGAATGTCAATTTCGTACAATGGCCAGTTGTCGAGTTATGTCGGTGTATACATAAGTTCTGAGTAAGAGATTATTTCAATTGTAGTTCAGTTAATTATTTGATTGCCGTGTTACCTATAATGTCATCTATTCATTGGTATCTTCTGCTCCTCTCTAGAGCCAAGTTTTCTGAATCTATCTCTACCATAACCTCCGATGACTCAGCCTAACATACCATCATCACCATTTTGGAGGCCTGTGAAAGCTAAAAACAAAAATCCCCCTTATAAATAATAGGTATTTATTAATCGCTTTACGCCATTTCGGCTTACAGAAGTTTTTTTGTTTTGTTTTTTGTACGAACATTCTATTTTCGGATTGCAGGGAAACCTGTACATGATTTTGATCTTTTTTTTTTCTCTCTCCTATCACCGCGGCTATTTATAATTTGATCCTCATTCTGTCAATTTAATTAAAATGTCACTTACGTGGGTGTCGACTTATCAATTACACTCGGGTTTCATTTATATTAATATATTGCATTTAGAATTCAAAGATTCAATTCAGATTAAAGACTGTCAACCAAACTGTCATCACAAGTTTCTTCAGTTTTCAAGTTGATCCGGCTGGCTGGCTATGTATCATGCATTCAGGCTGCACCAACGGAGCTTGAGGGCTGAAAATTTAAACATTCGATCCTTTACGTTATTATCCCCAGAGATCACATGCGGAACCGAGGCCGACAGAATATAAAATGGAAAGATAAACTAGGCAAATTCAAAAAATACTGGCCCTGCGACGCCCACGATAAAGAAATGTGGTGCATCTTAGGTGAGGTCTATGTTCAACGACGGACGATAAAAGACTACTACTACTACTGCTGATGATTATGATGGTGTTATTTATGTATTTTTAAAAAGTTTTTTTGTCCTGTTCAAGATCTCCCGCTTAGATAGCTTTATTTAGTTTCGGGGTCAATTTACAAAGTCAGCTCATGCTAAATTGACCCTTTAGTTTGTGTCCTGCAGCATTCACGTCTGTTTTTTATTGATTTTTTTTTTCAAATTTGGTGAGCACTATCCAACAAAAGGCGAGAGAAGTCACCCCAACATGGTATACTGCACAAAAAATATGATGTTTTCGATTGAGTGACTACCAAGACATGCTCATATCTGATAAGTGTTTAATTTAAATTCCCAACAGTCTTAATGTTTTAAAGATATGAGATGTGCATAATCAGTAGGTCACGCGTGTGTGTATCGAATTACTAGTTATTACCTGGAATCAAATAGATATTTTAATTTCTATGAGATGATTTGGGGAAGAAAATTTATCCATCTACGTAGATAGATAGATAGATAGATAGATAGATAGATACATACATACATACATACATACATACATATCATCAGCTGCGGAGCCAGGTCAAAGATTTTGGCGGGGTCGCGCTAAATCAACCTCGACAAGCGTCGAAAAACGCCAAAATGCACTAAAAACACTGTTAGCCGTTCTATGGACATCTAAATGGCTAGATTACTCTTTTTTTTTCAACTGAAAACGAACAAAAACGTCCAAAGAAATAGCGCTAAAATGTGCGAAAAGAGGCGCTGCTCGTTGGATTTTTGCGCTGCCAAGACAAGAAAAGCGCTAGATTGGCAACGTTAGTTCGCAACATATGTATCTAAGTTTTGTCAAAATGTAACCTTATGGTGAGGTGTCGCGAATTTTTTAATAGATTTCCATGTTTATTCCTGTATTTACATATGTCATATCTAAATTTACGATCTTGATTTTTTATTTATTTTATTTCACTTATTCAACTCACCCTACTCCAACCCAAGGTTTTCTCTTAATTTTCTCTCGAATTCCAAAGGTCGGTCTTGAAGGAGTTGGGGGCGAGGGATGGTCATGAAAACTTGGATTCGATTCCCGGTATGAACGAGGACAAATTTCCATGAGCACTCAGCAGCCAATTGAGTACGCTCTGAGCTGTGTGATTAGGGTGGGGTTATCCCTTTGGTAGACTCTCATCCTACCAAGGGAGTGGTCATGAAGTCTTGTAAGAATAAAGCCCTAGTCTTGACCAGACTTGAGACTGGCAAGGATCACTAAGCCGATGCATTCAACATAAACTGGGACTTTGCCATCAGTGGTTTATACTCCAATGATAGACGCCCCTCAAGAGGTGGGCTTTTTACCTTTTCTTACCTGACATAGAAAAATAATTAGCAAATTAGTCTAACTGGCCATTATTGAGTTTAGCGAGTTCGATTCCCACCGGTTCCCTAAGTATTGCAGCATTTTGCGAGACTAAGCTAAGCTTATTAAATATTCGGTCTGCATGATTTCGTTCCAATCGTCTTGAGCTACACTTTGATCTCTTTTCATAAGTGGAAAAGTCCATTCATTCAAATGGAGGGGGGGCAGGAGATATCTAATTAGCTTTTAAGTGGAAGAATCTATTGAGGAGCATAGGGTTGCACAGAGCTTTTAGTATCAAAGAGTTTTTACCGGGCAGAGTTGTTAGCACTGCACCCTAGATGGACTGTCTTACGGAGCTGAAAGGCTCCAACTACCCTCTATTCACCCATATCTGGCTAGAGAAGCCGATTTATGCCTTTTCTGAGGGTATTATTGTGAAGTGAACGTGAGCAACCTCGGCCGAAACTCGAACCCGTTTTCCATACCGATAACCGTTACCCCACTCACACCCGTAACTGCATGTTCTGATGGTTGTTGATTAGTTGCCAATCAATAATTCGATATTAAAAACCGCTACCCAAAACTGTCATCAAAACAGCTTACGTACGTTTCTCCAGTTTTTAATTCAGTCTGTATAGAAAAAAACGTTTTTGAAAAGGTTTAGTCCTTATTATGTCATTATTATACAAGAAACGTTTTTTGTTTTTTTCAAATTCTCCACCCTAAAGGGATTCAATTATCAATGTTATTTCATGCTAAATTGGTCCCTTAGTTTGTGTCCAGCACTGTCAACACTTTTTTCTTCGAAATTCGGAATTTTTCAAGTAATCACTGCCAAACAAAAGGCGAGAGAGGTAATTTATTCACTGATTACCTCTGTTTCTAATTTCTTAATTGATCACCTTCCAACACAGCATGCTGCCAAAAGATGTTGTCACATGACGATTTCTATTGGACGACCAACCAGACTTGCTCAGTTTTGTTTTCAAACCTTATAATTGGTTGTTTTGATACTTCTTGCAGGGTTTTTTTTTGCGTGTGTTCGATTTTGGGGGGGTAATCTGCAGAAATTTCTGATTTCTTTCCAACTGTTTATTGCTGTTCCCCGAGAAGAATTAATAGAATTGAAAACTGAAGTCGATTCCGTCAATTAAATTTTGGAACAGAGCATCAAAGACACGTTCCTCGTTCCAAAAATACTCTTTTCTTTCTGTCACCAATAATGTCAGCCAATGTTGCCAATTTAGCTTTTTTTTTTTGTCAAACCCAAGTCCAAAGTTGCTCTTGACTTTGTTTCTCTAAAATAACAAGAATAATCCTCACCAAAATTAGGGTTGTAAAATGTTTACATTCCTCTAACTAGATTTGAAATCGCAGCTAGCTGATTGGTAGTCGTGTCTCTTACCTACTGAGCTAAACTGACAAGACTTACGTATTAACTAAAATATATGCCAGAAAAACGGATTATTTTATTCTAATAGTGCGCCTATAAAATTACCATTTAGAAATCATAAGCAGGTGAATGATAGCTGGCTCTCTTATCGACTGAGCCAAACTAACAAGTTTTAAATATCTACGAAATTTATCTCATTTATATCCAAGGGATCATTTCATTCTAATGAATGGTAATTATTCATCCGAATGAAATAAGCTTAATAATGCTGTGTAATACTAAAGAAATATAATTTTATAAATTATAAAGTCGCTGTAATCATTTTCAATCGAAGTGTTTGGGCCTGCAGCAGCTAGGCTTGTGTTTATGTTAGTGTTTGTTTTTCTCGTTTTTCGAATCTATAACTCACTCCAAAATTCGAAAAATTAGGAAGAAATATCTGAATCAAGATTGGACTCAAAACTCCGAGAAAATAAAGAAGAAACATCGAAATTGGCAACACTCAGCTCCCTAAATCGAAAAATTGAGAGAGAGAGAGATCAGCAACAATGGACTCCCATCTGAAAAATGAAAAACAAACATTGATATTGGCGACACTGGTCTCAGCTGGGGTTTGAACTCTGTTCACTGATTCCTTATTTGTGTGTCTCTCTGAGCCTTTGTTCTCTGCTTGTCTGAAAATAACATCTTCCTAACGAACGATGAAGGATGTTGCTTTAATCGCCAGAACAAATAATCAAGCAACATGTCATCTTCATCCTCTCGACTCGAAAACATGACAGGCTTCCTTTAATTTAAACACCCTTCACTTGGACATCGAAAGGAGTGCCGAACCAGGTGCCATAACTGTCGTCAGGAGACAATCAAACTTCCAAACTGTAATGCTGACAACTTGAAGTCTGCCTCTTCATTGGTTGGCGAGGGAAGAACGAGAATCCTTCACGCATGACAATATGGTCACGTGCAAGAACATACGATGCAGGGTAGCCATTTTCGCCATTTTGAGGCAAAATTTGACAAATCTGTTTCGTTTTTTTTTTTATCTCATTAGGCTGTGAGCCTTTTGATATGGTCATATTTAAATCGTTGGTCATTTCAACTTTGTTGAGGCAGTATTTTTAATAGATTGTCATTTTTTAATGTACTTAAGTATTAGAATGTTGATAAACAGTAATTATCATAATTTTTAATACTATCATTCACCTCATTTTTATGATCGCAACTTTAATACTCAAGTCGTCCCCGTAAAGTAGCGATAAAAAAGCAGCAGAGGAATTAAAATGGAAGAGAGTGGTAGCATGATGCTTTTTAATTAATACAAATGATTTGCAATTCTTCTTTTAATGAAAATAAATGATAATTGATTTTATAAACAATTTGGGCATCATGCAATTTTTTACGTGCTTTTGGCCAGAAACGTCTCCAAGTATTTGACAACCCTGATATGTATGTGTGTGTGTGTGTGTGTGTGTGTGCGAGTGTGTGTGTTCCAGTAGTATTACGGTGTTGCGTGATGATGTTATAGAAAATAAAATCTGCGAACCTAGTTCGAATACTGGCTGAGGCTGTTATTGTTTATGTCATTGGGAAAGGTTCGAATTCACATTTCCCCATGTTCAGTCCAATATAGAGATATCTTGAAAAATGAGATCATTATGCAGGAATAAAAGCGGACATGAACACTGTCTATCTATCAATAAGTGCTGTGCGTAAAGCTAGCAGGATGAAAATTTGAACATTGGCTCAATTAGTATGTCTCAAAAGAACTATTTTGTTGTTTTAACCGCCAGCCCGGTATGGGGGGGGCAATTTACAATGAATGTTTATACTATATTGGTCCCTTAGTTTGTGTCGGCAGCGCTCATGCTCATTTTATTTAGTGATCACCACCAAATAAGAGGCAGAGAGAAGTAATTTATTCATTGATCACCTCTTTTTTCCATTTTTTATTTAATCACCCGCAACATGGCATGTTGCCAAAAGATATTGATCATGTGACTGTTTCTATTGAGTCACTAACCAGACCTGTCTTTTACTATTTCTTTCTTTCCTTTTCTCATTCACTTCCTCGTTATTCTTCTTCTCTTTCCCCTTCTTTTTCTTTTCCTATTTCTTCGTTAGATTTTCATATTCTTCATTTTCTTCTTCTTTCACTTCCTTTCCTCTTCTCCTTGTTTTTTCTTTCTCTCTTTTTTATCCTTTTCATTGTCTTCTTCTTGCTATTGATATTGTTCTCTTTCATCCCCTCTTGTCTTTTTCATCTTTCTCTTGATTTTCTTCCTCTTTTTTCTTTCTTTCTTCTTTCCTTTCTCTCCTCATGTCCCGTCCACCCTTTACACCTTCCTCTTTTTTTCTCTTCGTGAAGCAATTCCAAAAGTTACAGGAAAAAAAACTAAATAAAACTGAGAAGCACCCAGAGTAAGCATATCAACGCAATTATCACTGAAAACTGAATCAAAATCAGATCAAAACTACGTTGCAGGGGAGGTAACTGTGTTTCGATTTTCCATATTTCGGATCAGCTTTTACTTCTTCAGAATATATGAAAATACCCCTCAATCAAAGACAAATTCCGGAATCTACCCCGAAATTCAATCGATTCCTTCGTAGCCAATGATCTGCCCTTTCACAAAATATCATTGAAATTAATTGAGAACTTTCGGAGATGGACAGACAAGAGTGATTACGTATAACTCTCCGAATTTCGTAGACAGATCACTAGTACCTCAACAAAGGGTGCGACCTCACACTGATACCCTCTGGCTAATCTCCTACTTTTTACCAAAAATGTTTCCTAGTCAGAAACGAGGCGCCCAACTCAACAATAAAATCGGCCAACCAATATGGCGGCATCAGATGAAACGGCAGACGACACACAGGAACATTCCATTATCCCTGCTCTTTGCAATAATACAGAACAGTAAGACTTCAAACATGAGCGAATGGGGTTTGAATGTATTTCGATACGAAAATTGACCCTCAGAGGCAACGTTCTATTCGTTCGCTTTTCAAATCATTTTTCCTCTTCGTTTTCTGCCTACGTCACGGCGTTTATTATCCGTAATTCTGCCTTTCCTTTCCACATTTCTGTCACGTGAGAGCCACTCGGGGAGGATTAATGGAGTATAAGTTCACATTTCTTGGTATGACTTCGTGCTCTCTCTTGGGATGGTCGCCGGAAAAATGCATTCTTTTATCTGCTCTGTCGAATCTTTAATGACTTCTAACGAGGCAGGAGACCATTTGTAATTCCAACGTTTTCCTTATCACGAGGTGTTGCACTTCTACGTTCACTCTAACGCATCAGAGGCGCACAATTGTGGTTTCAGATTTGGGGAATAAAAACCTTTATCGTTGAAATATCTTTTATTTCTCCGCTGAGATATAAAATCGACAAATGTTGAGATGGAACACTTACCTTACTGCTATGAGGTATCAAGTTGTTACTCATCAAATGTTTTTATCATCACAAAGAATAACATTAAAAGATGAAGATTTACGGATGTAATTGCATTTTTCCTGATTCAGAGTAAACAGATATAATTCGTTGTTATCGTAGGTTTTTGAGCTTTTAAAAACAATCATGTCTTCCCAAGAGGTTAAACTAGTAAGATTTCGAATTAAAACACAATGCTGCTCAAGCTGCTGATGATGCCAACAAAATATTTGTTGTGAAATCTACTACAGTGCAAACTGTTCAGCGTTGTTTCAATAGGTTAGGTCTGGAATTATGGATACCATTTATAAACCTCAAAGAAGGTGGTTATTGATGAAGAATTGTCAGCAGCGAATTCCACTGCACATGGGCACTTTCTGAGGTCTTCAAGACACCAATTGCAACTATATCCCGTCATCTCAAGGCACTAGAAAAAGTGGGAAACTGAGTCCCACATGAGCTGAGTGAAAAGCTCCATGGCAGTTCCAGACTTAACACCTTCATGTTAACCTCTGCAGTCAATAATTCTTCATTATTAGGAATAAGTCTGGGTATTCCTTGATGTTTATTTTTTGGTATCTCTTCCAGACCTGAACGAATTGAACCCACGTTGAACAGTTCACAATGTAGTAGTGTTCGCTCCAAATGTTTTGTTAATGTTATCAGCACTTTGATCTGCGTTATGTCCTAATTTGAAATCGTACTTGGAGATCAGTCCAACTACCTGTATACGCACAATTGCTGTTAAAGGCTCAGAAACCTCCAATAATAAAATTATATCTATATTGAATCCGACGAGAAAATAAAGTTGTATAAGTTGATCTTATAATTTTAGAATTATTCTCTATGCAGTAAAAATAGATGATATTCCATGAGTAACAACAACCCAATACCTCAGCCGTTGCGCTGGTGCGAGCGGACCTGATTACCACTGTCAACAACAATGTTCTTGGAATAATAAAAAATGAAAAAAAAAAATGTTTTTGTTTTCCCTAAAAAGATATTTCTTAATAATAGAGAGAGTGAAGTATCTTTGGAGCCAGGTGCACATCTCTGATTTTATGTTCCCAAATTTAATTGACGGAATCGACACCAGTTTTCATCAATTATTTTCCGCGAACAGCAATAAACAGTTGGAAAGAAATCAGAAAATCTTGCAGATGATCTGAAGAACCCGAAGATCAAAAAAAAAAGGCCAAGAGTATCAAAACAACCAATTATGAGGTTTAAAAACAAAACCAAGTAATCGATCTATTGCTCGACGACCAATCAATAAGTTTGTGTATCAATGTACACCGTAACGGGAGGTGCGAATGGCCTGACAACTAACAGTGAGGGCAATGGAATCAGCGAACCAAGTTCAAACTGCGACTGAAGCTTGAGGAAAACATGGTTCAATCTCTTCTATCTTAAGCTATGTCTAAACAGTCGGGTCAATTGAGCTCATTAATCTTGGGAGACAACAAGTCAATTTAAGGGAGGATCCACCAAGCTATAGGCCAAGCGTGGAGAGTACGGCACTCTTCTCGGTCAAAAAACCACTATGTCACCAAAAATAAGAAGTGGAAGGACTTTTTCTTTTTGGGATGGGGGAAAATAATAATGGATTTACGCCGTAACGATGAGGCGTCTTTGAATACAAGGATAGTAGCACATTTCTCACAATCGCCGCCAATGTTCGGTGTTCGATCCCATGTGAAAATCTAGGATTTCGAGATGGGGCGGGCTGGACCTGTCGAATCAAAGGATTGGATTAACGTACTTCTGAATACTTCCCGTATAGACGATTTGTATCAAACGAGGATAAGCATAGAAAACAACAATAATAATGCCATGGGGGGGGTAATTATTTTTTCTAGATATAATAAAGAGTAAATGTTTTTAAAAAGTGCGATTTATACGTGCGACACATATATAGGTAGCCAGCCAGCCAATCAGCCAGCCAGACTCAATTGATAACTGTAGAAATCATTGACGATTCATAATAGCAGCAACGTATCCCTATAAAAGTATAATTCGGTAAAACTCTGACCTTGAAAATAACTTGACGACCAGCCAAAAGCTCTTAGTCATGAAATTAGAAACGAGTCCTGCATTTCCGACGCCCATATTGAAATAAAGGGTGGCTGAGAAGTCGCGAAGGGATTTAAAACGATCCTAACTTTTTCTATTTCAATAATTTTTTGTCTTTCTCTTCTCATGTATATGAAGGAATCCTTTAGAATTCATTATGGAAAAGTACACGATTGAGCGACAAATCAAAATAATAGAACTTTAGTTAGAATACTTTTAACGACAATCCAAGGAGCATATTATCGTTATTTCAAATTCATCTGAGCTCACGATTTGTCGTTTGTTTGTGCGTTTTCGAGAATTGGGTCCGGTTAGAGGTCATCCACGAACAGGGAGACCACGTTCAGTCCGAAATGCTGAAAATCGTATAAATGTGTAGAGGAACAGATACCATTTGATATATTATGTAGAATGTTATTGAAAGAGCAAGAATTCATGAAGTTGGAAATGGCGGGCATTTGAAATTTAAAAAATCCCGAACACGGGTTAATTGAATTGACCTTGTTAATATATTTCATTTGTTAAAAACGATTCTGAAAAATCATTAGAAATAAAGAAGAAAATAATGTTTTAAACCTATTCGTGACTCTGAGCCGCCCTGAATGAACGTGGTTTTAAAATTATGTTGGCCTCGGCGAGTCGAGTTCAAACTCCGGCAGGGGCAGTTTATGTTCACGTCGGTCTAATCCCCTTGGGAGAGGAATGTATCTATCTGTCCCCACAACGAATAGCACGTCTATCGCCTCTAAGTCCATTTTACATATTGTAAACACGAGCCTTAGCAGAGACACTTGTGAAATGTAGAATCCCGTGCAGAGATGGCTGAAGTCGTTGCCAGCGTAAGGGCACTAACTAACTAAACTAATTACCCGCAAATACCTGGACCCGCCAATGGCGTCCGAACGCTATTTCCTCGGCACTTTCATCTTCAGTCAGTCAATTCGTTAAATTCATTCCAGAAGCCAGATACGTGACTTTTCGTAATAAAGTTACTTCAATCTACCTTTAATTTTCCCGGTTTCATTTGAACTCAAATTATCTGACACCCGTGCCCCTGGGCCGAGCTTAAACTCTCCCCCTTGTCTACCCAACCCTTTGTTGAAAGAATGAAGTAACTTTCAAGTCACGTTAAATGATTTATATCGTTGTTCTATCTATAATACAAGTATAATGGGTAGTATATGATATATATATGTGTGAGCTACACTGAATCGTTGAAATTGACTTATAGGCGAATTTTAACTTTTCTTTTGACAAAAAAAAACAAATGAATACGAAGTTTTGATATGGCCGAAAATTCATTTAATTAGAACAAAGATATAAAACAGTGATCAATGTAATCGAAGTGAAATCAACCTTTTCTTATCAAAAAATATAGAGATTTGGCCAATTGGGCAATTTTAGCGATTCGGCTGAACATATGTAGACGTACTGATATATAATCCAAAAAACTCACGCCTACAATCAAACCACATTTGTACACTTGATTTAACTTCTTTTCCTTGCTTCCGGCCCTCCCTCACCTCCAGGCTCTAAATCCCGCTCAGCCTAATGGTTAATCCACCACAGCTTGAACCGTTACATTCGTATGCAAGTCTGGTCATTGTCGTCATTTAGCTGAGTCTGACACAAAATAATACAAAACTCCCTATGATAGTCATGATCTTAGAGAGTACATTCTTTGTAATTTCTAAGATGAAGCATTATCATTATCAAACCGTCAACCAAAACTGTCAACAAAGAATCCTTCAGTTTCTAAGTTGGCTGGCTGACTGTCTAAGTGTGTATCACGCGTACAGGCTGCAACATGGGTGGGGGCTAATTTCAAATGTAATTTTATACTAAAATGATCACTAACTTGTGTCCGGCAGCATTCACGCTTGTTTTTGGAAGCTCGACCTTTTTTTTTTTTTACTGATCATTGCCCAACAGGAGGCCAGAGAAGTAATATGTTCATTGATCATTCTTTTTTTCCAATTCTTCATTTTTAATTGGTCACCCTCAATACGGCATGTTGTCAAAAGACGTTGGTCACGTGACGGTTTCTATTGAGTGACTAACCAGACGTGCTATGATAATCATTATTGATTATTCATTTTTCGAGTGGCGTTTTTCATCATAATAATATCAGTTCATCTTCAAGCCGACGCTCAGACAGCAATTCTATGGTAGACAGTGAGCGACATAGATCGGAAGTAAAGGAGAGCCTCCAAGAAAAATACCACTGAAATTTGGGGGAAAGGAATATTAACCAAAAAAATTAATGACTACCCAATTGTTCCATATGAAATCGGCGATTCTGAATAAACTATATAGTGTATTCTTCATCATCAGTCTTTCAACGTCCGTCGTTGGACATAGACCTTCCCCAGGATTCGCCACACTTCTCTATCATGGGCGTCGCAGAGCCAGTACTTTCTGAATTTGTGCAGCTCGTCTCTCCATCTAAATTCTGCTGGCCTCGATTCCGCATGTGATCTCGCATGTCTTGAGTCGCGATGTCTATCGGTTGTCCGCCATTCTTGCAACATGGCCAGCCCACTGTCATTTGAGATTTTTAATGGATTCTATGAGCTAGTGTATTATAAATCTCCAAATATCTTTCAATCCAAAAATTAATTAACTTGACATTATAGTCAATAACTGAACAACTGTAGCGTCAAAATTTGAAGTCATGCAAAAGAT
>OY735213.1:2150003-2212503 GCA_963457665.1 Thysanoteuthis rhombus
GGCAACTGCCTCAGGCTGCTCTTTAGCCCCGGGCTCCTTTTTATATATAAAAATATCATAATTAAAAAATTGTTCAATTGATAAGAAATTAATTGATAATTACTGCTTGGAATTCATCTTGAAATTCATTCCATCATAACGCCGACATTGGTTTTAAATTAATCAATAACATTCCTGCTTGTAAATCGGGTCTACAGTAATTGGAATATGGGTTAGGAAAATAAATATGTTTTATCTAAAAATCTGATCGGAGTTTGGCAGGCATGTATAGCTACATGTATATATTTATTTACTTGGGAAATATAACTCATTTCATCTTTCTGTGTATGCATAACTTGTCAGTTCCAATTAGATGCAATGAACGGTCTTCAATGTGCAAATTTTGTGCCGTGTATTTCAATTTCTGCGAATGAGCGACCCCTTGCCCCGCCCGAATCTGAAGTGCCCCATGCCTTCAAAGCTCTCTAGGCGACCCTGAGTGTTTGATTGCCAGACCCACACTAATTCGACCTCTGTCCGATTTTGGAGCCTTTTCATATATATTTCCTCTGTTCTGATGATGTCAATTCGATTTCATTAGGGAAGCCGAGATGAAGTTGGCAGCAAAACCTTATATCATTTTTTCTAGTCATATCTCTCTCAGTTTTATCATGTTTATCCTGTTATGCTTGCCTCTCAGTTTTTTACCATTCGTCGTTGGCCATAGACCTTTCCCTGAATTCACCAAATCTCAGTATCATGGGCGTCGCAGCTCCAATATCTCCTCAACTTGTTTGAATCGTCACGCTATCTTATATTTTGTCGGACACAATTTCTAATGTGATCTATGAGGATCCATCTTGAGGATCTTGATGTCCAGAGTCATATCTTGCAACGTGGTTTGCAGTCTAATATACTGTGCTGTCTTGTGATGTCTCCATGCAATGTTGAGCATGGTTTTCTCCTGTGCACGTTGCATAGTTCTGAGCTTGAGGGTCGATTGGGACAATTTATTACTTTAACATGTTTCGCCTGACGGCTTTATCTCTATGTAAAGAAGTACCAAAGTGGATGGAATTCTTATCGGAGAAATTATCATATCGACTTGTAATTACTTGGGGGAGGGGAGCATGACTCTCAAATACCCAGGAGAGTGAAGATTAATTGAAGGTTCTTATGCATACCTAATTGTCTCTCAGTTCCCGTTTTTATCTACCGAATATCCCCCCCCTCTCTCTCTCTCTCACTCACTCTCTCTCTCTTTGTGTTCCTCTCTCATATATGATTATTATTGTGCTTGTATGAACATTATGAAAGTAAAATGACAATGTTGGAAGGTTTTTTTCAAGACGAATCACTCTTTTTTTTTCGATGTTTTACGTATCCCGCTTAAATAAATAAATAAAGCATTCCGATATTGTTACTTGACTCTAAAAAATCTTTATGTATATACATCTTTATAAATGGAACATTTATTTCATGTTTTTTTTTCTTGAAATTTTAAAAAATTATTTGAATCCGATCTGACGACGGTACTATTGCAAAATGCATAATCAGAAATAGAAAGTAGTCGTTTCTCCATATCGTTTTATCATTTCATAACACCCACCGAACTACAAATACAGTTCCTTTTCTTTAAAAATCAATTCATAGAAAATCAAATATATTTTTGATTTTATTTTCACGGGATTTGGTAGTATTTTTAGAAATAATTGATTTTATCAAATAACTTTATAAGTATTTCATATATTTATTGACATGCACGTTCTATTTATCATATTTCATGTACTTATTGAGACTCGCATACATTATATCAATTCAGCATTTATAACTGATGTACTTGATGACGCTCAAGATTAGCTGAAAAATATTACGGAATAGATTTAGTTTTTAGAACTTTCTGATCTTTTCCGGTGGATATTAATTTCCTCAAATGAAGTAAATTTTCTAGTCTGCAAAGAACTATGTCACTCTCCCCTTCTTTCTCTGTCTTTCTCTCTGCCTTTCTCTCTCTCTCTCTCTCTCTCTATATATATATATATATATATATATGTGTCATTATATAGTGTATATATATATATATAATACTATATAATGACATATTCATATATATATATATATATATATATGTCATCATTTAGTATTAAAAAGACAATGTGAAAAGAAAATTTCATCAGCCTTATATAAACACAAAATATACATACCTCAGTTGATTCAGAGTTATATATATATATATATACTAGATTTATAAAGATACAAACAGAAAACAAACAAAAACACAATAAATGGACCTGTTGTTACATAAGAAAATATGAATTACAAGGATATATAACCGGTGAATGTTACCATCTCGTGCCTCTCACACTCATCAGCAACTGGTGTTGTTAAACAACGAATTGTCGGTTGTTAATGAGTGCAAGTGGCACGAAATGTTTAACATTCATCGGGTACATACCGTTGTAATTCTTGTAATTATATATATATATATATATATATATATATATATATATATATATATATATCCACACACGCACACGATGATTTTCATGATATATATGTCCCGCTGAATCGAGGAAAGAGTTTAACTGGCGAAATTTATTTATTTATTTTTTGCAACAAAAAATTTGATTTTTATTCCTTTCGTAAAACATTTTTCCCATACTTTTTTTGATCAAGTGAGTTAAGGGGTTGAATTTTCGCCGATTTGGCGTAATGTATGTGGAAATGATTTCCATGGCTATTGATTTACTTGAGCATCCCCAACCAGTACCCCCAGGGGGCGTGCCATAGTAGCCTTCCCCACGAATTAGTGTGATCACACATGTATATTCTACATATTCGGACACATATATACGGTTACAACTAAACTCCCCCCCACACACACACACACGTACTGGGGTCACAAATTTCCCTCACATAGAAAGACAAAAAGAACCAATCTTGACCACACTCTCACACCGGTGCCTATCCCCAACCAAACATAGATAGCATAATGACAGATATATAACCTCTCACCCAAACACAATGTCAGCTTTTGGAAAGTTTCATTTACGCCATTTTTTTTAGCTTTTATCGAAAAAAAGGTGAAAGTCGAAAATAGCGTTCTATGTTTGTTCTGCAGCTGACCGTTATAGAGGCAGCACGCATCCTCTTTCTCTCTCTTCCCAGTCTCTTATACCTCATAGCATCCCTCATCACCGACGACTGAGCTTAATATACAATCGTTATCATTTTATGGTTGTCTGGGAACGCTCGAAAAATGTCCCCAATAAACTAATGGTAATCGTTTCTTCGCTTTACGCCATTTCGGAAAACGGGTTCATTTGTACTAATGTAGGTCTTTCGTGAAAGCCAAATATCTGTTCATAACTATTTTTTTCGTCTTGCTCGTTTCATACTTTCGCTAACGTTTTCCTCTCGATACTTATTGTTCATATTTATAAAAGTCCAACGACAGACGCTAAAGGCTGATGATGACATGAGTTCATTGAGGCGAAGATGAAAAACGGGAACCCCCCTTCCTGGATCAGGCCCTCTCACCGAGGGCGTGGGGTTCGAGAGTTGGAATTTCATAGTCAATATTGAATGATGATTCAGTACAATTGTTTTGTGTAATCTCACCCCTACTGTTTACAGATAAAAGAGTATGATATTATTCACGGGTTATCACTTAGATATATTCCGAATATACCATTTGCACCATCATCCCTCCTCCAACCGAAAAATATTTCTGTCCCTCTGGGAAAGTGACATCAGACACACATGTATCAGTCTACTAATATCACTATCTATCTATCTATCTATCTCACTCTCTCTCTCTCTCTCTCTCTCTCTCTCTCTCTCTCTCTCATTGTATCTCCCATTCTTTCTTTATCTATCTATCTATCTCTCTCCTCCTTCTCACGCTCTCTCTATCTATATCTCTCCCTCCCGATCACTCTCTTTCTATCTATCTATCTATCTATCTCCATCTCCCCTCCCTCTCTCACTGTCTCTCCAATTCTCTCTCTGTTTGTATCTCTCACTCACTCTCACTCTCTTACAAGCTATCTCTCCTCCTCCCCTCTCTCACCGGCACTCCAACTCACTCCCTCTCTCTATTCCCCTTTTCACTCTCTATCTCTTTCTCCCTCCCTATCACTCCCTTTCTATCTATCTCCCCTCCTTATCCCACTGTATCTCCCACTCACTATCTATCTATATCTCTCCCTCACTCTGACTCTCTCAATCTCCCCCTCCCTCACTTTCCCTCTCTGTATCTATCTGTCCCTCCCTCCCTCTTACTGTCACTCTCACTCTATTTCCCCTCACTTTCTCTGCCTATCTATATCTCTCACCCTACCTCTCACTCTCGATCACTTTCTCTAATAGTCCATCTCCCCCTCTCCCACTCTCTCTCTCTCTCTCTCTCTCTCTCTCTCTCTCTCTCTCTCTGTTCTTTTTCCAAGTATCTCCATTTTGATCTATTTTAGTCTATTGATAGATACATTCTACCCCAGTATTTGTATATCTATCCTCATTAGAAATCCCAAACTGTCCACGTAGGTTTTCCTCAGTTTTTTAGTGAGGCTGGCAGGCTAGCTATCCATCTACCGCACCGATGGACCACTGAAGATTTGAACATCTACGCCGAAGTATGTCTAGAATTAGACAATCGATGGACATCGCCACAACATGGATCCCCCGAGACCACATGCGCAACCGAGGCCGGCAAAATGTTAGATGGAGAGACGAACTAAACAAGTTCAGGAAGTACTGGCTCCGTGACGCCCATGATAGGGAAGTGTGGCAAATCCTGGGGAAGGTCTATGTCCAACGACGGATGCTAAAAGACTGATGATGATGATGATGATGATGATGTCTAGAATTTAGAATAAAAACAAAAAAAAACAGAAGTAATTTATTCATTGATCACTTTTTTTTTCATTTGACAGAAACCTGATAATGTGTATCTATTCAGAAATCTATCGACCGACCTAAATATGCCTTGAACTTTTTAGATATTTTTGGACATAAATATATCTGAATATTCATCTTTCTATCTATACAGATCTATTTGAATACATAATTTTCGTTTAGGTCCATTTCTGTTTTGAAACATTTGTTCAGAAGATATTGATGGAATATCGAAAAGGAGTTGATAGTAAACATTACAACATTTTTCGATGGAATTTCCAATGTGACTACAACATTGACGCTATGGTTGTCTTATTATTGACTGTGATGGGGAGTTTACTTGTATATGTGAATTTCTATGAAATAATTTTTCAAGATAAGAATGCGTTAAAATGTTGGGTAGGGAGATAACTTTTCATAAGCAAAATAGAATAACCCAGTGTTACGGATAGAGAAACAAACAAATAAATTCACACTGTCGCATTGTATTGATAGATTTTGGAAAAAGGACCGATCTGATTATTTGGAAGATTGTGTTGCACCAACGTGGTAACATTTGGTCTTGAAATCGGTATTCAAAAGCAAAAAACGAACATTTTTCGCAATATCCGAAATTTCTAGAAAGTCTCCATTCAAACGGATGTTTCATGTTAATGCTGTCGCCAAAAAACTCCCATAAAAGCTGCGCTTCCAACGAAACCTCCATCATGACTTGGGAAGGTTCATTGCCTCTCGTAGAAATCACTCCCACCGGTGAATGCGGAGCGAATTAATGTTAGTGCACTAATCATTACAACATGAACCATTTTTACGACAGAAGCACTTTTAGTGTTGCCAATTTAGTCCTTTTCGCGCTTAATTCAGCGCGTTTCTGGCTTTGACAGTACGGAAAAAACACTAAATTAGTGCGTGTATAAACATTTGGGGCATTTTATGGCGTTTCTTTAGCCACTGTTAGTATTTTTCTGGTGCATTTCAGCCATTTTTCAGTGCTTTTTCGCGGTTTGTTTTTTGATTTAGCGCTTTTTTAGAAACACTGAACACTTTCACTTACCTCCATCCTCCACCCCTAAGTTAGTGGATGGCCTTCCTTAATCGCAGCACCCTGGTGACGAACCTAATCTGGGGTCAGGCATGTTTTCAGGGATGAAGTATCCTTACCACTGAATCAGAATGCCCAAGGAGTCTTAATATCACATTCGTACCAATGAAGATCGGAGATTTTAGAAGTCTATGCTTCAGTGATGTGCGAGTAGCGTAACGGTTTGGGGCGCAGAAAAGTAATCGGCGAACCAAGTTTGAGTTTTGACCGATTCTGCTTGCATTCACTTCGGGCTGATGCCCTTGGGAAAGATATGAATCAACTTTTTCTTAATTCTATTGATAAATAGCAGAGGCCATCCTGTTGACCCAAAGCATGGGTAAAGCAGGAGGATAGTAGCTTCACCCGGTAAAAAGCGATTTGCTACTGAAACTGCAGAAACATAACCCAGCATGAAGCAATTGTGGTCCTATGCTCTAGGAAAACAAGACTTGAAATCAGACCCTAGAAGCGCTTGTTCTTGTGTGAAGATCTAGCCGGGTGTACCAACTTTATTTCCAGGTTTACATCTATAATTGAGTCAAAAACCATCTTAAAACACCAGAAACATCTAGATTCTCCATACACACACACACACAAACACAAATACACACATATACATATATTTATTTATTTAGAATATACGTTTGATGAATTAGATGTCATTTTAATCTTCAACATTCATTATATCAAAATATTTATTACTCATTAAAGTATATTTATTTCATTGCAATAAATAAAAATAAAAATATTACTTTAAATACTTGAAATCGTCTGAATAGCAATTTCTGAAACCTAGATGCTACCAAAAACATCCAGATACAGATGAACGATGAACGATGAAAGATCTAAACTGAGCAAGTGACGTAATCAATATTTTGATATGTCAGTCAGCCTTCATAGATGCGAGCGCATCTAAAAAAAATATGCTTAATGCTCAAAGACGTGATGGATTGCAGCTTGAGAGAATCATCACAACCGTTCAATCATTCTTGCTGTCTTCGTCGATAGATCGATATGAACAGGTATGAAAATAGACAGGTCTGGTTGGTCAGCCAATAGAAACTGTCAGGTGACCTATATATTTTGGCAGCATGTCGTGTTGAGGGTGATCAATTAAAAAATTTGGAAAAGCGTGATCAATCAATTAATAAGTTACCTCTCTCGCCTTTTGCTGAGCAGTGACCCCTCAAAAGTTAAAATTTTCAAAAGACACAAACTAATGGGGCTAATTTAGCAGAAGTTCACGTTTTAAATCTAACAAATATCCCCTCTACCTATTAAAACCCTAATTGGGGGAATTTTTCAGAAAACAAAAAAGGCGCTAGATATAATAAGGACTGTGGAAATTATCAGCCATTTAGTCCCATCACATACATGGATAGATTGTTTGTGAGCCAGGTAGAATCACTTAAAAACTGGAAAAACAATGCTGACAGTTTTGGTTGACGGTTTTTCAAGATTCGATCACCAACTTTCAGTTAGTGATGTTAGGTGAATGAGTGCGTGTGCCCCTCAAATCGAAATATTGGCAGGAATCAAAGCAGGTCGAATTGATCAGGATTTATTTGGCAGAGTATTAACTAAAATGTGCTTTTGCATCAGTCTTTGGATATATATATATATATATATATATATATATATATATATATATATATATATATAATCTCCTTCCTTGTCAATGCACTTAATTCAGTGATGAGTATTAATCACATAGATCGAACATTATTCAGTAAAAATTTCGGATCAAAATCCAGTTAATAACCACGTGACAGGATTCGGATTCATCGATGCATTATATCCGCATCCACACACTTATACATTCATGCACGTGCATACCCCATCACAAATATAAAAAATGGAGGATGATATATATATATATATATATATATATATATATATATATATATATATATATATATATATACAAGTTTATTGATCTTGAAATATTCTGTCAAATTCTTCGGTTGAGTATATTGGTAAAAAACCAACTCAAATATTTTTTTCTAATTAACTATTGTTCTTAAAGATGATATCATAAGTTGGTTTGTATGCAGTCCAAGATTAAATCTGACATAACGGATTTAATTTTCACATGGGTGAACACGCAATAGATGTGACACGAAGAACGAGTCGCGTTTGTTGCTATACTTATTGATTCCTCGTCGTCAAATATGTTTTTATGAAAATAACCTATATAAAATAGCAAATTACATGTATTATGACATAGACCTGGAAAAAAAAATGACAAGAAAAACAACGAAGGAAAATAGTTGTTTCTGAAAAGAAGAAATGGAAAGAAAAAAAAAGAAGAAAAAGAAAAAAGTTGAGAAGAATAAGGGAAAAGAAGAAGAAGAAAGAAAAAAGGAAAGAAGAATAAGGGAAAAGAAGAAGAAAAAAGAAAAAAAAGGAAAGAAACCTCCAAAGATAAAAAAAAAAAACAATAAGTTTTGGAGATGACAGTGGCAACCAATAATCGATGGAACTGGAAACACCCTTCTCGAATGTCGACGCCAAAATGAGACAAGAAAGATTAGAAACCGATTTTGTCACTTTAGGAAAGTTCTTATTCATTGGAGGAAAAGTTGAAAAATTTGTCTGTCCAAGACTCAAGCTACGAAATCCATCACGAAGGTCGAGAGTTTTTTTAGTCCAGTGTATACAGTTATACCTAATCTTGTGATTAGTTTGGGATATATATATATATATATATATATATATATATATATATATATATATATATATATATATGTGTGTGTGTGTGTGTGTGTTAAGAAATGGATATATATGATCCGACAGAATGATTATAAATTGCGTTATATTATTTGGAAACCCGCTTGAGAGGATCTCCTGTCACTACACGCTTAATGTATCACTTGCCCTAGACCACATAAACAATTAAAGAAAATGGGACAGCTGCAGGAATCGAACCTGCCACCGATAGGGTAGACGATTCAACGTAATGATGCTCTCACCAATGAGCTAAACAGCCCAAGTAACTGCTTTCGCACCAAATTCACATCTCGTTTATTCTCGCTCTATTCTTCTCGTCCAACGCGACAGTTATGTATATGAAAAATGGATATATAAGATCCGACAGAATGATTATAAATTGCGTTATATCATATAAAAACTCACTTGAGATCATCTCCTCACACGGTTAATATACCACTTGGCCTAGACAACGTGAATAGGATAAGCAATTATAGAGAATGGGGCTGCTGCAGGGATTTGCGACCGACAGAGTAGCCGCTTCAACGGAGCGTTGCTCTTACCATTGAGCTAAACAGTAATGGTAATGCAAAAAACCAAATAACTGTCTCAACGCCAAATTCTCATTTTTGCCTATTCCCAGTCTATACCTTCTGAGACAGCAATAATGAACAATAAAAGAAAATGTTAAAATAGCTACCCTACTGGGCACTGGTTCGATCCCTGCTGCAGACCCAGATCATATATCCATGTTTTAACACATAACTGTCGCATTGAAAGAAATGAATAGAGCAGATATAGACCGCGAATGAGCAGAAATGAGAATTTGGGACTGAGACAGTCATTTGGGCCTTTGCTTTGCCGGGGTCTGTTTAGCTCAATGGTAAGAGCACCGGTATGGTGAAGCAGCTACCTTTTCGATCGCAGGTTCGATCGCTGGTGAAGTCCCATTTCCTTTGATTATCTATTTTATTTGCGTTGTAAATCGGTTCAGCTATATATGCATAGCCAACCAGCCAGAATCATTTAAAAACTGGAGAAACCTATGTGGACAATGTCGACAGTTTCGGTTGACAATGTCTTTATGTTGTCTTTGATAAAATTTGCTTTAACGAAATAATTGCTGCTCTTTTTTTTAATATATATATATATATATATATATATATATATATATATATATATATATATATATATATATATATATATATATATATATATATATATATATATATGAGCGTGTGTGTCTCTGTGTTCTTGTTTGCTTGTGTGTGTTTGTTTCTCAGTGTTTTTGTGTTTGTGTTTGTGCCTCTGTGAGTATGTTTTTTGTCATGTATTTATATTTGTGTTTATGTCAGTCAAGTTTTTTTTATGTATTTGCGTGTCTATGTGCATGCATGTGTGTGTGTGTATGTGCGTATGCGTGTGTGTTTCTTACTCTTTGTGTGTATGCCCATGTGGATCTCTCTCTCTCTCTCTCTCTCTCTCTCTCTCTCTCTCTCTTTGTATATGTGTGTGTGTGTCCCCCAACTTTTTTGTGACATCTACATAACAAGGGAATAGAAAGTAACGCTCCGCGTTCGACAATGTTTTCACAAGTCTACGTCATCTCTCTCCAACCTGATTCTATAAAGTTTTAATGTGCTGAATTCGAATCAGCAATCGTTTTTTTTTATGATCAGGTCAGATTTTTCAGCAATCGCTCTTCCTTTTTCAAAAAAAAAAACCCTGCCTGTTTCAATCTTGTTCAGTCATTTTTTTCCAACACAGTGTAATGATATTAGTTGGCAGTGTCAACGCTGTTATTCCACACATTTTTATAGAATATTTTTTTCAAGAAATTCAAGAGGAACTATTTTGTTGTCTTGCAGTGAATAAATTGTGTTTTATACAAATGATATTTTATGTAGGTTATAAAACATAAACTTGGAGTGTAGAAATAAACAGAGGAAATTTGAAACTAATTCGCTGTTTATGTAAACAGTGATATCACAGGTAGGATTTATCAAGCACACCAATACTTCCATTCGCCCAAATAATAACATATTTGAAAAGTAGGCAAGGCACCCGGTCTCTAGTGAGACAACCGCCAATGGAGTATGAAGGCCGGTGACGAAGTCCCGGTTTCTGTTGCAGGTGCCCGCTCAGTGATCCTTGCCATTACACTGCTATATTTAGTAGCATCAAATTCCAGCGGTACCGGAAAATGTACTCGAAGTTGTGATTTATCACGGCTTTGAACGCAGTATATGTTGGCAATGTTTAGGGATCGTCAGGGGTCAAGAATAGCTGCGAGTAAAAAAATAGTTTGAAATGATCTACCGTCATTACACGGTTAATGCATCATTTGGCCCAGATAGCGTAGATAGAATAGACAATTAGAAAAATTTCCTACAAACTATTTTCTTTAATTGCTCATTGTATTTACGTTGTCTGGGCCAAATGATACATTAACCGTGTAATGACGGGAGATCATTTCAAAAAAGAGTTTCTACATGATATAATGCGATCTTTCTCTCTCTCTCTCTCTCTCTCTCTCTCTCTCTCTCTATATATATATATATATATATATATATATATATATATATATATATATATATAATTGTCAGCTTATTTGTCTTACATATACTTTTCATCAAAAATGACGGACAAGGAGCATCTTTTTAATTTTTTTTATCAATCATGTCTTTTTTTTCTTGTTTTTCGTACAAGTGAGTGGATCTCTGGTTTCATTGTGTGTAGATACTTCCCAAATGTGAGAGCGCTTCTGGTAGCATTTTTGTCGTTTCCAATAACGGAGCTGAATATTACTGTTCAATTTCATGGAAGAGTTATATCTTATATTTGGAGGGTGCAGTTTGCTGTTGTTATTTTTTTTTTTTTTAGGTTTTAGCTCCTAGTGTTCCATATATATAAAATACAACAAAAAATAAATAATTAAGTAATTTTGCAATTGCATTGTACTTGTAAAATATCAAAAACAGTATGTTACTCTTCATTTTCTCGTTTACGTTCGATATTTCCGGAATATTTAACTAATCTAAAGATAAAATTGGGTGAGGATACAACTTATCAAGTTTAACGTTACAGAAAATTTTATTTTTACCAAGTTACGTCACAATGACAACTGGTGAAGTAAGTGTGACAGATGACAAACGCACATAGCTAATAATTATATATATATATATATATATATTGTGTCATCCACAGACAGCTGTTTCGATGTATTATATCTCTTCAGTGTGGCTATAGACTTCCCATTAACCCATCCAGTACTGCGAGGCAGGATTGAAAAATATATATATATATATATATATATATATGTGTGTGTGTGTGTGTGTGTGTGTGTGCGTGTGTGTGTGTGTAAATACATAGCTAATTCTTTTAGCAAAGGGATAGAGAAAAGGGATAGTGCTTTGATATATTCATTACTATTTACCGTACATTGATATATCATTTTTCATCGCTCTATTCAAAAACTAATCTCTTCAGTGCGTGTTAAATTATTATGCAAATGGATTATATGATTGTAAATTTAGTTTTACGAAAGATAGAGAGAAATAATTTGACTCAAACATTGGCAGACACCGACCTTTACCAACGTAGCAAAAAAAAAAAGGACATTCTGCCCAAAAGTAAACAGACCATTTTTGTCATGGCCTTGCATTTTCAGAGAGAAGAATTATTGTGTGTGACTAAAGTGTTTTTATAGATTGCTTAAGCTCTCCTAATTCTAACTTTGTGTCATTTAATGATTAAATCAATGTATAACTGTGTGACTGTGTTTTTCTCATCATCATCATCATCATCATCATCATCATCATCATCAGTCTTTTAGCGTCCGTCGTTGGACATAGACCTTCCCCAGGATTTGCCACACTTCTCTATCATGGGCGTCACGGAGCCAGTACTTCCTGAACTTGTCTAGCTCGTCTCTCCATCTAACATTTTGCCAGCCTCGGTTGCACATGTGGTCTCGGGGAATCCATGTCGTGAGTCGTGATGTCCATCGATTGTCTACCATTCTTGCAACATGGCCAGCCCACCGCCATTTGAGATTTTTCATGGATTCCATGATGTCTCTAACTCTTGTCTTTTCCCGGATGTACTGTGCTGTTTTGTGGTCTCTCCATGTGAGGCCCAGAATTATTCTTTCATGTGCACGTTGCATGATTCTCAGTTCTCTTGGTTAAGTTTTTCTACCCATGCTTAATATTGCGGCACAGTAAAAATTGAGGAATTGCGAAAAAAATTGAATCGTATTCTTGGCTACCTGTACATCCATGTCCGATATTTCCTGACATTGTTTAAAAATGATTTTCAAATATTTGCATAAAAAAGATATTAGAATTCTTACACTGTAGCAGAATTTAAAAGGTAAAACGTATTAACAAAATAATTTGGCATGCACTGTATATAAAACAACTGACTCAGTCTGTTGAAGATTGTATCACCACCCAACCTCCAGCACAACTCAACCAAATTTAGTTTGCACACTTAGTGGACCAAGGGGAATAACTTGGATCATTTAGTTTTTCGAGAAAAAAAGATATTGGTTCTATTTATGAAGTAATTATAATGCTAAACTGAACACGTACTTTCTGTTCAATACACATCTATACATATAAATATTAGCAGGCTCATGGGAGGAGGCTATAGCCCCTCCTGGAGGGGACGGGGTATTCCGGGGATGAACAGCTAGTTTTTTTAGTAACAACCTGAACGATATGTAAGGGATGAGCGTAGCAAGGGAGAAATATCAAGAATGAAAATTACATCTAAGAAAAGACAAATCGTTGCTAATTATGGCTGTTCTTAACGAAGGTATCCGCTTTGGTTGGGGTCAGCGGAATACACTGTGACATTTCGTTGATTCGGTTAAGGCGTTGCAGTTACAAATCTCTGATTAATTGTCCCTAAAAATAGCGAGTTGATTAGAGGGAATAGTATGACCACTAATCATTGAATTTTATAAAGGCTTGTATTTCTGGAGAGAAAAAAAAACTGTTTGTTCTATTGTATGGTGCTTACGCTAAAATATCACGAACTCCGCCTCAACAGATCAGCCTTACAAATAAATCTTGCAGTTCCTTAAAGAAAATGTTCACGTCCGGTGGTGAACGATAAAACCTCCAATTGCGAAGAGACATTCGTTAATGGCAGATGACTTGACCAATTCTAAGGGAAAATTATTTTTCGAAAACGCAATTCCGGAGGAAAATCGAGCGAAATATTTGCCTTGAGGCGGACATTTTGGTAATCCAAAATGGCGGTTACAAAGATGTCAGTGCAAAGTCCAACATTGATTTTCAGGTTCTTCATACTCTGCAAACGAAAATACACTTTGAACCTGTCTAAAATATGAATCACCTCATTGTTACTGTTCATCCTAACTGGGACCCATCGCAGTATAACGTGTAGTTGCAATGGTAAAAAGAATACAAGCGCGTGTACAGTAAAGTTGAAGAATTCCCCCTTCTACATGCAATGTTTTTCGCTCCAGTATCGTCCCGTGTTTTGAAAGTGGTCAGGCCGTCGATACAGAAAAATAAACGAGAGGTTACGGATGCGAAACATGAAAATTAACAAGATAAACATAGAGCCAACTAAGAACGCTCAGAGATTCATGGAGAGATAAATGCTAGGATTAACTCAAAGAAAAGGGAAAAGATCAACATGAATCAGAGGGAGGACTAGTTTGAATTATATTACACAAATAAAATCAACAAAAAATGGAGATGGGCCGGACATTTAGCAAGAAGAGATGACAACAGCTGGAACAAAAGGCTAACTGAACTATGCCCATGAGACGGTAAATGCAGTAGGAGAGGACTGGACATAAGATTGAGTAACGTAATAGAGAGGTTTACTGGCAAGACATGACAGAGGTTACCGCAATAGCGGTCGTCATGGATGGAGATGGGAAAAGCCTTTGTCTAGTAGTTGACGTATTGGACGATGATCCTATCATTAAGAATATGTGTGTAAATAACGCCCGAAGGTAAGCAACATCAACCTGACAATACTGTGACTGCGACAGATGGAGGCTTGTCGTCAAGGCAGGCATCCAGACAATCAAGAGGAGGAGAGAGTACCGGAGAGGAGAGCAAGGAGAGCATAGATGGCAAAGGTCAGAGAGAGCAGAAACTACAACCTATTTTGCCGCTTATGTATTGGGCAGATCACTCACATCGGGCGCTGCAACTTATGAGTCGAATAACCTTTAGTGCCTTCTTCTTTCGGGGATGATGTTTCCAATATCTTTTGTTTGTTTTTTGGTTTCAGCTGGTTATAAGACTTTTTGTTGCTGTTGTTGTTGTTTGGGGGTGTTTTGTTTTTCTTTTTGTGTTGTGTTTGTTTTTGTTTTGTTTTTTTTTGTTTTGTCTTGTTTTTTTCGCGATCCTTCTTTTCGACTGCATCTGTATCATCAATATCTTACAGAAAAAACAGGAGTCAGATATATCGTAGAATTAATTAGAAAACTAAAAGGGCAATGGACTGGCTGCGTTGCAAGAATGTCAGACATCTGCTAGGCATTGCAACTCATAATGAGGATGTCCAGGGATCAAATGTGAAATTGTGGCCGGTAGAAAATCAGATTGCGTGACGACTGAGACAAGTTCCAGAGATATTGGCGCTGCGACACCCACAATAGAGACCTCGGATCTTAGAGAAAGTGTATGTCTAACGACGAACTGTAAAAAAATTTGCTCTTAATGCTGCTGCTGCTGATGATGATGATGATGATGACGTGTTCCAGGAATGGAAACCAGAGAAAATAATGGTAATACCAGGCTTCTCAAGTTTTCTCTCTTGAAATAAATCAGAACATTACAAATTTGCCTCAAATTTTGCCTCTGGACAAAAAAAAAATCCGTTCGAATAATCTACAGCAGAAATTCGTTCTTGTTGCCGATAAACAAGTTAATGTTCCTTGTGTTTCTTATTGTTAAAGGCGACATTCTAACTCAATTTGAAATCGTCAAATATCTTTCGTAGCGGTCGGCAGTTAAGCGAGTGCTTGTGGACATCTCTGATAAAATGTTTAGCGTCTAAGAATAGTAGATGTGGAAGGGTTGATGACTCGGGACTTCTTTTAGCGACAGTTGTTTTTTTTTTCTGTCTTTTTTTTGGGGGGGGGGTGAGAAAATGGTTATATATATTTTTTGTCATCTTTCAGGCTATACTGATTTGGGGAGGGTTTTTTGTTGATTTATCAGAAACTGTCAAGCAAATCTATCATCAGAACTGTCAGCATGAGTTTCTTGGGTTTTTGAATAGGTCTCGCTGGCCGACAGGCTTGCTGGCTTCGGATGAATGTATCTCGCGTACGAACCATACCAATGGAGTTAGGGGTCAGAAAATTCAAAGATTTACTCATCATCTCAAGGAGAGAATTTTTTTTTTTCGAAAATCAACTCTTATATAAGTTTTAGAAGGGGTTCAATTTGCAATGTAAGTTTATGCTAAATTGGCACCTTTTGTGTACAGTGCCACTCATACTTGCTTTTTAAAAATTGAGACGTTATTAGTTATCACTGCCCGATAAGAGGTGAGAGGAGGATCCCCAGAACTTATTCATTGATCACCCGTTTTTCCATTTATCTAATTGATATCCCCGAACACGACATGATGCCAGAATACGTTGGTCATATGACGGTTTCTATCGAGTGACTAACCAGACCTGTTTTTGTTATCTTCCAAGCTATATTGACGTGAAAAGTTTTTTTTTTGTGATTTATTTAATTTATTTTCATTTATCTATGTTATTGTTTTTTTACTGCGAGTCTTTTTTATGATGTTTTATTTGTTGGTGTCAAAATATTTGTCTGTCTTTTGTCAATAGGGACGAAGGGGAAAAGAAAAGAGGGGAGTGAGAAAAGGTTGGGAGGAGAGAAAGGAAAGGGAGGGACTTATAGAGGTGTGTGAGGGGGGAGGGGGATAAAGGAGGGGAACAGAGGGGACGGATAGAGGAAGAGAAAAGGGGGAATAAAAAAGAAGGGGGTAGTAAAGATGAGAAAGGTAGTAAGAAATGAAAGAAGGAAACAGGTACCTTGTTATCGTGACCTTGTAGCAAACTAGACTATACTTAATGAATATCTAAAGAAAATATAGTAATATGATACCAGGTACCATTATTAACATTGACCTTGTAGCAGACAAAATTAAATCAAATCTGAACAAAGACCTGTTAGGATACTCATAAATAAAATGCAACATGAATGTTAGTGTGTGTTAACCACTTTTCTATGAGAGCACAAGTGCTACACTCTGATCCGTATTTACCCGCTTCTCCACGAGAGCAAGACGTGACACAACGTCAGTTTGATGAAGGGTTCCGCACGGAAAGCTTAAAGATTTGCTCCGGTCCTAGCAACTGGTGTTGAGAAAGAGTCAGGACAAGTCTGACCCCCTCATATTGTCAGCACCTATCACAACAGCACTTTGGTTTATGCCGTCTTAACCACGCCCTTTTTTTTCTGGCTGTTAGGCTATTGCTAACAACTAGGGTTGCAGGTCTCATATTTCGAGAACTCTCCTCAGTATTCGTGCAATCCCCAGTAGTGCTGTCGTCTGCATAGTCTCAATCCTCTCTCTTATCTCCAATTCATCCAATCTCGTTTTCAGTGTCTGTGGTACGGCTCCGAGTACACCAACTATTACTGGCACTACCCTGACTTCCATGTTCCATATCTTCTTCAGTCCCCTTGCCAGGTCCTGGTGTTTCCCTAGTTTTTCACTCTTCTTCATATTTACTCTACGATCCGCAAGCACAACCACGTCTATTATTTGTCAGGTTTTCCTACCTTTTTCCACGATTACCGGGTCTGGTCTTCTAGCTTGGATGGGGAGGTCAGTTTGGATGTCAAAGTTCCAGAGCAATATGTGACTTCTATTTTCTAGCGCTGTGACCGGTTTGTGCTGATCACATTTTTCTACGTGGTCGACTCTCAGTCGTTTGCTCAGTTCCCAGTGTATAACTGTTGCTACTCTATCATGTCTATTTTTGTGCTCTTTCTGTGCTAGTCGACTACCTTTGCTTATTCATGGTCTCGTCCCTTTCTCTGCATAGTCGGCATTTGCTGTTTATTTGGGTTCTGTCGATTTTCGCTTTGATTCATTTGTTTTAGGCTGCCATGATGAGCGATTCTGCTTCTCTCTTCAGGTTTCCTTTGCTACATTTCGTATCCGTCTTTTGAATTCTCTGCGTAGTTTTTTTCCTTTTATTTCCTGTGTTGCTACTTTTTTGTTATTCGTTGCACTGCTTTGGGTGCTTTTTATAATGTCTTCACTATTTTCTTACACATACTTTTCTAATCCAGTTTTGACCTTTTGGAACACAGTCTTCTATGCTGATGATATCCTCTACCGCCTTCTCTCCTCTTTACGTATAGTCTATCTGTGTCATCTCTAGGGTGTAAAGCCTTGTGCATTGTCGTAAGCTTTCTTATTTGTCCGTCCTTTGATTGGAGTTCTTCCTTTGTCCATCAAAGATACTGCCCATTGGTTCATTCCTTTTATCTGAGTTCTGCAACTTAGCTTGGTCTCTAATATTTTTCTCATCCTCCAAAGGCATTCCTTTTTTTTTCATTTCTTTCCGTTTTATCGCATCACATTCGAGAATTCCCAGGTATTTATATCGGTCCTATGTGGTTAATGCTCTGATTTTTTGTTGTCCAGTAATTCGATTCCTTTTGCTGCTGTGAAACTTTCATTGTGTATTACCATTAGTGCACATTGTCCTATTCCGAACTCCATCCCAATTTCGTCGCAGTATTCTTTCACTTTGCTGAACAACGTTTCTATTATTATTATTATTATTATTATTATTATTATTATTATTATTAGGAATCTCACACCAGTTGCCTGGTGGTAACCGCTGGAGTTTGAGTGACAGCAAGTCTCCTCAAGTCTCCAGCCCTCCTCTCCTAGTACTAGCAGGTCGCAGTAATTCTGCGATTTACAGTTTCACACCGGTTGCCCAGTGGTTATCGCTGAGGGCTGAGTGACAATAAGTCTCCTCAGGTCTTCAGCTACCGTCTCCTCCCTCTTTCGCATATCATGACAGAGTTACAATTCGTTGCAGTACTTATATCTCTAGCACCTTCCTCAGTACCCGTGCAGTTCCCAGTAGTGCTGTGGTCTGTACGGTCTCTATCCTCCCCCTAATCCCGATCTCCTCCAGTCTCTCCCTCAGCGTTCTGGGGACAGTTCCTAGTGCTCCCACTATGACTGGTACTACCCTAGTTTTCATGTTCCACATTTTCTTTAACTCCCTTGCTAGGTCCTGGTATTTTTCCCTTTTTTCCATTATTATTATTATTATTATTATTATTATTCATAGATAAATCAAGATTTAAAAAATGATTACAATATATATATATATATATATATATATATATATATATATATATATATATATATATATGTATAACTAGTATGTTATTATGCATACATGTATATATAACTCATATGTAATTATATATACATACATCTAACCCGTATGTAATTATAAGTGCTTATAATGTGATTTAATGTCGCAATACTATAAATTCCAAAGACGAACAAAATCTTCAAACTGAAACATCTTATCTGAACAATCTCTAATCTGCCACCCCCATCCGCGCCCTCTGCCTCCCCCACCCTCTTTCTGGAGCCACTCAGTCTTGGATGTTTCTATCTCGAGCCAACTATAATTAAGCCTCCAAAGGGAGGGGGGGGAGAAACTCGTGAACAGAAATCGGATCTCGATTGAGGAAATGGCATCCCAAAAATAATGTTTTAAAATGTCAACACAGAAATAAAATGAAAGAGATATTTATATTTGGTATAAATGAGGATTATTGAAAAAACTTGAGCAGAACCAGAAAAAGTATACGTTTACAAAATGCAACCCCAAAGTTCAGAGAATTTGAACCGCTCGTTCGGATCTCAAGCAGTTAACTTTCGCAACCCATATACAGTTCGATTTCGAGTTCGATTCACACTGAATGCTTCATGAGTCTGAACATGTTTTTTTAGCGGAAGCCAACAAATGGATAAATTCTCCATTTTTAATTGCTGCTTTGGTGAATCCTTGGGAAGTTCTATGTCCTACGACGGACTTTAAAAGACTGATGATGATGATGATGGTGGTGGTGGTGGTGGTGATGGTGATGATGATGATGATTATTATTATTATTATTATTATTATTATTATTATTATTATTATTAGTTTTGGGGCTCAGAACAAACGAATCACTTATTGGTACCACCTGAGGTGGCAAAATCTAGTCATGATTCTGGTAATCTTCCATGTTTTTGGAACCTTTTCTCATATGATCTCTTTTGTGAAGTGGTAGCTTAGTAGTAAATACCATGGCTTTTATATCCTTATCCCATGATAGACGTCAGAAACAATGAAATTGGCATTAATATTGAGAAGCTAACTATAACCTATGGACCAGACCAGATACTGGTACCACCTAAGTTTGTAAAGCTCTAATGAAACAGTAGCTCATTTGGGAAGGTTTTTATGTATTAATTTACTTCTGTTGCCATAACAAATACAATGGTACTATTGTAGTTTTGCCACCTTGGGCGGAAACTGTAGCTGGTGAGGCTTATGGACTATTATATCCAGATTTGAAATTGAGTTTGGTGTCGGCTTTTTCATTTTGACCACCAAAAATATTTTCTATTCACTAAAATAGACAAATAACTAACGAATATATATGAGCGTTACTGTGTGTGAGTATGTGTGTGCGTGTGTTTGCTTTTGTGCATGCGAATGTGTGTGTGTGTGTTTGCTTTTGTGCATGCGAATGTGTGTGTGTGTGTGTGTGTGCGTGCGACTGGCTCCTCTTTTCGTTCATAACACAGATAAACTTAATTTTGATCACTCTTTCAATAAACTTTTGAAAACAGGACGAGACAGGTAGTTATGAACGGACTGAGACCAAGATAAATAGATGCGGACAGACCAAGATAGATAGATATTTAGATAGATAGATAGATAGATAGATAGATAGATAGATAGATAGTTAGGCAGGTAGGTTGGTACGAAGGAAGGTAGGAAGGAAAAAAGAAGGAAAAAAACAAAAGAAGGAAAGTCAGAAAGAAAGATCTAAACAGACTTCTTTCTTATCAAGAGAGACAAAGAGAAATACGAGGTGTTACGGGAAAGTTCTCGGTCCGACCAAGTAGGGAATAGTCTAGAAACAAATACAAAAATGAGCACAAGGATCTTGCAAATTGGCACTTTACAATATAACAGCTACAGTAACAAATAATGCTCAGTTTTGGGGAAGTGAGTCGTGACGAGAACTTTGGGGGGTGGAACCTAGCCGAGGACCCTTATTGCACCCCTCATAGATATGAACAGATTAAGACTGAGAGATTCGAGTAGATCATAAAAGACAATGTTCGTGTACATTTGATGGTTTGAGTGTGTGTAAGGTTGTGTGTGTGTGTCTTTGCTTGGCCGATCATATTTGTTATAGAAATAAAAAAGAATCGTTGTCCATGCACAAATTTTATTTTTAGTTATTCCCAATATTCCGTAAATAAAACAGAATGCATTTTGTTGTTTCTTCATTCGAGTTCCTTTCCGTCCACGGACAAATTTTGCCAAATGAATACAAAATGGTGGATTACAAAAGCGGTCGTCTGCTCACAATAGTGGAATAATTGTTGAAACAATGAAAAAGTTATTTTCGTTCAATTTCGGCTTCTATTTGCACGTTTTGCTTCTGTTTATACATGATTCGTCTTTCTGATTTTTTTTTCTGCTTTGTGCTTCCGTGTTTGGATTTTCCTAAAATCTATTTTCGCAATAAAAATTGCTTTCAAATATTTTTGGTAATTGTCCTTTACAGCGAATTCTGTATTATGGCCATTTTTTTTTTCTGTATGCCAAAATTTTGTTTCTTAGTTTATTCTGTGCATTTCTCTCTCTTTCTCTCTCACGATGCATATCTCTTTCTATCTGTCTCTCTTATTCTTTTCTCCTCTCTCTTTTTCTCTCCCTCTCTTTTGCTCCGTTTCCCCTCTTGATTTCTCTCCCCCTCTCCTCTCTCTTTATTTCTCTTTCTCTCTCTTTCTCTCTTTCTCTAGTTCCCTCTAATTTTCTAATTACCTCTCTTTTTCGATTTCTCTCTATCTCTCTCTTGCACTGTTTCTCTCTCTCTCTCTCTCTCTCTCTCTTGTTTTCTCTCTTCCCCTTCTCTCTTTCTCTCTATTCTTCTCTTTCTCTCTCTCTCTCTCACTCTCTCTCTTCTCTCTCTCTCTCTTTCTTTCCTTATCTCTTTCTCTATCCCTCCCTTCTCTATCTATCTATTTGCCTCTCTTTCTTTCTTTATCTTTAATTGTCACTTTCTCTATCTCTTTCTCTCTCTCTCCATCTCTTTCTTTCTCTTTCGTTCTATTTATTTCCCCCCCCCTTTCTCTCTTCATCTCTCCCTCTCTCTCTTTCTCAATCTTTTTCTATCTTACTCTACTTTTTCCACTCTCTCCTCTCTTTGCCTTCACTTATTCATTGACCCCTTCTTCTCCTCCTTCTCATTCAGTTATTCCCCCTCTCCCTGACCATGTTACCCTTTCTGTTCTCTGTCTCCTATCGCCTCCCCCTTCAACTCTTTACCAATTTTCTTTCTATACTTCAAATATTTTGTCTTTTCCTGACCGATTTCTATTACACGAGTGAAATACCCGTAGCTTTGCTAACGATATCCCTAGAGATGGAAATCTAAGTCGATGTAAGATCATAAAAACTTGGATCTGGTCAATTCATCCCCAACAATTCATCCCCAACAATTCATCCCCAACAATTCATCCCCAACAATTCATAGCCGTAAATTAGCCATAAACGATTCATCCCCAACAATTCATCCCCAACAATTCATAGCCGTAGATTAGCCATAAACGATTCATCCTCAACAATTCATCCCTAACGATTAATTCCCGAGAGTTCATAGCTATGGATTACGGAACATCTATCCCAATCAATCTATCAGTTCATTAAATAGTTTGGGATGATTTGGTGGAAATTAACGTTCCGTAATCCACGGCTATGAATTGTTGGTGATGAATTGTTGGTGGTGAATGTTCCATAACCCGAAAAACTCATGGGAGTTACATGAAATGACAATCTGAGATACCTAACCAAATCTTCCTCTAAAATACACTTAAGAGCAAATTCAATCCTTCCTCGTTTTACTTTCTCACCTTTCTTCTTTTCCTGACCACCGAGTTCAGCCGTTCTCCTTTATCGAATATCTTTCTTTCACCCCCTTCTATTATGAGTACCTCTGCCCTGCTTCTGTCTCCACCCCGCTCTAAATTATTAATAAACCTGTTAAAATAAAGCCGGAAAAGGGGGAGGTTCCAAAAATAAACAAGAACGGGAGTACTGATGCCAATTTTTAGACAAAACTGTTTGACCAGGAGTGCTGGAACATACAAACAAGCTAACAAAACACACAAAAAGAATAGAACCTCCACCATACCTGGTGGCTACGGTTGTTCAATGCTCTTAGACCAGAATACTGCACAAATATCACCTTTCCTATATTAAAATTAATTTTGTATGTTGAAATGTCATTTCATATCTCATCAATTATCAAACAACATTGTATTTTTCTGATTGTTTTTAATAAATCGTGTGTGTTTTTCGTTTGGGAATCAGTTGGCAAATTATCTTCCTTCTCTTATTCTGGAAAACATTTGTTTTTCACCTTCCTTCTTTTTCTTTCCATTCTCTTTCGCACTTTATCTATCAGAAAACGACAACATTGTCAACGTAACTCTCCTCAGTTTTTAAGTGCTTCTGGCTATCTATGTGTTCTGCATACGGGCCGTGCCAATGAAGCAAGGGGCTGAAACATTTCAACATTCACTCATTACTATCCCATACTATTGGGTTTGTCGTTTGAGAGGCAATTTATAATGTAAATTTATGCTAATTTTGTCTGGCAGTATTCACACTTGCTTTTTAGAAAATTTGGATCTTTTAGTGATCACTGCCCAACAAAAGGTTTGTATTGTGAACAGAGTTGTCCGTCTCTTAGACTGGTTGCCAACTATGGTTATAGAGCCCAGTCAGCCCTACTATTCACCCATAACTTGGAGGCGGAAAGATGGATTCATGCCTTTCTCAAAGGCATAAGTGTCTCAACGGGGGTTTGTACTCGGCTCACCAATTTCGAGTCCTCTTATCGATAACCGTTCAGCCACTCCAGACTTTCGTTTTGTTCAATCAATTTCTATTTTTCTAGTGAAACAGAAAACACTTCAATTTTCAAACGACCTGGTTACTAGAAACTGTCAACCAAGTCTGTCATCATAGGTTTCTTCAGTTTTTTAGTTGGTTTGGCTTACTAGCTCGCCATGTACGTATCATGTGTATGGACCACACTAATGGAGCAAGAAAAGAGGGCTGGAATTTCAACATTTTACCCTTGATGTGTCTAGAATTTTTTTTTTTTTTAGAAAATACCCTTTTAAATAGATTTTGATGAGGAGGCAATTTGCAATGTAAGTTTATTCTAAATTGGCCCCAAATTTGTAACCAGCAGATTCATAATCGTTCTTTGTCAACTTTTAGCGATCACCGCCCAACAAAAGGCAAGAGAAGTAACTTGTCCACTGTTCACTCCTTTTTACATTTTTTTGATTGATCATCCCCAGCATAGCATGCAGATAAAAGGCGTTGGTCATGTGAAGGTTTCGATTGAGTGACTGATCAGAACTGTCTTTAATTATCCCCGTATTTTCGAAACACTCGTTTAGAATCTCAATTTTCTTTCCAAGGTCGTTGAAAATAAATATTCATTTGAATGGTAAAAAAAAAAACTGACAAAAATTCAAGAATTCATTCTGAGCGATCCACGCGAAAGGAATTCTGTAACTTGACACACCTTCCGAAACTCTTTATTCAAACTAAACTCCCCATTAGGTAATTTAGACAATGGGGAGGTGAAAATGTTCATGAGCTTCTTTGTTGGTTTTTTTTGTTTTTTTACTTTTTTTTTATTATGGCAATCTTCCATTGTACCAGAAACTCTTAATCAAAACTCACAACGTAGGTTTCTTCAGTTTTCAAATGATGCTGGCTGGCTACGTATGAGTCACGCATTCAGGTTGGAATGATGGAGCCAGAGGGCTGAAAATTCCAGCATTTACTCCTTACGTATACAAAAAAAAAACTTTTTTTTGTATTTTAAAAATCTCCCCTGCAAAAGAAGTTTTTAGATGCTGTCCAATTTATAATGTAATTTCATGCGAAATTGGTGGTTCACTTTGGGTCTGGCAGCGTTCATGCTTGTTTTTGTTTTTCTTTAATCCGACTTTTCACTAATCAAACAAAAGGCGAGGTAAAAACTCATTCATTGATCACTTCATTTTGATTTTTTAACTGATCACCCCCAAAACGGCGTGCTGCCAAAAGACGTCGGTCACGGAACGAGGTTTTTTAGTGACTAAGCCGACCTGTATCTATCTTATTTTTGCTTTCTCTCCGACTGAATGATTAATGACTAAAACATTCCTCCTCTTTTCTCTTCTCGTAAATAAATCAACTCTTTATGATTTCTTTTCCCTCGTTTATTGACATTCCTCGAGTTCAGAAAGACATTTTAAATGTTAATTACTTTGCCAAAATTTGTTCCAAGAATTCTGAAGAGGAGATATCTATTGCAATAATTTACATCTGCCAATGAAGTTGGAAAAATCTATACGAGGCCTGTCAAAAAAGAAACATAACTTTTGGAGCAGCGCACAAAAGAGACATTTTAGCATTGCTGTCGTATTAATGTGCAGCAGCGACTTTGGACTTTCGCACAAAAAGAATTGCATCACGTCACATTGGTTAGTATTTGAGCTACACGTGCTGAAATGAACGTAGGTGTAGTGTGATTGACAGCCTTTGTTTCCAAGATCACGAACGTTGATCACATTATGAAACTGCGTTCCGTTATTCATGGAAATACAGATTGCTCGCGGAGTTTTCACAGGGGTAGAAATCTGTAAAACTTCAAGTGCGGCTCAAATACAAAGTAATGTGGCCTGATACATATTCTTTTTTACGAAAGATCATAGTCAGTGCTACACAACGCTAAAACATCTGATTGATGCACTGGTTCCTTTATGGACTGCTCTACTGTGTATTTACTAATGTTTGTCTCCTTGTCCACACAATATTTCCAAAAGTTCTCAATCAATTGCAATGAAATTCTGTGGACTATGAGACAGGGAAGAATCAATTGAATTTTGGGGCGGATTTCGACATTTGTTTTTGATTGAGAGATTTTTTTTAAGACGCGCTAAACAATATGTAAATCAAAAGTTACCTTTCCTTTATCGTAGTTATATAAAAACTGATTTTCATTCCGCAGAGGTATGCGTTCCCTGATTGTTGTCTAGTTCTAACTGCACTCGTCAGGGGTTCTGCGATAAGCTCTTGAACCATAATGATTGTAGATTAGTATACATCAACGGTATTCAAACAGTGTTCCCCAAAAGCCAAGGGTTTCACACGACCTCACTAGGGTTTCCGCGAAAAAAAGGGACATTTTCGTAATATAGTTGATAATTCTTCATTACATAAACGGTTCCTTCAAGGCTTTTATACGCCTCCGATTAATTTCTTTTACACGAACAGTATTTTTTATCTAAGAAAGAATTAACTGCATTTTGCTTTTTCAAATTTCGCTGTTCATTCAGTAGTTGTTCATATCTATTTATTTTCACTTTTCCATTCGAATCTGTATTTTATATTCGATTATATATATAATTTTTACATAATTCCATAGACAAGGTCAAAATCCAGTTGATACATATATATGTGGTAGCTGCTTCTACGTAGCGTTGCTCTTACCATTGAGCAGCAGTAATGCAAAGGCCAAAAAAACTACTTCAACACCAAATTCTCATTTTGTTTATTCACGGTCTATATCTGCTCTATTGGTTTCTTTCAACGTGGACAATTATATCATTGAAAAATGGATATTTGATCAGAAAGAATGATTATAGATTGTATTATATTATATTTTATAGTGAGCAACCAAACTGAAAATATGAAGTCGATCTGTGATTTTGTTGCATGAAAACTCCTGTCTTCATTTGCAATCGGGAAGGGAAGTTCTCTAACACACAGGGCATTCTCAACATCTGTCAACTTCAGATTATCATTATGTATAGTTGTTTTCGGACTGTTATCATCTCAGATCTGGGGATGTTTCGGAATACCGAGGCCAGGGGGCGCTATTGAAACGTGAAGACTGAATGTCCCCTCATTCCGCTGTCCAAGTGCGAGCAATCCTAGTGTCAAAACAGATTTATTGGCTTTTTTCATGGTCATTATCATGTCAATGTCTTAAGCTGATACGACAGGAGCGTTCTCCAAGGGGACAACGCTTCAATGACACTCCATGCCTCAGGATTCCGAAACATCCCTGTTTACTACGCCAACCTGAAGAATGCCTCGGGGTACTTCGACCGAAACTTGGAGTTTGAAAGACGAAGTGAGATGTTAATAATACTTCGAAAAAAACTATGACATTTTCAGATAATCATTTGTTCCCCGCCATTATGGACAAAGCAATCAGTTCATTTCAATAACATATTGGAATAAAAAGATCTTATCTGGTTAAAGAAGTTCATCAGTGATTCTATGTGATGCATTTTCTCAACACCAGATAATCACTCGTTTCCCTCCATTCAAACACTCTTTGCTTTGGTCGGCTTTCTCAAAAAGTTGAAGATTTTGAAATATTCATCGAAGAATTCCTCGAATAAAAACTGGAATCGTTCTGATAGAAAATCAGGATAAATACTTTGATGGCTAGATAATGATGCTGTGAATTTATATGAACAAAAAGATTGATAAAAAATACTGAAAACTCTTGGGTCCGTTGATAAATACGTAGGTTTTCGAAAATTCGCTTAACACCATTTTTTCTCTTTTACGAAAGAAAAATGGAAATTGCTTTCAGCATTTGTATTGCAGCAAGTCGTTATAGAGGCAGCTCTCTCTCTCTCTTTCTCTCTCTCTCTCTCTCTCTCTCTCTCTCTCTCTCTCTCTCTCTCTCTCTCTCTCTCTCTCTCCTGTATCTCAGTATCCTGTACCTTCTCAACCCGTGATGACACGATCATTGTGATTTGGGGGTTTGGGAACGTATGAACGTATTACACATAAAGACTAATGGTAACTGCTTCTTCGTTTTACGTCATTTCGGCTCATGAAAATTTCTATTGGGATGCACTAATTTCGCTCTAATATTTGAGAAACCAATATTAGATTGAGCCGCAGGCGAGTTCACTCATATCAAATTTTTGGCTGCAGCCCCATATTTCGCAAACTATATGAGATAGAAGCACGTGGTTGTCACCATTTGATAACATGTCCCAACCTGTTCGTCACACTTTTTTAAGCTTGATAACTCGGAAACCAATGATGATAGAAACATGGGTCTTTCACCAATCGATAGTGAATTATTTTAAGATTTATTACGTATGGTTTGTGCGGTATTTTTAATGGTTGAGAGTTTACGGTGTTTTTTCTTTCTCTAAAGCAAGTTATTTTAGAAACCCTTGCTTATCATCATCATCATCATCATCAGTCTTTTGACGTCCATCGTTGGACATAGACCTTCCCCAGGATTTGGCACACTTCTCTATCATGGGCGTCGCGGAGCCAGTACTTCCTGAACTTGTCTAGCTCGTCTCTCCATCTGATATTCTGCCGGCTTCGGTTGCGCATGTGATCTCAGGGGATCCATGTCGTGAGTCGTGATGTTCGTCGGTTGTCTGCCATTCTTGCAACATGGCCAGCCCACCGCCATTTGAGATTTTTAATGGATTCTATCGGTAGCTCAACCCAACAAACAAAACGTTATTTCACATTGGTAAGCGATTACTTCATTTTTAGTGTATCTCGGGAAAGAATACAGATTTTCTGAGTATGTTCTCGATCGAGAATCAGAACATAAATAAAAACAATTTTTGCTGGTATTTACTATGTACTAAAACTTAATGATGTAATAGTAAAGAATTCTTGTTTATAATCCATTGCATAAGTGAGGGAGCATTATATCTTCTCTTTTAGTGATGGTTAGTTTTTAGTACTTATTAGAAAACGTCAACCGAAATTGTCAATATAAGTTTCTTCAGTTTTTCAGTGGGTCTGGCAGGTATTTACACGTTATTATGTCTGCAAAAAACACTTTTTTAATGGAATTTTTTTTTAATTTCCACTTCTATAAAGGTTTTTAAAGCGAGATTCAATTTGCAATGTAAGTTTATACTCAAATGATTCTTTCAGTTTGTGCCTGACAACATTCAAGTTTGTTTTTGTTTTTTTTAATTCGAAATTTTTTGCGATCACTGCCCAACAAATGGTGAATGTAGTATGTTATCCATTGATCACTCTTAATTCATTTTTTTATTTGATCATCCCGAACACAGCATGCTTCAAAAAGACGTTGGTCGCATGGCGGTTTCTATTTAATGACTGACCAGGCCTGTTTCATTTCATTCCTATTTCTAAATACATCATGTAATTATAAAGTATTTGTCAAGTATTTGTAGATTCCAAACTGAAGTATTTCTTTCTTCTGTTTACAGGGCCACCCATAACTGTGCACGGACATATTTTGGTTAGGTCAATGGGGCCAATTTCTGAGAGAGACATGGTGAGTCACAGAAAGTATTTGTCACTAATGAACACTTAATTACTAAATATACTTCATTCTCTGTCACTGGAGATGGCAGCCAATGCTTTTTTCATCTTTTTTTTCGTTCTCTATCGGCTCTAATAACCAAACACGGTGAAGGTAATTGGTGATACCAATGCTATTGCAACTAGGATAAATATCTGACCTTTCCTCTTTTCGCTGAGATAATCAGAAATATCACGCCTACGACCACCAACGCCACAACCCAGGAGCGAATGTAGGATTCTGAGCAAGGAGAGGTCCAAAGGAAAAAGTCGTAAATACTTGAGAAAGGAAATAAATTTCAAACTTTAAAAACAAGAAGAAAGTATTGTATGATCTGACTTTTCCCCTTACATCTGAGTCGTAGCTTTTTTAAGAATTGACAAAATGACAAAAACAGATAATCAAAGAAATTCACCAGAGGAATGATAGGTAAGCAAGATCCATAAGTTCAACGTTGCGTCAACTATCCTTACGTCCATATCCGTTCATGTGATTGTCTCAATATTAGTTGTGGTGGTAATAGCAGGAGGCGGAGGAAGAGGAAGATGTGGATTGTCCTCCTAGACGCCTACTATCACCGCTAATGCTACAACAATGCACTCTCGGTCTTTGTTTCTCTTTAGTTGAATATTAACCGTAATCATATAAAAGGGCGAGTCAAATTCGAACCGTAATTCTGTTATTCATCTTACAACAGTACAGTTCCTTCACGCGATTTTATCTATAAAAAAAATCATATATCGTCATCATCATCGTTGACATCAGCAGCAGCAGCAGCAGTCATTTTTTTTTTACACAGTTATTTTTTTTTTTTTTGTCCACTGCAGGACAAAAACCTTTCCCATTTTCTTCAATGAATAACAAATATTAAACAAAAAAAAAATAACCCTTTTCCCTACACCAACAACATCACCAAGGCGCAATCATTCCCCTCCCCAAAATGACCTTATCGACGGAAAGATACATCCAAATGTCTGGAGACCCATCTTACTCATGTCAGAAAAATCCTTTCCAGTTAATACAGGGTAATGCAGAAAAAAACACTTGTCAATCCTAACTACCATCAGGGCATTCCAATAATTTTCACCATTACTCTCGAACCATCTTTGGCTTTCAAAGCTTAGACGAAACCCTGAACGGGTGAAACGTACGTAAGCTATTGAGTGGTCTCAAGTCTTTCAAGTCTTTTCACATTGTCACCCAACTTGTCCACGATACACACGCACATTTACAAAATATCTTCAAAACTCAAATTTTGTCAACCAAATTTAATGTGAACTTGAAATCTACCATAAATTGAATAGAACAATTCAAATCAAACTTGGAGTCAAATGTTGCTATGAATTCGTTCAATGTGTTAAATTCGCCCGGATTCACCACAATCAACAAGCAACCTTTTTTTTCAGAATGGTAGTGTCATTAACTTTTTTTTTTTTAATTAACAGCCACACCTCTCTATCAAACATTCACAGTATCTCTGGGCCACTGAGATATTTTAGAATTCTTTCCTTTCTTTTTTTTTTGGGGGGGAGGGGCTACAAATTCTTGGCCAAATATGTTAAAACTCGGGTTCAACGCAATTAACGTTCGAATTGTTATTGAAAGCACTAGTCATCGTCATCTGACTTTGAAAATTGAGAGCCAACTTGTTGTCAAAGCAAACAAACAAGAAACAAAGACACGTCTGGTTTGTCGCTCAATAAAAACCGACATGTGAACAACGTCTTTTGGTAGCATGCTGAGTGGGTGTGATCAATTAAAAAAATGAAGAAAAAAGAGGTGATCAATAAATAACTTAATTCTCTCGTATTTTGTAAGGCAGCGGTCTCTTAAAAAATATTCAGAAAACAAGCGTGAATGCCGCCGGAAATGAACTAAGGGATTAATTGAGCATGAACTTACATGGCAAATACAATTCCCATTAAAAACCTATTTTAGGGGGAATTTTTTTCATAAACAAGACAAAAACTTTTTTTCTAGTCATAATAAGGAGTAAATGTTCAAATTTTCAGCGCTCTAGCTCCATTAGTGTGGACTGTACACGTGATACATACATAGCTAACCAACCAGCTCACTTGTCAACAAGACTGATTCAAAAACTTAAGAAACTCATCTTGATGTTGACTATGTTGATATGGACAGATTTGGTTGACGGTCTCTAAAAGAAGCAGAAATTCGAAAAAAAGAATACATTCAAGACTTTAATCCAATCAGATTAATTTATCGAGAGGACTGGTTATTCAATCAACTTATTGACTGATCTATCCAAATAATCGATTTAGAGAATTCAAAAGAAAAATCAATCAGATGTTCAATCAATTTATCAAAGGGCGAAAATCATTATTTACGGTGTCGGCTCGGCACAAAACTATCGACGCTAAGCTAAGTTCAAACAATCAAACAAACAAACAGACATACAGACAACTAGAAAGCACTCAGGAAGTACATTCCTCCTCTAACGCGATACACTAAAAAAAACTGAATGAAAACTAGTTCATACAGAGCTAAGATGCAGGGAAGGCAACGTGTACGTTTTGATTTTCCTTATTTCGAAATATTTTCCAAATACTTGAAAAAACATCACTCAATTAAAAAATATATATACTTGGATCGTATTCGCTTCAAAATTTAATCTTTTCTTTCGTGGCCCATGGCCAGCCCTTTCACAAAATTTAAAAATGAATTCTTTACTGACTTTTAATATGATTTACTTATTCCAACGAAGCCAATGGGTTCAAACCTATATCAAATTGATGATTGAAAGTCTCCCTGAGTTCAACAGAGATTAGATTTGTTCTTAACAAACTCCCTGTGATTCCCAACCGGGGAGGGGGGTCCTCTAAAGAGGAGAATTACGTTGTTCACTAGGGGATGAAGTTATTAGGTAAAAGAGAGGGCTTTTGCCTTGAAGATAGTCGAAATACGCTCTCTCACCGATAGACCCACGACTCGTAGAATTTGAAAGAAAAAACAAGAGATCACATCAATGTGTTTTTGAGTTACGATAGCAGAATTCTTTCTTTTTTTTTTTTTTTGTAATAAATTGGAATTTCAAATGTTGTTTTCATAATTGTTTCTGCTTTCTTTCTTTGAGTAACAAATACACAGGAGCATCTGCACAATTATATAATTAAGCTAATTCTTACTATTAAGCTGTCTAATTATCCGAAGAGAATAATTATTTGAAATTATCCTTTGTTGCAACTTACTTAAATGAAAGTGGAGGAAACTTGTAATCTTATTAACAAAAGTGGGGAGTGGCCTTGAAAAGGAGGGAAACTGCGGTCCCAGTGAATAAAAGTGTTATTTAAGCAGTCGCAGATTCAATCCCTAGGTAGGGTAATGTAAAAAAAAGCACATCTTCTGGTTCAAAGGCAGAGGCAGACAAGCGACAGCTCTAGGTCGAAATAACTAGAAAGAAATAGCACGAGATATCATCTGGCCTGAGCAGCGGAATGAGAACAATACTACAATGTTACCAATTGTGCCAGATACCCGAGGAAGCCCGGAGGATGCAGCAGCCAATACGATGGGATTATAATAACCAAGAGAAGGACATCACTTCGACTAAATCATGGATTAAAGTTGTGATATTGTGCTTATAAAATACATGAAGCATGGTTTGCGAGGCGGTTTTATCCTCTTGCTTTAGTTATCATTGCCACATAACATGGCAATGACAAATGAAGAACCAAAAGTTCAATGATGCGTCCACAGTAAAGTTTAAACGACATTATTGATAAATCACAGGACCCCGAGTAGAAGATTATTTTAGGCGAGAAGCATCTTATCAAGGAAAATCTTTCCATCTAGTTTCAAATAAATCTCACTTAAAACAGCTGAGAAACTATATGAGGACAGGCCAGCCGACGGACACGGCCTTTTATAGAGACGCCTCTAAAGATAAAGAAAGCTTTTTTCCTGTTGCGCTAAATGAAACTTATCTTTCACGTTTTGCATTTTCGAGTAAATGATTATCACAGTTTTTTATTCCTTTCCATAATTCAAATTTGAACAATATCTCAGACAACTGACTCCGAGATTAGAAATAGATTTGAGATAGCCATCGCTCTATATAGGTAAATTGATAGATAGGTATGGAAAATCCAAGATAGATAGATAGATAGATAGATAGATAGATAGATAGATAGATGTATTTAGTCTAAAAAAGATAAAACCGAAATATTGAGACTTTCGATTCTTAATCTTCCAATGTGACCGAAATATCAACCCATTTCATTTCCTTCAAAATAATCCCCGATTCAATTCCAAATGAAACCTGACTCTGGAGATTGGATTTAGAATCTGTAGATATCTAGTCGGTTTAAAAACATTTGGATTCACCGAAGAAAAATATCGAGATATTTTTAACTTGGAAAACTTTAGTCACAGACTGCATTCGTATAATACAGTGAGGGCGAACCTTTTTAGTGTTGAAATTCAAATTTTTTGAATAATCCTCTTATCAGAGTGTCACTTACACGTATACTTGTATTTTAGTTAAAGTTTAGTTTAAATGCTTTTAGATAAGCGGACTATTTTTCTAAAATATTTATAAAAGCAGGAGTTTGATAAAATATAACTTCGAATTTAAAAGCATACTTATAAAACTATAATAATTAAATGAAATTAAAGAGTTTTTTTTCCAAAGTTCATCGTATGTCACCTGAAAACCTGCTGCTTGCCACTGCTGACATTAGATCGCCATCACTAGTAAGGGCTTGCGAGATTAGTACTTTAAATACCCCTGCTTTCCGAAAATTCGCTTTACGCAACGTTCAAGTTTCTTTTACGGGGAAAAAACGAAAAACGAAAATAACGTTCAGCAACGAGTCATTATAGTGACAATGCACGTTCTCTTCCGCTCTCCCACTCCCGTATTTTCTATACCTCACACCACCCCCATATCAAACGGCTTAGCTTAACTTACTATCATCACCATTTTGTGATCTGGGAACGCTTAAAAAGTTTCCAACGTGATTTAGTAGTAATTCTTTGCCCGCTGTACACCATTTCACCTTACGAAAGATTTCAATGGAACGCACAATTTTAGAATAGCATCTCTTTGTTTCATCATGGAAAAACTTCGCTGTGCTTTGATGGTTCGTCTGTCTTGTATACGGCGTGATTCTATCGAAAAAGTCCGCAACATTGTGAACGTAACGGAAACACAGTACACGAGCAACCTCAATGCTGCCTCTCTGCTGACTGAGTGAACCCACAGGATGGAGTCTGTTCATGCATGCGCGTTGAGGTCTTCTCTGATTGCCTGACAAGTCAAATCTCGACCGTGTCACCGGTTCACGAGATATTTAAAATGGCGGCATACTCTCAATACAGATCTCGAACATGATTATCAGTCTTTTAATGGTCGTCGTTGGACAAAGACATTCCCCACGATTCGTCTCACCCCTCTATCGTGGGCGTCGCAGGGCTAATACTTTCTAAATCTGTCCAGTTCGTTTCTCCATCTAGTATTCTGCCTGCCTCAGTCGTGCTTATGATTTCTGGAGATCCATGTTGTGAGTCGTGATGTCCATCAGTTGTCTGCCAGTCTTGCAACATGACCAGCCCATTGCCATTTGAGTTTCCTAATGGATTCTATGATGCCTCGGACTCCTGTTTTCTCCCTTATGTATTGTTCTGTTTTGTGATATCTCCATGTAAGGTTGAACATGATTTTTTCATCTTCACGTTGCATGGTTCTCAGTTTTTGGGTCAGTCTCTTGGTTAGGTTCCATGTTACAGCTCCATAAGTGACTATCGGGAGGATGCATTGGTTGTATACCCTTCTTTTTAAGAATGACGGGATATTCTTGTTTTTATGCAAAAACAAAAAGTATTATTGCTCTAACTGAATGGCGTGCATAAATGTTAGTTATATCCTTTGCTCAGTGTTGCCAATTCCATGAAAATGTAGATGTTTTTGGTTCCGTCTAGATATCAGAAATTGTCATTTAGGTGATTTTTGATAAAATAAGTAATATTTCTAATTAATTTAGATCGATAAGATAAGTAATGTTTTTAATAAATAAAGTAATATTTTAATGAAGTACATGTTGAAGATTAAAGTCACCTTTATTCCATTAATGATAAGTGATATAGTTCATATATATATATATATATATATATATATATATATGTGTGTGTGTGTGTGTGTGTGTGTGTATGTGTGTGTGTGTGTGTGACCTCTCAGAAATCCTCATTCTTGATTTCCATTACATTTGATACTAGATTTGTTTTTTATGGAAACCTTCTAACCATTAAAAGGTAAACACATGGTACTGAAGATGTGGACCCCCTACTCATCCCGAAACATGTATAGCATACTAATCAATTCATTTGGGAATTTATTAATCAACAAATAAAGTCTCCATACACTTATATATATATATATATATATATATATATATATATATATATATGAATTATGAATTATGTTATGTTGTATAGAAACTTATTTGAAATTATCTTGATTCCTGCAGCAACCCCATTTTCTTTAATTATTTATTCTATTTACATTGTCTAAATTGAATGGTACATTAACCGTGTATCGGCAGGAGATCACGGGAGATAACGCAATTTATAATTCATCCTGTCGGAACAAATATGTCCGTATCTTACATATATATATGTTCGCTTGAAAGGGAAATAAATTAAGTATGGCACTCAACCAATCTGGCCAAATTTATTCCCAGCTTTACACATAAATTCATTAGATTAATATGTTACTTGTTAAACTCTTTTGTATTATTACAGTTCCAAATTTCCAGAGATTCTGTAACGTATTATTCATTGTTATCTCACAATAGCCTATCTCATTTTGAGACCCTATAGTTTTTTTATTGTCCTTGTTAATCTATTCGTATGGGCCGATCCATTATAACTTCGAGTTTATAACAGAAATGGAACAAAACAGACAATCATAAAATTATTCAATTAAACATACTAATTTTCATGTATGGCTTTCATATGGGTAGATATTGCTCACCTTATTACAATAAATCAAACAAAAGTGCTTCTTATTTTTATTATAGAGCATCAAGGTAGCAAGTTCTGACATCTAGAATCAACCAAAAATATCTAGATTTAGATGAAAAACATCTAAATTGGCAACACTACACTCGTCTCTCCGTTCGTTGTTCCTGGGGAAAATTCAATACTCGAATGTTTCGACTGCCGTGTAGACAGCGGATCTGTGGAGAGAGTGAGTCCGCAATATTGTTTGCTTTAGTTTAGATACAAAGGCTAATTTCTCATTCTGTCGGTGGTCGAGGGTGTAATTCGTTGGTCCGGGCGTGGGCGGAGGAATAAGGATGGGGGTTGGGTCTCGGTTCGTTAGTTATGAATTCAAACAAAAGCGGCTGAAACGCAGATCTCAAATTTTGCCCAAACTTTGTTGCGAACAATTGATTGTGTTTTCATAAGCTCGTCACGTAAAGGCAAAACCCTGGGGTTATTTAGACATATTTAATCAGGGGACACGATGTTCAAGATGAAAAGAGAATATATGTTCGAATGAGTTTCTCTTCCCTCACCTCCCTTTCTCTCTCTCTCTCTCTATATATATATATATATGTATATATATATATATATATATATATATATATATATATATATATATATATATATATATAAACATTTACGTACCTACGTATACACACAAATATATAAATATATACATATATACACACAGGCGCACGCACGAACATACACTCATATATATATACACTTACGTGACTTCATACATGTTTATGTTTATAGACACATACACACACATATATATATATTGGTTTTAGTTTCGACTGTGTCCATGGCTGTATAGAAAATTGAATAGACACACAAAAACGCATACACATACACACACACACACACACACACACATATATATATATATATATGGAGAGAGAATGATGTTTGCTTGGCAGAGATTAGAATAGTACACACACACAGACGAGCATATACATGTAATCACAACACACGCATTTACATAAATGTGTGTGTATGTTTGTGTGTGAGTCCATGCCCATATCGTATATCATTCATATATGTGTTTCCAGATCTACGGAGACCTGTGCTGAGAATGTGTTTAGATAAAGAGATGTATGTGACGTAGCCATACACACACACAGAGACTTGAACACATACACACACATACATACATACATACAAGAACACACACACACAAACGTTTGCATTCACAGTGTCCTCGCGATGAGTTATGATCAGCATGTTGTCTTCAAATCCATTACATCTAATGTAACTTCGAACTTTACTTGCAGTTTTGTTACAATGCTAATCATAGTAAATACACACATACTCGCTCATACACATATATATACACACACACCATATATATGTATATATGTGTGTGTGTGTGTGTGTATATATATATACATATATATATATGTGTGTGTATATGCGTGTGTGTATATTATTGAGAAATAGATGTATAATCCGACAGAATAATTATGAATACGTTATATTATTTGAAATTCTATTTGAAATGTCCTCCCGTTGTTACTTGGAGATATTGTCAAAAGCCTAATAAGTATCAAACCCATAACACCATAGAATGGTTTTCGGGTCTATTCTTGCAAATCCATGGTTCACATGGCAGGTGCTCCTACTAGGGAGGGGCAGGGGTATATCTAAGCATCTAAGCAAGACTGGGAAGATGGATTCATGTCTTGAGCTCAACTACAGGTATGTACAGAAATAGAAATATAAGAAATATTAATCGAAGTACGTAGGTAGGTAATGTAAGTTAGAATACGTCCATGAACACATATATATATATATATATATATATATATATATATATATATATATATATGTTCCATAGGAATAGAGCACTCTGGTTTATGGGGAATATATGCTAGATAAATATATCGCTTTTATTCAACCTTACTAACCGTCCAGTTCTGTGGCGCTGAAATTGATACCGGCCTCCGTGTCTGAAGTGAAGGTTTCAATCCTACCTCGTGGTACTGGATGGTATAATGGATAGTCTATAGCCACACTGAAGAGTTGTAATGCAACGAAACAGCTGTCTGTGGATAACACAATAATATATATATACATGTGCGTGTGTGTGTGTGTAAATAAGTGGTTGCAGATGAATTTGTGAATAAGTGAATAGGCTTATGTCAATAGAGGAATATATATATATATATATATATATATATATATATATATATATATATATATATATATATATATATATGTATACTTACCTGCCTGTAGGCACGTGAGAATATGTATATATATATTGACATACGCCTATTTTCCTATTCACAAATTCACCTGCATATCTTTGTATATATGCATATATTGACATATGCCTACTTACCTATTCATAAATTTACCAGCACATACTATATATTCATCTACACTCAATATATTTATATATACTCACCTACCTGTAGGTACGTGACTATATATATGCATATATACATATACATATATATATATATATATATATATATATATATATATATATATATATATATATTGACATACGCCTATTTGCATATTCACAATTTCACTTGCTCGTAATATATACTCACCTGCACACATAACACACACATACACACACACACACACACACACACATATATATATATATATATATATATATATATATATATATATATATGCACGTCCAAGTCCGTGCCCTTTGGCTTGCAGAACGTAAGCTACTCACGTTCCCGCGGTAAATGTAGTTCTCCATTTTAATTATGAATGCCATAGAAAGCGTCCCTTCTGCTCGCTGCCATCTTGCGTGCTTAGCCTACGCTCTTAATGCCAACAGGACAGGGAACCTACATCCAGTGGTTACCTGTCTCTTGATTGTTGCGAAAGCCTAGCTGGAATTGGAGTAGCGGAAAGTGTGTGAAAGTTGACACCATCCGAAATTGTGATAGAGTTTGGACTCTATGAACAGAATAGATAATTAAGGAGAGAAACTACGGGGTCTGTCCGGAAAGTTTCCAGACATTCGATATTAACGAAAAAAGCCTACCTAGGGCTATAGCACCTTAGTCCAGTTTAAAGTAACCTGTCAATCCCCCAGAGCTCACACACTCATCTTTAAAAAAGTCCTCTTTCGGTGTTTCGATCAGTTACTTTGTCGTGTTTCCCTCAATTTTATCTAAGGTCAGAAATATCTGAATTGTATAGAGGCTAAGGAATCTGGGTGATTCGAAGTTTCCCCCAAAAAAAGACGTGAGTGATGTGCATATCACGTTATTTTGAATGCTGCGGTTACACGATACACAACGACACTAAAAGACGTCTCACTGCAGATGGAGTAACCCACTGGAGAGTTTTTTTTCACGTGTGCGCAAATAGGTCCTCTCTCGTCGGTTGTCAAGTTACACCAAGGCAGGGCAACCGGTTCACGAGGTATTCAAAATTATTGGATATTTTTCGGAGAGACCTCGGAGTGCTGAAACTGAACGCTTACATGCCTCTGAAAAATTCAAATCTTAAGAGAAAATAGGTCTGGTTAGTCACCCAATAGAAACTTTCATCTGACCAATGTGTTTTGATGATCAATTGAAAAATTGGAAAAAAAGGAAATGATCAATGAATAAGTTACTTATTTCGATTTCATTGGGCAGTGATCCCTAGAAAAAGACTGAAAAAACGGCTGAATGCTGTCGGATATACCATGAGAACCAATGTAGCGTGAACTTACATCGCAAATTGAACCTACTACTGAAAACCTACTTCGGAGGGATTTTACAAGGAAAAAAAAAAAGCTCCGTTCTTTCTAAACATAATAAGGAGTGAAATTTCAAATCCTTTAACTTTATTGGGGCGACTTGTACGCGCGAAGTATAGCCAGACAGCAAGACTAATTCAAAAACTGAAGAAACCTCTGCTGACGGTTTTGGTTGAGGGTTTCTTATAAACTCCTGAAGCCCCAACTGCTTGAACAGGGCTGGCTCAAAATTCCTGCTCGAAGTTTATTGTTCAAGTGTGTGTTCTCTGTTCTTGGCGAATGGTTCAATCACGCCAGAAATTCGCCATCTCAGTCAATAATTAAACAACCGTAGCGTCAAACATGTGCAACAATCACGTCGGAAATAAGAACACAATGATCAAAATCGAAGACGCAAAGGTGGAGAAAGTAAACCACTACATCTACCTAGAACAACGAATCTCCATGAGACCCTCAAAAGAAGAAGAAATCAAGCAAAGAATCATTCTAGGATGGCAAGCCTTTGGCAGAGCTAGCTCAACCTTCAAAAATAAGAAGATCCCATTAATCCTAAAAAGAAGGGTATACAACCAATGCATCCTCCCGATAGTCACCTATGGAGCTGAAACATGGGTCGAAACCAAGAGACTGAGCTGCAAACTGAGAACCATTCAATGTGCATATGAAAGAATCCTACTCGACTTTGATGATGGAAGGAATTCCATCGAAGAAGAAATGTGGTCAGAATAAATTTTATTTATGACATCACTGGCGTTTACCACCAGAAAACATTTAATTATGGATAAAACAAAATATCAAGAAACATCTAGATTCTGGAGAATCAAGATGGTATTAATAAACCCAGCATAATATTGAGATCTAAAAAGATTGAAAAAGCTTCTTTTTTTCCAAAAAATTTTAAAAGATTTTTAGAAGGTGTATAATAGAGTACTGATGCTAATTTCCAAGTCGGTAGACAAAAAAGTATGGCCAGGAGCGCTTGAATACACAAACACACACACACACACATATTTTTTTCTAAGTATTGAACCCTTTGCCACATTTGATGACTACGGTTGGTCAATAAAAACTTCTGCTCTTTAGTTACCCAGAGAGAAGACTTTTCCGTTAAAATACTCTTTTTCTTTTTGGTTCAACACTTGGAATATCTTCCGAAAGGTATTCGCTGAGATTTGACAAAAAAAGGGCTCTTGGATTGTTGCAATAGACACCAGATTAGGATCAGGTGCGGATCCTAGAGGGCCCATTGGGTCTGGATTCCCTCCACTCGAGCAAAATACAATGAAAATAGACATAAAACATATTTTTGAATATCCACGTAAAGAAATTTTATAAACCATAAAAAAACAAAATGATCCCAAGTAATCATAGGAAATCAGAAATTAACCTTAACCGTCTTTTTTTTTATATTTTTTCCATTAATTCGTTCTGCAGTAAATTTTTCTTTTTTTTTTTTTTTGCTTTATTCTTGTGGTTACTCTAGTGCTCAAAAGCTATGACTCAAATGAAAGTGAAAAATCTCGGATCACATAATACTTTCTTGTTTTTGATGTTTGGAATTTTTCGTTTCACGTACTTTTACGCAAAAATATTTTTTTTTTTTTACGTTTAGACAACCCTTTACACAAAGTCGTCGATTCGTTTTATCTTTTGGTTTTTCTAGTCATCGCTTCTTTTGTAAATTTCTTTGGTTACTTTTTGTTTCTTCACTATTTCGTGAATCCTTGTGCAGAAAAAGCTATGGCTTAAAAGTAAGTGAAAAAGCCGGACAGAATATTACTATTTTGTTTTTGATCTTTGAAATCTGTTTTCTTTTTCACGTATGTATACGTAGGAAAAATCTTTTTTTTCATCTGGGCCCTCCCCTCCTTAAAATCCTGGACTCCCCATCCCCTTGCTCAAAATCCGGGATCCATTCTGATATGCTCTTCATTTCCTGCAAGAGAACTTTATCATTTTTGGTTGATTCGTTTGGGAAGATATCGTAACTTTCCTAACAATCATCAAGTCACGATTCACGTCAACTGATTTACTCGCATGTTTCGAACGTTTCTTGGTTTGTTTATGTATTTATTTGTTTCCGAGCAGAAATCCGATGCTGGCTTAATGCTGAAATCAAAATAATCACGCTCTCGGCAGGAAATTGTCGAATGAAGCCCTGCTGTGCGCTGCCGTGTTATTGTTTGTCCAAATAGAGACGCCATTACACTCGTCTTGATGACACTTGACGAGTGTTTTCCCGCCTCCGCTGAAGGAGCATGCGCACTAGCGGCTTTGCTTCCTAGAATGGAGAAAGGAAATTAATACTGACGGACGCAATCTTGGATTGAGGTGTGGAATATGAAGGTTTTCTTAGGATTTTTTTCGTTGCAGTTGCTTTAAAGGTCAAATGTTTTTAATTTTTTACTTCTAGCGTGTAACATTTGAAACCTCAAGTCGTAAACGAACAAATAACATAGGCTCAAAAGAAACACGACGATAGATAACTGCAACAATCAATCAATCAATCAATATATATATATATATATATATATATATATATATGTATACATATATACACACACACACACACACACACATATATATATATATATATATATATATATATATATATTATATGCATATATATATACATACATACATTTGATATTTACCAAGCTAAGAGCTGCAGAGAGGCCGAACGGTTCACGGCGAGTAGAGTTCGAACTCCGACAGAGTCAGTTTGTATTCATCACAATCATTATTAGCAGCAGCAGTCTAGCGTTCGTCGTTGGAGCCCATAAATGAGCACACTCCTACCACTGTATTTTTTAGAAAGTTAATTTTCTTCTAAACCAAGCATAGCAGAATTTTATCATTTCTTGCGGAACATTACATAATCAAAACAGATATTATCAGATATAATTTATGACTAAACTCTGCGGCTTTGGAATTTTATTGCCCAAAGTATAGATATGTTACTATCCAAATCTGAGTCCATCCCAAGGAAGGAATATTCTGGGCCACAGATAAATAATGATTAAATCCTGTTATTTCGGGGTCAGAAGAAAATTTACGATGTTTTAAAAAAAATGATCGGGCTGAGCTTATTTATGCGCGATACTGTAGACTTCCAAGATTTGCCAGTCTTTTCTAAACTTGACTAGTTCGTCACACCATCTTGTTTTTTGCCGATCGCTGTTTCGCATATGATCCCCGGTTATCCAGCTAGTGTCTGACATTCTTGCAGCATGACTGGCCCATTGCCATTTGGGTTTTCGAATGGATTTTATCATATCTTTGACTCCTGGTTGTTTTCTAATATAATGTGCTGTCTTGTGATGAAGAGCATGATTCTCTCGTGTTCACGTTGCATGGTTCTCAGTTTGAGGGTCAATCTTTTGGTTCGGTTCCATGGGAGGATGCATTGGTTGTAGACCCTTCTTTTGGGGACTAAAAGGATTTACTATTTATTGAAGGCTGGGCTTGCTCTCACATTTGTTTCAGTAATAAAACTAATTGTTTCCGATTGATTAAAAAAAAGAGTAATGTAAAGCAGTTATGAAATTAAAATGGACACTGGTTGGTCTTTGCAAACCTTTCCCGTTTGTATCCTAGAAGTGTGTATTTGTGTTCGCCATGTAGGTCATTACTGTACGCTTATAATATGAAAAGTTAAAAAATATTTTTTAGCTTTTTAAATTACGAACGCCTTTTCTTGCCACACATTTTTCATTTTGTGCATTGATAAAAAAAAAAAACAATTATATGACGTAGTGAGAGGAAAAAAAGAAAAAATAATATTTTTTCTTTGCCCACTCTTGCTCTTTACCTATTTAAATTTAGTCTGTTAGAAAAACATTTTGGCATTCATAGAACTGTCGACTCAGAAAAAGCACATGTCGTAAGCTGATGGACGTGCCGTCGAGCAGTAGTTTGCTCACTGGTGTTGTACACCATTTATTGTAGGTTCGTTCCTCTGATAGATTTGCTCACTTGAAAGAATGACTCAATCTTCTTTTTTCATTCCATCAATATCCCTTTGGCTTTAGGTGGCAGTAAGCTGAATGTTTCAATCCTAATGCTCAAGACAGAGTCGTTGGGACACAGCAGATGATTTTATCATTGGCGTGTCACGGGTGAGACAGCCTGACGGAGCATATCCGTCTTCAGATTGATTGGTAATCAGATTTTTCTGTCTCCTAGACTGGTTTTCAACATGGCTTGAGAGCCCAGTCTGTCCTACTTTTCACCAATAGCTGAAGAGTTGGATTCATGCTTTTTCCACAGGGTATTAGAGTGAAGTTAACACCGTGCTGTTCACGCTCTACAACGCTCGTCATAAAAGGCCTGCTCCAGAGTTTGGAATCAGAGTTGTCCATGTCTTAGACTGGTTAACAACTATGGTTAGTAAGTTCAGTCTGTCTCATTCATGCTTTCTCCAAGGGGTATTAATGTGAAGGGAACACAAATGGTCTTAGCTGGAGTTTGAACTCATTGCTGTTAACCGCTCGGCCACACCACACTATAACTTTGGCAAACATGAAAAAAAAAACGCAGTTTATTCATGTTTTCCGGATTTAAATTTAATTAACAATTGGATTTGTTCCAACTATTATTAGTTCTCCTTTCTTTTTTTCTTCCAAAGAAGGTTGGGAGATTTTTTACGAGATGGTCGGTTGTCCAGCGACAACCAAACTTTTATTGATATTTGCGCTGCTCGCTGAACAGTGAATCGATAAAAACGAACGAACGTAGAGAAAAAAAAAGAAGAAAGAAATGATAATTTTATTTCATTTAATGAATCAAATTCTTTTTGCTTGTTGCAGCCGACACTTTTCCGCCCTCCTTTCTCACTTGCCGCCATTGTACAACTTTTATTTTTAAACATTAACGGTGAGAGAGAGAGAGAAAATAATGCCTTGTTTGTTTCGTTTCTTTTCTTCCTTTTCTTGGAGAAAGGATGAGAAGTGCAAATTAGCACCCATCTTGTTAAGACGCCAATCGAAGAGAAATTGACCGGAAAATTACAAGCGTCAGTGATTCCTTGCAATTGTTAATAACGGTATGGGTCCGGCGGTCGCCAATTGTTGTAGTATTCGGCCATGTTGCATTGGACAGACTTCAAAAACATCGCAAAAAATGAAGGCAAAATGGCGCTGGTTGAAAGAAAGAAAAGATTGGAAAGTCTGTAATTGTAACTCAAATTGATAATGACGGTCATTATTTTGATTCTACCTCTCTCCCTCTCATAACATCCATACATGCACATTTGTCTCGATCTGTCGGTATTAACATACTGGTGTGTGAATACATGTGGACTGCAAGATATCTATCAAACTTAGATTAGTCTTGCAGAGGTACAAAGTGGCCATACGGTTAACGCTTAACGGCGCCGGTTTGTGTTCACTTTCCACTGATGCCTTTGAGGAAGGCATGAATCGGTCAGCCCACCCCCCGGCTATGGGTAAATTGTAGGACAGAATTAGCACTATAAGAGTTCTTCGAACAATTGAACTCATTCTTTCTGGGGGGTGGGGGTTATTGCTTCACAACGTTTCAATCCATTCTACAGTCCATCCGTTTGTTAAGAGCTATAAGGTTAGTGCTAGGGTTGGCAATCAGTCTAGAAGACATACAAACCAGCCTAAAGTGGGATGCGCTCCGTGAGACTATCTCGCTCTTCACTCACCGATGATGAAACCGTCTGTGGTGTCCCAACCGCTCTGCACGGGTTACGGGGTAGGTAAAGATAAAGATCAGTCTGGAACTGAGCAACGGGGCCAGCCAGGGTTGAACCTCTACATATCTGCTACGCTTAGCCAAGCCAGGTACAAGGCCACGATTGTGAAGTACTTAGGTATGTTTCAACTCACTGAATGACCTGCAAGTCTTCCTTGCAAACCGTCACTCTACGGCAGTGGATTAATTTTACTAAACAAATCAGTGTGTTTGTTGAACGCTGGTCATCTGTATTTATATACGTACAGACTTGTTCGTTTGTGTGTGCGTATGAGAGTGTATGGATATGTCTGCTTTTCTATTTACTTCATTTTCGATACAATCTACCTGACATCGTAAATAAATAAATAAATAAATAAAATGCTAAAAACATAAATTGTCAACAGGGGTAAGCAGAGACCCCATTGTGTTTGTTTGGGGAATATGATATTATTTTAGATTTTTATATCTACTTTTTTACCTTCTTCTATCTATTGATTACATTTTACACAACTTTTACCGATATCCCTCCGGTGGTAAGTTGATTGGAATATTAATAAAAATGTCTTAGGTGTGATTTGAACCCATATTGCCAACGGGAAGCATCAGTCTACTGTCCCTCTGTTCAACCTATTGAGCTACATAGACTCAAACTGAAGGGAGAAGTCTAAATAACACCTTAACCCCGATTGACAGCCATGTTTATTTGCATTTTGGTAGTTTCAGTATGTTTAATACATTTTATAGTTATTCTTATTCGTTGGTGTATTGGAGGTAAGAAAAGTAGTCAGAAAACTTAAAATAAGAATGATTTATAACACTTCATCGATTATCCTCGCTGACCAGTCACTAAAAAATATGGCTGAAAATGGCTGAAAGTGGCCTGATTTTTTTTTTCATTTTTTTTGTTGTTTTTATTTCCAGCAATTTGTATGATCGTAAATTAAGCTAAAAAAACAAACTATGGCTTCTGAAATGTTAAAAATTTTATTAATTAATCCCTGTTACCCACAACACACCGGTTTAATCACTGCTTCTTGGTTTAAAGTGTTTATGTGTTCTGACATCTATCTGTCTATCTATCTATCTATTCAGACTTTGCCCAGCCCTAACTGTTCATTGTAGAAATTTGAAATTTCGCACACACACTCCCCTCAATGAGTAGGGAAATGTTCTGTTTTTTAGATTCTCCTCCAAAATAGGTTTTTAGTGGGAGGAGGAAATTTTATTCTAATGAATATATTTAAAAATCATATTTTGATAAATATCTTATCTAAAAATCATGATATCGTTCGTATAATCTATAAATTGGTATTTCTTACTTCTCTCTTCTCATTCCGACATTCTGTAAGAACTACTGAGTAATGGAGACATTACCTTATGCCTAGTAATGAAATGCGCTTGATATATTTTTACCAGAACTTCACGTCGTTATTCTCGCTATCAGATACCGTTTTTTCACATCTGAGATCTCGTTCTTGAGATAGTACAAAAAATCAAATTAATTTCCAGCTAACATTGTTGTTCTTAAGATACGGTTCTTCAAATTTAAAGACTATACTTTCTATCTATTTTCATTATTGAGTTAATTTCTGATAAACGTGTTGTATAATTATTCTTTTCGGGGCCTTTGTATGAATTTTTGAGCGTGCTTGACATTCTGCATGATTTTTCTAGTGTTCTTTACATGTATAGTGTAATGCTAGCTGGAAATGGAGTAATAGAAAAATCTAGCCACTTCTAGCTATTTTCACCCATAGAGGGAGATAACTTGTGTCAATATTTCCATTAGTCTTTTTATTGTAAATCATTATAAACTAATGCAGATTTAATGATGCTTCTTACAGGTTTATTCAATGGACTGTTATTATCGACAACTTTGGGAAGACAAAAGGTTGGCTTCCAACATGAATAGAGAAAACATCTCTTTGAGTATCAAATTTTTGGAGAGGATCTGGCATCCGGATACGGTGTTCTTCAATGGGCGGAGGTCTTATCTTCACACGATCACCACTCCAAATAAATTCATCCGACTCAATAGAAATGGGACCATTCTTTTCTCACAGAGGTAAGACACGTTTTCTTTCATATTCTGTACGTTAATATTGTGCAACCGACGAGTTTATCAAGTGCAGAGTACACATGCTCCTATTAGACGTGCATAGCTTCATATCGAATTTGAAGTAAAAGTTCCCTAAAAAAAATTTATATCTCACGAATTCTTTTTTCAGAGCAATTTTCTTGAGTCGGTGTAATTAGGAATGTTACTCACATTGGAAGTCTCTACAAGATGACATTAAGTTTATCGAAATTGATTGAGGTTTGCTAAAGTTATCACGAAATAAAGTCGTTGGTTAGTCTAAAAACTCAGCTTGCTCATATCAAGGGTACGGCGCAAATCGTGCCTGCCCGATATCCTACGACCTTCCTCTTGCGTATGTTGTATCGAGCGACGGACATGGCTTTGGGGAACTAGGTATACGGTATACGGAGTTGGTATACGGTTAGGCTTGGTTCGGAGGACTAGGTAAAGGGTAAGGCTTGGTTTGAGGAACTAGGTGTACAGTAATGGCTCAATTGGTAGGCATTGAACATACAAAAAAACAGGAAATTGAGAAGAAGGTATACACTGCTGCCCTGCGTTCCCCACCCCTATTCCCATCCCTGGTTGTATCTAAGTTTTAGATATATGTGAGAAGTTAGCAAATCAAGGGAGCTTGCCTTATGTTTTCGAACGATTTATGCAGACTCAATCAATGATTTTTGTAATGGTGGATGGTGCAAGCCTGACGCCCGATACGGACTGTCTTACAAGATTAAAAAGTCCCAACTTTCTTGATATTTACCCCTAAGTGGATTCAAGCATTTTCCAAGGGCATTAGTGTGAAATGAAAGCAAACTGTCTTAAGCCTGAGTTTAAACTTGTTCCGCAAATCGTATTCTCCGTGTCGTTGACTATTGGGCCACCCACATCTCTATCGAACAAGACAGTAGTAATAGTCTGCGAGACAAGTTTGAAAAACATTGCTCCACTGTGAAGCATTCATTACTAAGTCCACCTTAATCTGGTACAAAGGCATGGGCGTTGGCTGCGGTGGAGGCAAGCGTAGAATTACCTCTCCCCCCCCCGCCCCTGAGTAAGGTTTTCTCACCTAGGACGAGGGTGTTCGAATTTGAAACCTTACTGTCAATTTCAAGGATAATGGATAATTTTTTTATGAAACCTCAACAACCTCTCTTCCTAACCCCTTACTAAGTTACCTAACCTTATTTTCTATCCTCTCTCTTCCTGCCCTCTTATTGCACTAACTAACCTTCTCCTCGTCTTATTAATGGAAGCATAACATTCGACTGTCGATAGGAACAAGCAGAATACAAATATAGAATCATGAAAATTTGAAACCGTCAATTTCCAATATCTTTTATTGATTGATCATCCCCAACACATTTTTTCAATTGATCATCCCCAACACATACTTGGAAAAAAAACGATTGAGTGACCAACTGAATCTGTTCTCGAGTTTGTTTTTTCACTTTAAATAATCTCCGACTTTTTTTGTTGCTGTTTTTCAGGCTCACAGTCCGTGCAAGTTGCAAGATGCATTTGGAAAACTTCCCTATGGACACTCAGCAGTGTCCACTCGAACTCGGCAGCTGTGGGTTTGCACTTCTTTTCTCTACACCCTACCCCCACTGCGTTATTAGTGTCCCCTAATGTCGACAAAGGCTGGCTTTTCACAGAAACTCTACATTAATTTTTTTTTTTTTTTGACGTGTCCATACATCTCAATAAGACGCTTTTTGGTTGGGTTGGATGGTTCCGCTTACATTAATCAACAGGAAGAAGGAGGAAAGAAGAAAGAGGTGTGGTGTCATTAAAAGGTGTGACGTCATTAAAAAGACATCCGATTTGATCGATTATTTTTTTTATAAAATACTATGTTGTAACAATAGAGAAAAAGGACCAAAAAAATGCCATAAATGGCTACCTAAGATTTTTATTGAAAATAATACTTGCAGAATATTGTAATATCGCAATATTTTACGGGCATGAAAATCAAGAAAGATTTCTTGCTCTTCTTCCTCCTCTTCCTCCTCCTCTTTCTACTACTACTTCAACGGACGGTGAACGCGTCGTTGAAGTTATGGTTTTTGTAACTAGAAATCATTAAAGCTTTAATTATTTAGCAGTTGTAGTGCGCGCATGCGCTTGTGTGTGTCATATTTGGTATTTTATTTTCTTGTTACTCTTTAACCAGCAAAATAGATTACAAATAGTAAAAAATGGTACGGAGAGAGTGAAATCACACGTAATTCAATTTTTATATTTTCTATATTTTCCTTTATTCTCTAGATTTTTCATAATAATGAGTGACGATTATGTTGATTTGAAGTTTCTAATCCATGAAATAAACTTTGCACAATCGTTGTTGTGAAGCATACTTGATTACTTGGAAACATTTATGCCTGAAAGACTCAAAAATGTCAATAAAACATGAAAAAAAAAACCATAATTATAGAAGGCTATCATTTATCTTATCTGTTTAGGGGTCCACTACGGTCCAAAAATCATAATCATCTTCTGACCCTAATTTGGTACCAATATTGAAAATTTGTAGGTCTGGCTCGTAGACTAATTGGAAGTTAGAGGAAGTCTATAAACTTTTGGCGACATTTTGCATTCTTAACTTGTCAACACTAGCAGAGGGAGATTTTCCTTAGTTTGTTCCCAGTATGCTGATATAAAGTTTTTTGTCCATTGACGACTGAAATGTTTTTCAGAGATCATATACAAGTATATGACCTGCAAAAATTAGATGTCGTGACGATTGAGGTTCAGTAAATATTGGCTCCGCGACGCAGATGGCTGAGAGGTCTTTGGGAAGGCCCATTGACTACTGAAACGTTTTTGAAAGATCATATGCAAAAATGTGACTCACAAAAAATAAGATGTCGTAACGATTGAAGAGTAGTAAATATTGGCTCCGCGACGCAGATGGCTGAGAGGTCTTTGGGAAGGCCCATTGACTACTGAAACGTTTTTGAAAGATCATATGCAAAAATGTGACTCACAAAAAATAAGATGTCGTAACGATTGAAGAGTAGTAAATATTGGCTCCGCGACGCAGATGGCTGAGAGGTCTTTGGGAAGGCCCATTGACTACTGAAACGTTTTTGAAAGATCATATGCAAAAATGTGACTCACAAAAAATAAGATGTCGTAACGATTGAAGAGTAGTAAATATTGGCTCCGCGACGCAGATGGCTGAGAGGTCTTTGGGAAGGCCCATTGACTACTGAAACGTTTTTGAAAGATCATATGCAAAAATGTGACTCACAAAAAATAAGATGTCGTAACGATTGAAGAGTAGTAAATATTGGCTCCGCGATGCAGATGGCTGAGAGGTCTTTGGGAAGGCCCATTGACTACTGAAACGTTTTTGAAAGATCATATGCAAAAATGTGACTCACAAAAAATAAGATGTCGTAACGATTGAAGAGTAGTAAATATTGGCTCTGCGACGCCTACGGCCGAGAGGTCTGCCGAATCTTGGAGAAGGTCCAACAACGGACGTTAAAAGACTGATGATGGTGACGTTGACTAGTGTCTCAGATTTCACCTTGCTGTTGGTCTTAATGAAAAACTCCTAAAAAAAAAACACAGAATCATTATTTGCTTGAAATCGAGGCGAAGTTGGAGTTTGGATTGAAAAGGATTCGTTGTGTGATATATTCTGATTTTCTTTGCCTTTTTATGAATAGTTCTCCTCCCGACGAATGACAGATTACGTCAGAGGATGAACTGCATGGAAAATATTGCTAACAATCAGAGAGAGAGAGAGAGAGACAATTGGCGTATTAGGGGGATGCAAAGAGGAAGACTTGCAGAACTTCGGCCACGAACTTTTTTGTTTGGACATATTTATTTTTACCTTTGTTTTTAATGTTTTTAAACGAAACTGAAATGACACAAAAAATTGTCAGAAACTGCACGTCTTCTTGATCGTTATTTGTAGTAATATTTTGGTATTTGCCTGTGGGTTCATGAGGGACTTAGGGACGCATGAAGGGGTCAATTGAGATGTTTTGGGGACCCCTTGATTTAGGATGTTGAAGTACAGGATTGATTGATGTAAGCTAACTTTACTGTAGAAGTATTTTTGATATCTTTTTATATTTGGAGTGTACAGCAGTATTGTGACGTTTTGTAAACAATTTTGGGTCATTTGGGGCGTTTGGGGGCCAGAAACGTCTTCAACTATCTGGCAACACTGTGAGTTACTTGAAAGTTTCAACAAACGGACATCAGAACGAGTACTAGAAAGACGAATGGGACCGTAAAGGAGCGACAAAATAAAAGAAGTTGTGGAAAACTATGGTCACCCACGCCTTGAAAGGATATGGCAAATAAAAGCTATTGCACGTTTGCCCTGCTTTTTTAACTTTCGCCTTACGCCACTTTTCTGCTATTACAAAAAAAAAGCGAAAAACGAAAAAGGATTCACCGTTCGTCCAACAGCAACTCGTTCTTGACGCAACATCCTCTCTCTCTCTCTCTTTCTCTCTTTCTCTCTTCTACCCCCTGTCTCCTTTGCCTGCTACCCCCTGCAACCTCCGACCACTCAGCTTGAAATACCATCACTATCATTTTTCAAGGCTGGGAATGCTCAAAAATGTTCCCCATATGAATATATAGTAAATGCTTCTTCGCTTAACGCCATATCGTATTATCAGGTGTGGCACCACCTTAAGTCGTAGCAAAATTGTTAATTGTTGAAAAATATGACAGGTAAACAATGTCTTATACGAAATTCTGAAAACCGAATATATTTTTAATCGTAGAAATGTTCAGCTTTTGTATCCTTTTTTTAGTTAATATGAAATTGGTACATGAACATATCTTAACCAGCGCAGAAAAGCTCCAAAAGTCATACAAAGGCTCCAAAAGGTATAGCCGTATAATGCGCTTATGTGCAAATTTGTCGGTTTATTTGTTTGTTTGTTTGCGCCCGAATGGTATTATCTCATCGGTTGATTTACCCCCTGTTGTGAAATTACAATAAGAATTGGCATATAAACTCTTAAGATTTCATGTCTGATCATCACACATTAAAACAGCTTGAGATCGGTTGTGACTTCGAAAAAACTTAAAATTAGGATACTTGAATTATCTAACCATACAATGTGCTTATATACGAATTTGTCTGTTCATTTGTTTGTTTGCACTCGAATGGGATTATCTCATTGGTTGATTAACCTTCCTATTATGACATAACAATAAGAATTACGCCATATATCCTCTTAAGACTTCATGCCTGAACCCACATTGAAACAGCTTGGGTTGAGACGTGAAAAAATTGAAATTAGGATACTTGAATTGTTAAAAATGAATTATCTATGGAAACAGTTTTAGGCTCCTTATTGCTGATCCATACATAAATAACCCTGCCGTTTCTGATGGATATTTTCTACTTGAAGATAAACTACCTGATGAAATAGTTTTAGGTTCTTTAATGCCGATCCATCCATAAATAACCCTTCCATTTTTGACAGGTAAATTCTAGTCTTTTATCAAAAATTATAATTAATGAACACATTCGTTGAAATTTGATGCATCACCATGACGTCACGTTATCATTAACTTGCGTTCTTCGAGTTGAGGCGTTCTCATGTTTGAATGTTTGAATTAAACGTTACGTCTGAATTAAATGTCTGTTTATGCGTTCTTTTACTCCTCCCACTTTCTCTGTCTCCTTTATGGCAATAAAGTTATATCTGTGTTATTTTATTTCACGAAATATCGTTGAGTTTTCGTCTTTGCCAATTGTTGTCATTTGGATTTATACATAATTAGCTTTCCGTCGGTTCATAATGAAATTCAAACTCTTGTCTATTTTCAAATTGCACACCATGGATTCGACAGTTTTGTACGTCAGAATGTTTCCACCCTACCCTGACAAGTGTTTGAATTATATCATTGCTTTAATTTCTAGTGAATACGTTGCTTGATTATATTTTTAAATTAGAATATGTATAAATACTTTGAATAACTTTTGGAGCTTCTCTGTGCTGATTAAACATCGCCATAGATTTATGTACGTCAATGCACAGATTACCAAAGTATGCCAGTAATTTTACGGTCTATCTCTATATCGTTTCATTTACCGCTGTACAAATAGACTGTAGTATTATTTATAATCTTGATTTACAATTTACAGTAAGTGCGAATTGGTGGGTTCTGTTTACAAGGATTTAAGCCTACTTTTTATCCTCCTCATCGAATGTTGTATTAATCAGAAGATTTTATAATTTGTTCATCACCCTGATTAGTCGTTTAATGTCTGTCGTTAGACATAGAACTTCTTCAGGATCCGCCACATTTCTCTATCATGGACGTCGCAGAGCCTGTATTTTCTGAATTTGTCTAGTTCATTTCTCCATCTTTTATTTTGTCGGCCTTGGTTTTGCATGTGGTTTTCTAATGTATTTTATGATGTCACGGACCCTTGGTTTTTTTCCTGATATATTTTGCTGTCTTGTGGTCTCTCCATGTGAGGTCGAGCATGATTCTCTCATGCGCACACTGCATTCTTTGGTTGTATACTCTTCTTTTTAGGATTATTGGGATCGTCTTGTTTTTGAAGGTTGAGCTTGCTCTGCCGAAGGCTTGCCATTTTTAGAGTGATCCTCGGCTTTATTTCTTCTTTTGTGGGTTTCATAGAGATTCGTTGTTCTAGGTAGATGTAGTGGTCTACTTTCCTCAGTCCTGCGTCTTCGATTTTGACAGTTATGTCCTTATTCTGTTTTAGACATTCACTGTAGAGGCTTCGCCATCTAATTGTCTACCCGATGTATAGTATCTGTTCTACCATTACAAAATCCGAACTATTCTGAAATCCGGAAAGTGTCTGGTCTAAAAGGTTTCGAGGATAAGAGATTATGCGTCTAAGTCTAGAAAATACTAGCGCTGCGACGCCTACGATAAAGGGATCTGGCAAATCTTAGGGAAGGCCTGTGTCCAGCGAAAGACGTTAAAGGGCCACTGTTACTGCTGCTGCTGCTGATGATGATGATGATGATGATGATGATCTGTGAGAGCTGTAGAAACAGGAGCCCATATCCAAGTCGGTCAGTCTCGGCTCCGGTTTGCGATACGTGAAACAGATTTAGAGACAACAAGCTGCTGGAATGTTGTCACTCACTTCACCTTCTCTGGGGCAGGAGATGGACTCATGCCTTTTCCGATGGCAATAGATCGAATAGATTACAAACTGTCTCAGTCTGAGTTTGAACTCGGTTCACCATATCCGTTCCCCGTTACCCACTCAGTCACCCGGCCACATGGTCGTGATTAGTGGACTCGGTGGATTCAAACAATCGGAATAAATGTGCATCGGTCAGAAATGAAATTCCTTCTTTTGCCTCAAGGTGAGAAAGTTCTCTAATGAGAAGATTCTCAATATAGGTACGCGCTGCTGCTGCTGCTGCTGCTGCTGCTGCTGCTGCTTGCATCTAGATGTTTCTGTCATTACTAATCGAGGACGGCGGATACCCTGGTGCAAAAACAGTGTGTCTCTCTGTCTGCCTGTCTGTCCACATGATTTGGAGGGGGCAAATTTTTATGTAGATATTACGTCAAAAAAATTACAGAAAGAAAGAAACAATCAGATAAGAAGGGAAATTAGAGGAGGGATACAGCAGTATGAAACAATGAAAGAAAGAAAAAAGAAAGAAAAAAAGAAAGAAAGAAAAAAGAAAGACAGAAAAAAGATAGCAAATTGAGACAAAGAAAGAAAGAAATCTTTGGCTATTACCAATGTGAATCCCCGTCGTCGCCGTTCAACGCTAGAAAGAAAGGCAAGATTCTAAATGCCTTGTTTCGAGAAAAGTATACCCTATTCACTTCGAAGACCGAAACCTCGAAATATTTCTCCTTTCATATCCAATCCATTTAACGTCATGTCGTACTAAGGCAAGCTTGGTAAGTATAAAGAAAGTTCGAATGAGCGATAAAACTTATGACGAAAATAAAGGGATGAATAAAAAGAGTGAAAAGAATGTACGTCCATTTTTAATGAACGTCTAACCAGTGGTTCTTAAAGAGTTCTGCAGTACGACCATCAACATCAACATCATTAGCAGCATCATTCTAACGTCTCTCGTTGGACATAAACCTTTCCCTTACATCCATCGGATCTCTCGATCATGGGCGTCGCAGCACCAATATTTCCTGAAATCGTTACGCCATCTTATTTTTTTGTCGGTCACAATTTTGCGTTTGATCTCTGGAGATCAATGTTGTTATTTGTAATGTCCAGTGGTTGTTTGACATTCTCGCAACATAGCCCACCCATCACCATTTGAGTCTTCTAATGGATTTTAGAATATGACTCCTATTTACTTTAATATACTGTGCTGTCTTGTGGCGACTCCATAATGTGTTGGAACTATCTCCCAAGTGTGCTGCAAAGTTAATATTTTTTGAATATGCAGACATTTATTTCAAGCTTTGAACGTGTCCAGTACGAGTATTATGTCTGTCCTGCTTCCGCCACAGACTTGTCAATCTAGTCGTTTGATGACTATCTCTTTGGCAACGGATGAAAGGAATATTGGGTGATGAGTATATATATATATATATATATATATATATATATATATATATATATATATATATATATATATATACTGATATAAAATTTCCGTTCATCGACTGCTAAAATGTTCTTGTCTAATTCATTTCATTACAGTTGGTGTGCTGCCGGAGTCAAATATATTTCAGAGTGCACTGATGTCTCCCTCGTAGAAGAAATATCTACGTGTGTGCGTACATGTACCTCGATTATCCAACAACTGCACAATTGTACGCGCTTGACATTTGCTACTTATATCATACAGCACACAAGGCAGTGCAGTATCGAGTTTGGAGTTGTTTGGATCAGCAGTTTTCAGGAAATGTAATAAAAATGAATTTTAAAAATTTGAAGATTACAGATCCTTTTGATAGTTTCTGTATATTATTTCCCTTGACTTTCGCTCTTTAAAATACATTTTGCATCGATTACTACCGACTTCTTTTTAAAAAATCGATTCAACCAGGAAACTTTAGCTTTTACCAAATTTTAATGTTTTATCCTCTTTCTTCAATGTTGCAATGTTCTGAGGAAAACTCATCAGACGTGTGTAAGCAGAAAGAAACAATTATATCGTTCAGTTTAATTACTTAAGCAGCACATTAAAACACTAAAAAGTATTCATTCAAAACACAAAAGTATTTCATCCAAAACTAGAAAGCACTCAGAGAGTGCATACCTCTGCCAACACCTTTGTCGGGGGGGGGGTGATTGTGCATGGACCGGCCCTAAAATTCAACCATATCTTCCTTGTCTTGACAAAAATGTCATTGAAAGACATTCAGTAATTTGTGAGATATCGTTTTGACTGACAGTGAGACGAACAGACGGAAACACGTAGACAAATACATATACGTTTCTAACTTCATGGCAGAGGTAAATCATGTTACCTGACAGTTATGGCAGGCTGTTCTGCACGCCTAAAAGTCCGGCTCCTTCATAACATGCACTGTTGTAACTGGTGCTGCGTTAACACAATGAAGATTGAGAATCACTGGACTGTAGTGATTCAAACATGGCTGTCAGAGAAAAAAGACATGACTAAAGCAGACGATCTGGGGCCAACACTATAGGAAAAGGGATTTATTTCGAGAAACCAATTCAATCAAACGAAGTATACAAACAAATTCGATGTCGCTTATCTGTAAAATGATTTTTTGGTGATTCTTTTTGCAGTGGGTAGGGTGTGAGAGGGATGAAGAGTGGGGATGGGGAGATTGGAAGATGCGAGAAAGGAGATGGATCAGCAGCGCCTTCGTAAAGCGTCGGAATTTGTCTCTGACAAAGTTAATAAAAAGCGGTAAAAGTCACAAACTGTTCTTTTGGGGACAGGTTTAGAAAAGAACATCCGTATCTTTTGATTTCCTCTTTCTGCCAATTTGTGCTTCATTTCAGGATCAACGAATAAAAGTAAAAATGTGTGTGTGAATGTATATTTGCGCGAGTACGTATGTATGCGTATATGCGTGCATGTGTGAGCTTGTGTGTGTGTGAACTAAGGATAGGTATGTGCGTTTGAACTTAGAGTACGTGTGTGTTTGAGTATGTGTGGGATAGGTTTGTACTTGGGTGAGTATTTATATGTATGTGTGTGTGTGTGCGATCTACAGGAAGCTGTGTGTACGTGCGTGTGTAAACTTGAGATAGGTCTGTAGTTGTGTGGGTGGGTGTGAATTTTGAATAGTCTGTCATTATCATCATCATTATCGTCGGTCTTTGGACATAGACTTACCCCAGGATTCGCCTCACCTCTCTATCGTGGGCATCGCGGAGCCAATATTTTCTGAATTTGTCCAGTTCGTCTCGCCATCCCATATTCTGCCAGCCTCATTTCTACATTTGATCTCTGGGGATCCATGTTACGAGTTGTGATGTCCATCGATTGTCTGCCATTCTTGCAACATGTCCAGCCGATTGCCAATTGAATTTTTTTAGTGGATTCTATGATGTCTCGGACTCCTTTTTTCTCCCTGGTATACTGTGCTGTCTTGTGATCTCTCCGTGTTCACGTTGCATGGTTCTCAGTTTGAGGGTCAATCTCTTGGTTAGGTTTCACGTTTCAGCTCCACAGGTGACTATCGGGAGGATGCATGGATTGTATACTCTTCATTTTAGGATCTTTGGGATTTTCTTGTTCTTGAAGGTTAAGCTCACCATCCTAGAGTGATTCTTCTTCCCTCGATTTCTTCTTTTGGGGATTTCATGGAGATTTGTTGTCCTTGGTAGATGTAAGGGTTAACTTTCTCCAGTTCTGTGTTTTCGATTTTGATTGTTGTACATCTATTTCCAACATGATTGTTGTACATGGTCTTTGTTTGGCTGTGAAGTTCATGTGAAGACCAACTTACTTGCTTCCTTTGTTTGTGTATGCATGTGCTTCAGTATTCCATTAGTCCCCTTCTAGAAATAATTTGGGGCTGATTTCGGGGCCTTGTTTTGACGGTTGCTTTAATAACCTGGAGGATCTAAAAGTTTTGTTACTCTATTTTTGATGTTTTTCCTGTGGAAAACGCCATTGATGTCATAAAAAAATGTATTCTGATCATATTTATTGAATTCGAAGGAATCTTTTTACACAACTTCAAAATTTTATGCTATGGTTGTGCAATTATTGAATGTGAGGGCGAGTTTAGTAATTATCTATACCTAAGAGGAGAGTGTGGATTTTTAAAAAATTGCTAACTATACAACTACATCGGCTTTAGCTCCCTTTCTCCTTAACATAGACGCATATACCAACGCAGAGATCCATTTGATATTTTTGATCTTTTTCTATCACAACGAGTTATTCCTAACATTGCTCTTTCGGTTGCTCTCTGGTGCAGTTCTGAATTGGTTTGATTGAAAATGTGGTTGGACTTCAGTGGAAACAGCCCCTATTCCCGGTCGCCCTGACCTCGGTCAGTCAGCTAAGAGAGAGAGAGAGACAGACAGACAGACAGACAGACAGCGAGAGAATGAAATTGCGAGTAAGAGAAAGAGAGAGACTGCGATTTAAGACTGTTTTTATGGTGGAATCTACAAGAGTGTAAACGAGAATGCTGTAGTTCTCAATGTCGACTTAATAAGACGGTACAGTACGGGGCATGAGACGTCACGGGGCATGGGACATTAGGGATTAAGGGCCTATGATATCAAGTCAGGGCTCAAAGAACTGGCAGGCCATCACTTCATTACCTTATCACACACTCCAAAATGTTATCAGGGAAAGACATTTTCAGTCACCTTTATACATGAAAAAAAGCCTCTCTTTCGGAATAGAGTAACAGTCCATAAGAAGATATCAGCCTTTGGTACACTTTGATTCACACTCGAATTGATGCCTGTATCTTTTTCAATAAGTTTCGTCGTGTCGAAGAAGCGATAAACACGACAACCAGAGCGACATAAGCAATTTCCCGCCATTGGATTGGCAAGTGACCCAATCGTGCACGCCACAATGATTGGTCGATTCTAATTTGGCATCGACCGGTCGTGTTTAATACATGGCTAAAACATTGAACCTTTACAATTCGTCTCTTTTCAATACAAGATGGACACTGTCTTTTTTTTTCTTTTTTTTTTCATTTCATTTTACTTTTTTCCTATTGTCCCTCTTTCCTTTTTTCTTCTACTTTTCTTTTTCCCTTCTTTTTTTCCTCTTCTTTCTTTGTCATTCTTTTTCCTTTCTTCTCCTTTTTTTCCTTTCCTTTCGTTTTTCTTTTTCTTTTCTTACCTCTTCTTCTTCTCCTTTTTCTCTTTCTTTTCTTTTCCTTCTTCTTCTTTTCCTTTTTCTCTTTTTTCTTTTTTCCTTTTTCTTTTCCTCTTTCCTTTCTTTGTCTTTTTCCTTTTTCTTTCTTTGCCATTCCTTCTCCTTTTATTCCTTTTTTACCTTTTCTTTCTTTTTCGTTTCTTTTTCATTCTTTCTCCTTTTTTCCTTCCCTATTCTCTCTCCTTTTCTTCTTTTCCTTCTTTTCTTTCTTTCCTCTCTATTCTTTAGTTTTGTTCTTCCTTGTTTTTGACCATTCGTTTCTCACTTTTCCCCTTATTTTTCTCTTTCCCTTTTTTCTTTCCTTTGACCCCCTCCGCTTTCCCACCCACGTCCGTGTCCATCTATTCATCCCTTGTACTGATGTCCACGTTCCTCCATCTTTGTCTCCCACAGTCGGATATTCAGCCAATGAAGTGATCTATCAGTGGCGTTACGGCTTGAAAGAATCAGTCGAGATCGCATCTCACATGACACTCAACCAATTCGACTTGATCGGATATCCGGCCAGCAATTTCACCAAATTAATTAAAGGAAGTGAGTATGCGCATGCGTGATATCTATTTCCTCTTTGTATTGCATCTCGGTTACTTATGCCATATGAGTGGACACGCATGATAAGTTCCAAAGTAATCAGTGAACAACTGTAGCCACCAAAGGTGGCGAAGGGTTCTTCCCTTCTTAAATGTGTGTTTGTGAGTTTGTATGTTCCAGCGCTCCTGGCCAACTTGTTTTGTCAACAGACTTGGAAATTGGCATCAGTACTTCACTAGACCTCTTCTAACAGTTTTTTTTTGTTTTTTTTTTGATTTTTGTGAAGACATTTGGGGAGCTTATTCTGACGGGTTTATTGATAACTGTTTCCAGATGTTTTCACTCTTTTTAAGATATATCCAGTGGAAACACCAGTGATGTCATAAATAGAATTTATTCTGACCGTATTTATTCTTCGATGGAATTTTTTACATGACTTCAAATTTTGACGCTACGGTTGTCCAATTATTGATTGTAATGATGAATTTTTAAAAAAGTTAATATTTTTGTTATGTTAAGAGCTATAATGTTATTTTCACATTTTGAAGCTTTGAGCTTTTTATTATGCATCAAAGAATTCCAAGCTTCAAAATCAAATTTTGAAAACTGAGAATAGCAGCGCAGAATATAACAAAGATATCAACTTTTTTATGGTCTGTTGGGCACTTATCATGTGTAGCCACTCATATATTTTCGTATATCATTTACCCCCCAGGCCCCCTTGGTTGAACTTTTGTTAGCACCCCCTTGAATAGAACAAAGTGACGTTGTCATATTAAATAACTGATATTAGAAACTCTCATCTAAAACTTTCACTAAAACTGTCAGCATAGATTTCGTCAGTTTTCAAGCTGGTCTGCCTGGCTATGTATGTATCATGCGTACGGGCCACGCTTACTGTTGATTATGTCTTGAATAGAATGTTTCTTTGTTTTTTCAACTCCCATCAGTTTTAGTGTGAGGTTCAACTTGCAATGCAAATTCATGCTAAATTGGTCCCTTGATTTGTGTCCGGTGGCATTTTTTCTTTTTTTTTTTTTCATAATTCATACTTTTTAGTGAAGGTAAACTGAAGGTGAAAGAAGTAACTTATAGATTGATCGGCTCTTTTTACAACTTTTTAATTAATCACTCCCAACACAGCATGCCGCGTTAGTCTTTATTTACTGACAATCCTGACTTTTTTATTATATGAAGTCTTCTTAAGGGTGATTCTGGCGGTGGGGCATCCCAGGATCTCCATACGTTCCGCCCAGTATGCTCCCACCCCCCATGTACGTTGGGTGTTCCATTGCTTGTAGGAGACTGAAGGTAGGTCGTCATACAGAGGAACCCGTGCCGGTCTACTTGTAAAATACAGGATAACTTCAGGTCTATATACCATTGACCAAGACTTTCAAATGCAGACATCCCTAAACAGTTCAAGAAGAGGTCATAGCAAGAAGCTATTAGAAACACTTAGCAAAGTAGAAAACACTTCCGTTCCTTTCTGGAACAAGTCGTCTGATGCCACAGTCTCTTCTCAAAACATAAACGAGACTGGGAATTGTATCTTACGCTGAAAGATTAAAACAACTCAATCTAAAGACCCTGGAATGCAGAAGAAAACGTGCTAATTGAGTGGAAGTCTATGAAATCTGGAACAATATACATATGGTGGATGCTAACGTTGATTGATTAAGATGCACTGAGAAACAAATAATTAAAAACAATCAGGAAAGAAACCCCCAAAAGCAGTGGGACTCCATAGTGGAACCTTAATAGCCTAATGGTGTCCTGCTTGAGACATACATA
>OY735213.1:2217503-2370003 GCA_963457665.1 Thysanoteuthis rhombus
ACGAGAACGTTTGACAACCACTGGACATCGCATCTCACAGAGTGGATATACAGAGACAATATGTTATAGTGTGGACAGCAAAAAATAAGATTGTAAGACGAATGAAGCAAGTTCAGAAAATACTGGTTCTGCAACGTCTACGATCGGGCGAATCTTGGGGAAGGTCCCTATCCAACGAAAGACGTTAAATGATGATGATGATGATGATGATGATGATGATGATGATGATGATGATGATGATGATGATCTGGCCAAAGTAGCTTGCTCACAATTACTCTACGGCAGGCACCAAATAATGCTGAGATTATTTGATCATGAATTAGATTAGTCTGGCACAAGGCGACATTAGTGAGGAGCGAATCCATTATTCTGGCTCGTTGGACGAGTTTGCTAACGATCGTTATACAGTCGGAGTCCAGCCTGGCTAAAGTAGGTATTTGCCAATTTTGGCTAAGTCTGGCACAAGACCAAAAGAGTGGGGCACATTTCAAGGATCAAACTCACTTTAGTACGAATGGTATTCGAGATAAGCTTAATAGGTCCACGACGAGGCGACTTGGTATTGACTAAGCTTAGATTATTCTGGCACTAAGTATTAAAAACAAGCCTGACTGCTGCAGGAACAAAGTTCACTCTACTTCTACTCCAACTGAAGATGATTGTTGCAACTTCTGTATTGTGTATATGATGAAATATACCTCTTTTCATCTTCGTTGGAAGAGGTAAAAAAATATTAAAAATGTATATTTTTTAGTGTAAATGTGTTTATTTATTAGAATGAAAGTGGCCTTTCGTGTCTGCTAGATAAATTTCATAGACATGTATGATTAGTCAGTTAACTGGACATTTCGGGAATACCCCTACCCCCACCTCACTATCGGTTGTCAGCCTCTCAAGACGCTAAGGAAGGGGTTGGACTTACCCGGATTAAATTCGGACTAGTTGCCAACAAAGGCTGAAGAACCCAATCTGCCCTGTTGTTCTACCCATATTCAACAAGGTCACTAAGCCCCAGTTCGACCTTTCTGGACCCCCAGAGATCCACAGAGCTAAATTTGGGAATCATTCAATTCATGGAGAAAAAATCACAAAAATTCAAATCTGCAACATTGGAGGGACTATTGTATTCGGTCTTTGTCTTTAACCACATGATGCCTCATTTTCAGAAAAAGAATCTGATATTTTCTGAATATTCCATGTTACAAAACAAACAGACAAACGATAAAAATATTAAACAAAATGGCGAATGGACTGCAGACGGAAAGAAGAATTCGACTGCGCATGCGTCTTGAAAGAGCACATTAAAATTCAAGAATTCTTTGAACGTTGCCACCCATCAACCCCAAATGATGCAGAGCTTCTAGAATTTTCGACTTGAGGATTGCACTGTTTTTTGGAGGGGTGACTTTGGGGGGTATTTTTGTTTCTTAAATCAAAGGCGTTTTCAACGACAATTGTTAATTTCAAAGTGAAGTAATTACCGACATCGAAAATTCACTCACTTTACTGCCAACTTTTAAGAATAACCAGCCTGAAAGTCAGACCATAAATGTGCCAGTTGTTTCATAAAGATCAAGCAAGGGGAAGTGTAACAAACTTTATTTTAAAGTTTACATTAAAAAGTGAGTAAAAAAAAACATCTTGAAGCACTCTATATTCTCCAGATACATATCTAAAATTTAGGAAAAATTTTGCATATTATTTATAGATTAAATGTGACTTTAATCTTCAACGTTCATTTCATTGAGATATTACTTAAATTATTAAAAACATCACTTGATTTACCAAAAATCTTACTTTTAACTTTATTTCTCAAAATCAAAAAAGATATTACTTATTTAATTAACAAATCATCTAAATATCCATTTCTGACGCTGTACGCAACCAAAAACATCTAGATTTAGATTTAAAAACAATAACATCAGAATTGGCAATATAAAGCAAGGGGCGTAGCTCAGCAACATGCAACACTGAGCAGGGGACGTAACTAACATTTTGGTATGTCAGTCATTGACGGTAATCGATTCTTGAGGTGCGAGTGTATCTAAAAATTCACACCCACACACAAAAGTAAATGTGATCACTTCCGCTTTTCTGGGAGAGGAGGGGAATTTTCCCGATTCTGAATGCAATTCTCGGGTGTTCCATATGTGCACTCGTTGCTCTTGTTTCATTGATGAGCAATTTAATTTAATTATTAACGGCAGGAAGAAGATGATTGGCTCATTTGCCATCGGTTGCGGTACGAGACTGCCAACGGGAATCTCGCATTAGTACAGAGACGATGAAGAGAAGCAGACATTTCAGGCCATTCATTCGAGTTATATAATGAATGTATATTTAATACTCGAAAGACGACAATGTTGGTTTGTTTGTTTCTTTCTTTCGTTTCTAACTTTACGTTTCATGAACTCCTAGTGTGACTTGACCCTAGGATGAACATAGGTGGCAATGACCTTCAATGGTGCATAAAGGTCAATTTAACATGGGTCAATTGTGGCATTTTCTAATCAAACGGAGACAGCTGTACGATACGGGCTAAAAATCTATGTACAGTCTCAGATAATTAAAACTCTCCAAATTGAAAACACGTTTCCAGCTTGAACATTTCCTTTGAAACAATGGACTCTTTCACTGTAACGCGTTTTGGGGGGTTTCCTTTTTTTTTTTTTTTTTTTTCAAATCATTTAATAGGATTCAAATACAGGTAGTCTCTGTTTTCCAAAAAATTGCTTTACGCCAATTTTATGCTTTTTCAGAAAAAAGCGAAAACCGAAAGTAATATTCAACTTTGGCTTCTTTTTTTTTCACATTTTAAGGGTCAGGGAACACTCACAAATGTTTCCCTTATAAATTAATGGTAATTGTTTGTTTTTATTTTTATTTCTTTTTTTTTTTTGTTTTTTGTTTTTTCGTTTTTTTGCTTTACGACGTTTCGGATTACGAAATGTTTTTATAGAAATGTTCTACTTTCGGATAACGGGGGAAACATGTATATCCGTAATTTTTTTTTTTTTTTTTCATGGGGATTGATAAGTTTCTACTAATATCCGAGCCAAAACAAAATTATAAGTTCACCCTCGGTTTAACGGACTGATTGTGAATGTGCATAAAATCAAATGTTATTGAGGAAGGGAACTTTTTACCTGTTTTTACTCTTTCTTTTCAAATTCAAATTCCAAATCAATTTATGCCACTTCCCTTTCAACTAAATTAATAAACTGAAACTGATTAATTATAACTATTTCTCAGTTTAGATGATTGAATGATTAATTCTTCATTTTTGAGAAACATTTCGTTTTTTATTCATGTTTGAATGCGATCATTAAAAAAAAACTCAAGAAAATTCATGTAAGCCCATCATCTGTGGAATTGGCAGGGATTAAGTGCTCGGTTTTAGTTATAATCTTAATAGAAACTCTTTTGTAAAACCCTTGAAAGATTTTTTCTAAAAACTATCAAAGTTCCGGAAGGTTCTTGTGTGTATTGGATTGAAAGCACATGAAATTGAAAGAAAAACAATTCTCCTACGAGAACTATGAAGTTCAAAAAACAAATCTTGACCAAAAATGTTAGACCTAACCCTCTACATTTGATACAGTGGGCTGGCCATGTAGCAAGAATGGCGGACATTACGACTCACGACATGGATCCCCAGAGATCACATGAGAAACCGAGTCCGGCAGAGTATTATAAGGAGAGACGAGCTGGACAAATTCAGAAAGTACTGGCTCTGCGACGCCCACGATAGAGAAGTGGAGCGAATCCTGGAGAAGGTCTATGTCCAACGACGGACGTTGAAAGACTGATGGTGATGATAAAACAGTAAAATGAAGAGTTTTTAATTCAAATAAAACTTATATTTATTACGAAAAGTGCCAAGGTTTCGTTTTTGTTTTTTTGGAAAATTTTGAATTGTTATCGGACTTGTATTTATTCCCTAAGAAATGTTTTCGATCTGTTTTTGTTTTGTTTTTTTCAAAAAGTAAAACAAAATTTGTTACATGGGAAAAAAATATGCCTGCCATCAACTAATTATAGACACAAATGAGTTTTCATTTTTTGAGCCCAGGTAAAACCATTATTTAGAAAAGAAATTTAATATTGCATTCATAATCAAGATATTGGTGATATACAATTTTACTACACCTTGACAGCCAATAAATCAATTGTCTAGAAATTATCTAAAAATATCAAGATTCTGCGATAAAAAAAAACAATCTAAAAATATCCAAGCATCATAAAAAAAAATCTAAACTGATATCCAATATCTAAAAACGTTTCTTATATCTAAATGCAGCAAAAAATATCCAAATTTAGATATAAAATCCAAGTTGGCGAAAGGCACGCGTAAATTATCTCGGAGTCCGTTAAACCGAGGGTTTATTGTACGTGAATTGAAGGTGGTATAGGGGGATGTACTTCTTCTTAGATCAATAATGTTCAGTGTTGAATATCAAAATATTGTTTGGTTGTTGTACATGGAATGTTTTTTTAGATGCGTCCACGTACATCTATATGTCACTTTTCGGTTGATCAGCTGGTCGGTCCCTAATATGTTAAAGATCAATTTTCACGGCTGTATCATGTTGGATTGATATGAAACAGGGTCCAGACCTACGGGTTAACCATCCCCGTCTTCATCTCACCCTTCTTCTTCTTCATCTACCGACTCCTCCTCCAGCAACTACTACCACAACTAGTAATTCCAAATATCAATTTTCTCGACCGTATCACCATGGATTGACATGATACCTTTTCCAGACCTTTAAGCGAACCATCTTCATCTTTCTCTTCCCCCTTTCTCTTCCGTCTATCAAAGATAGGAGGGGGGATTCATCGGAGAGAAAACTGAAAGATTTTGTGGAGGGTTTTCAGTCCTTAACAGCAATGGCGAAAGAAGTTGAATTTTCAAGTACGATTTCAAATCAGGACATAATGCTGCTCAAGCTGCTGATACCAACGTCTTGTCCTAAGGGAGGGAACTTTGCAATGTCCTTCACCAGTGACTCACTGTGCCTCCTACAATTCAGTGACCCTCACTTCTAATTATGTCTTTCACACCAGTACGATTCTTAGGAGCCGCCAACCAAAACAGTCATCATCAACCAAAACCATCAGCATAAGTTTCTATAGTTTTCAAGTGAGTCTGCCTTACTGGCTATCTATCTATTCATCTATCCATGTGTAACGCACACATGCCATGCCAATAGAGCTAGACGGCTGGAAATTCAAGCATTTACTCCTTATGTCCAAAAAAAAATTTTTTTTTTTCCATCTTCCTACAAAAAAGTAAGTTTTTAGTGGAGGGTCGAATTTACAATATAAGTTCATACTAAATTGGACCCTTATTTTATGTCCAGTAGCGTTTACGCTTTGTTTTTTGTTTTTTTGTTGTTTTTTTTTGTTTTTAATTCGGATGTTTTAATGATTTAAAGTTGAGAGAAGCAACATATTCATTGATCACCTATTTATTTTGTTTTCTTTTTTTTAAATTTGAATTGATCACGGCAACACGTTGCTTATGTGACGGTATCTATCGATTGACTAACCAGACCTGTTTTTTTCCTTCTTCCTCTTTCGGCAGGTACGACTACTGTCCTTACAATGACATTCCTCGGTCTCGATATTCGGACTGACCTGCCGAAAGTCTCTTACGTCACAGCACTTGATTACTACGTGGCAGTCTGCTTTGGTTTCGTCATTTCGACCATCATCCAGTTCGCTGTAGTCCATTATTACACCAAATACGGCACTGGGGATGTGAACATGGCTTGGAGCTGCTCGGAAGATAGCGAAGACAGCACTGACGCCCTGGTAAGTCCATTTGACGTTCCATTTCATCTATGTATCTGTTTGTCCGTTTATATCTCAAAATCCCCACCCCAGTCTGTTCCGAACACTCATAAAACCATTATGGTTGAATAAAATGAATAACTTCCTCAAAGGACAGGGAATATTACCAAAAGTTGTTCAGGACTTATATGTATGTATAGATTCCCACTTGTATACTCGCTTGTTTCTGAAGAGGTTTTTGCGCATCAACGAAACATGTCAATTGAATAAAGAATTTTCATTTGCAACGTCTTTTTTGGCATTCAAAATTGTCTTTTTAATACAGTACTATCTGGATCACATCTATCTATCTATCTATCTATCATTGTGTCGTCTTCCTTCATGGCCAAGCATCTAGTTTCTGCCTCCTGCATAGTTGATTCAATGCGAAAATCTTAAATGGTGATTTCAAAAGTATGTTTATTTGAAGGCCCGAATCTTTTTCATATGAATTTCTGCAATCACTCCGATTTTCATTGCATATAACGCGCAATAAATATATCGCAAATGTAGCCTCTTGTTTGCTTCGTCAAACGCTGATCATTGACAAGAATATTCTTCGGGATCATATTTAATAGTAAAAGCACCTCAAACGCATTCAGAAAACATTTCACCTACACCTGTCGATTCACGTGTTTTTCTCATTCATGTTAAACATGAAACGTCTTCTTTTATTTCAGGAATTGCCAACTAACCGAAGAAGAAACGGTGACTTATGGGCGACAGATACAAGTGTGTATGCGAGTTCTCAGTGTGGTCCCTGGCGATGTCTGTCCAGGTTGTGGGTCTGCTTAACTGGTACCCGGAATTATCCGGGTAGCCGTCACCCAAAATCTGGTGAAGCCACGAACAGTGTCAGCCAAGTGGACAAGATCTTCCGGGTAGCTTTCCCGTTAACGTTCCTTGTATTCAACATGGTGTATTGGACAATTTATTGGGGTTGAAGACGAACCGGTGACAACGGATTTGTTCCCTCCTCAGATTTGGCGCGAATTTCGATTGAAAAGCGTGTGGGACCAGGTGCAGATCCAGGGCTTTCAGCAGGAGTGGGGGTGGGGGGGTCCAAATGGAAGAAATATCTTTACAGATAGGTACACGACAAAGGAATTTCAAACATCAAAAATATCCGATCCAGCATTTTTCACTAACGTTTGAGTCGTAGCTTTTTAGCCATAGAAATAACAAAAGAGGGAAGGTTTTTTTTTTTAAATTGATCAAAGAAATTTAGCAAAGAATCAGTGAATAAATGAAAATCATGAATAAAGAATAAATTGAAGGCATTTTACGTATATTAAATAAAGAATGAAGTTATAATTAATTATTATTTTGAATTTCTTTGGCTACTTTTTACCTTCATCTTGATCTATCATTTTTCAACAGCATTTGATCGGAAAAATAAAGAATGGGTCTCCGTTGGGATTATTCTTCATTTTCCAATCAAACGCTATTCACTCATTGTCGAGGGGGAAATCGGTCTGAGTAAAAATTGCCATAAAAAGCAACTAATGAATCAAGATAAAGGTTAAAAAAAAGTCTAAAAAAAATTAAAAATAATGATTTATAACACTTGGTTAAATAAAAAAAATGTATAAAAATTCTTTTTTTTTTTTTTTCGTTTTTGTTTATTGATGATCCCTTGGGGTTATTCGAGTTTCATTCCATATAATTTCTCTATCTTGATATTGATTTTTAAAAACCTCTTTCTTTCGAAGCAGGGTGTGTTCCGAACCCCCTGGGCCCCACTTACCTGGATCTGCACCTGGGAAAGCTTAGTTGCTGCCCCAGTTTTTGATAAACGTCCGTCATGAAATGACTTTCTTTCCGGCCCAAACGACAAACGAAACAAAACAAACAAACAAACATAATTCCCAACGCAACATGGCGACCGATCACATGACACAAACAGGGCCGATCCTAGGGTTCCCGGTGCACGGATACGCTTTAACGTATAGTATTATCTTACCTATTCAGTAACTAGTTTTCCCCTTGCCGTCAAAAAATGGCGACAATGATCAAGTAATTTGGCAATTGCATCGTACTTGTAAAATATCAAAAACATTTTGCTGAACAGCGTTTTCTTGTTTATGTTCAATATTTCCTGAATATTAAACTGAACTAAAGGTAAAATTCTGTAAAGATACAATTCATCGATAACTTTGAGAAGATTCATTAACATACCAACTTTGTCTCGGACAATTCTTTTTATCTCTTCCCTTACGGATATTACAGCTTACGGCTGAAGAAGGCTGTAGGAATGAATAGGCCGAAACGTCGTGACTATGTGGAAGATGAAAAGAAGAGTTTGAATTGTCCGATACAGAGTTGAAACTATTCCTCAATTTTAACGTAACAAGAAATTCTATTTTTGACTAAGTTACGTCATTGATGACGTGAGCATAACAGACGACACGTATTTGATTATCATGTGTGGATGTTTAACAGTGAAAAAAAGAAATATATAGGAATTAAAATTTTCTTTCAATAATCAAGTGAACGACACAGCATTAGAGTTCCAGATCATCACTCGATGATCATAACTGACATCACTGACAAATAATTATTATCTTTCAAAGAGTTTTTCGGGTGACTGATCTCTTTCTTGTGGTTAGAGTTCTTAACATGACGTTTCAGCCAATCCATTCTACGGCTTTCTTCAGGGGTACTATCCAGATGTGATGGTGGTAAACATTTTTTTTGAATTTGAAATTCTCTTCACATTCGAATAGTGCAACTGAAGAAGGCCGTAGAATGGATCAACCCCTTGAATGTTAATGACCCTTCTCAAAACTATAGATTATTATTATTTTCAATCGTTTCTGTTACCAACGCAAAAATGGTTACGCAAACGTGACCCAGAAATTACCTCGCAACCTCCCTTCGTTCCACTTACCTACCCTCCCGGACCCCAATTATTGTGAGCATTCCGTCTTACTAAACCAGCAACGCCTGACTGAGCTTGTCGCTACTCATAAGAATTTTCTTTGCCAATTGTTTCTCTTAGTTTCTTCACAACAGAAAGTATTTAACTGACAGATATTCATGAAAAATCTGACTTCACATCAGGGATTTTTTTCTTATTTCGGCTGTTTTCATTCTGTTCGATTTATTCATTTTCCAAATATCACTTTGCACTCTAGGCGCCTGTCCGTGTTTCCTGGTATCTAGGAGCGGCCCCCATACACCAACCAGACGAGATCAACACCCCCGCCCCTTTGCTTGCAATTTTTGGTTCACGACTTACGATAAAAGATTAGAATAGACAACGGTGAAAAAAAAACGGCTCTATGGTAGGGGGGTCCAGACATAAGACCAGTGTAAAAGACAAAAAGTTATCCCCCTTTATCAAATATATATATATATATATATATATATATATATATATATATATATATATATATCCTGATAATGAATATATATATATGAATATATATTGCCCCCACGGAGAAACACACACACATACACACACACATATATGTGTGCGGGGGGGTGTAAATATATATATACTTCACAAACGTACAGCTAATATAGAATTGTCATCACTAACATTCATGCATACACACACACGAAGACATACATATATATGTGTGTGTATGTATATACTAATCGTGTAACTATTATTTACATACACTTATATGTCACCCATGTGACATTGTTTGCTTGTCATATATATATATATATGTGTGTGTGTGTGTAAGGCATTGATTTAGGGGCTCACTTCAATGGGATTTACAAAAATATTGGTATATATAAACATATGTATAATTCACTTATATATATATATATATATATATATATATGCGCTAAAAATATATGTATAGTGTACTTATATCTATAAATAAATGGAAAAATATGAGTGACGCATATTCAACGTAGAGATAAGATTTGGGGGGAAATTTTATTTAGACAAAAGAATTTGATTCGTTAAATAGAAGCTTTTTTCGATGTCAATCAAGTATTTATGCAAAAAAACGTAAATGCAAATAGTTTTATTCTGAAACGTCATTTCCACTTTTGCATCTACTTTTTTTCACTGATGCATACAGCGTCCAGACAAGGCCCTAAAACAAAGTTTACCTCAGTATTTTCATAAAGAAGGCCATGTGGCGTCATGTGCAGGGTGATAAGTAGAAGAAGAAATTCTTCACTGGGCTGAATGGATCAATCAGTTGTTAAAAACGTTTAAAATCTCGGTTCATAAACTGAAGAAAAGCTAGTTTGGCATATATATATATATATATATATATATATATATATATATATATATATATATATACATATATATATATATATATATATATATATATATACATATATATATATTTCGTATGTATGTATGTATGTATGTATGTGATCACAGTTGATACATCTGAGGAAATGATGCCCGTGTATTGCTTGACACTAGGAAACACTTATATGGAACTTACTAAATTGTCTAACAGGATTTCTACATAAATTGTATATCTAAGAATACATACTTGCACACACTCATATATATATATATATATATATATATATATATATATACACACGAATGCCCATCCCACACACACACAAGCACACATATATATATATATATATATATATATATATATATATATATATATATGTGTGTGTGTGTGTGTGTGTGTGTGTGTGTGTGTGTGTGTGTATATTTCTCTTCTCCTGGTTTTCAATATATATATATATATATATATATATATATATATATCTCGGTATACAAATACCCATCGTACTCACTTAGACTTTGGGAATTCATCCATCCCCTTCCCTCAATCCAAGACAAGTCAGTACTATATCATTTTCTGAAGGTGATACCACTTTTGTCTCTATTACACCACGGGGATCCACTCAGTGAAAACTCCCTAACCTCAACACACATGAATTTTACGAAATAATCACAGAAATAAAAGCTTGATCCATCACAACTTTTTGTCTGTTGTATTTTCTTGCAAGAGGGGGGGGGTCATGTGAGCCCCAATGGGGGCTTTCCTCTAAATGCAGAGTGCAATATCACCACGTGATGTTCTGTAATTTCAAATTTTTCACTGTAAAAGTTTGAGAAGTAACGATAAATGATGGGAATAGATTTTTTTCAATTTTTATGCAGAATATTGTGGAGAATAATTGAATAATTCATGGTTAGGGTTTCGGGTAAGGCTATTAATAGATTATAGCAATTGTTATTGGTGACGATTTCTTTGTTTCGCTTCTGATTGCTTCCTTTTGCTTTGTAGAATAGCCACGTGCGAACATAGTTGCATCGGTGCTAAAAAGCCGTTGTGTTTCACTTGACCTCGTTGAAATCACAAGGACGAAAATAAAATACGAAAGATTCTGGAAGAAGAGAAGGGTTTTTAACTTGACAGAAAAGCAGAAACGTTGGACAGAGAAATATCCTCAAACAAAAATGTGAGAAGCATCGCTTACCGAAGTTCCTGCTATAATCCATGATTAAATTCGCACACAAGTATTTCACGACGGTTTCCCGAAGGAAATGTAATTTTAAAAAGGTTTTGTACAGAGGTTCCTGATTAATCATAGAATTTCGGATAAAGGTAGGAGTAGACTTCATTTATCAATCAGAGCAATTTTTTTTACCAGTTGTTTCCAATTGCTTCTGCCACAACCCGATTAGTTTTGCCTATGCCTTGCATATATATATATATACATATATATATATATATACATATATATATATATACATATATATATACATATATATATATATATACATATATATACATATATATACATATATATATATATATATATACATATATATATATATATATATATACATATATATATATATATATATATACATATATATATATATATACATATATATATATATATATATACATATATATATATATATATACATATATATATATATATATATACATATATATATATATATATATATATATATATACATATATATATATATATATACATATATATATATATATATACATATATATATATATATATATATATACATATATATATATATATATATACATATATATGTATATATATATACATATATATATATATATATATATATATATATACATATATATATATATATATATACATATATATATATATATATATATATATATATATATATATATATATATATATATATATATGCAAACACAGACAGAAAAATGATGATTTGGAAGATGATGACGATGTACAATGATGAGAGAGGGAAAGGGACACGGGGGTTGAAATAGACTGAGATCTCCACAGCTAAATATAAGTTCATTATTTTCCTCTAAATAAACGTGTATTTCAATAAGTTTTACTTTGTAAATACATTTAGATTTTTTTCTAGTGAATTTCAAATTATGAATTTTAACTCAATTTTGCAATATATTCAATTCCGAATGTTAATCAGAATGTTTTTCAATTAATTTGAAATCAAACTTGAGAAATTATTTAAAAATTGAACTTGAATGTTTTTAATTATTTTTAAAAAATTCAAAATTGAATATAATTTTAGAAATTCTATCGATTATTTTGAATTTTTTTCCAATTAATTCAAATTATTTTAAGATTGAATTGTGTTATTTTCCTGATATCATTGGTTAATTGGCGTGTATTTCAGTAAGTTGGGTGGAAAAGACTTAGATTCATACCTTTCCCAGGGACATTATTACAAAATGATAAAGTCTCAGCCAGATTTTGAGCTCAGTTCACCAATTCCATTTACACCGTCTATATACATTTATGAATATATTTATGTGTATGTATATATATATATGTGTGTGTGTGTGTGTGTATGCGTTATATATATGTATATATACATTTATATATGTGCGTGTATATATATATGTGTGTGTGTGTGTGCGTTACATATATATATATATATATATATATATATATATACATTTATGTATATGTGTGTGTGTGTACAAGTATATATAGACGCTCACATTAAGGCGTGTGATTTTATTCCCTTCTGAACAGACGTTTTCTGTACTTTTTTCTTCTATCTTACACCCAGCGAGCGTCTCTATGTCCATTCCTTTGTCTTATTTTTTTCCCCTCTTTCTCAAACCCTATATTCCGCTCTTCCTCTTTCTTTTTCCCTTGTCTTTCGAAGGGTTTCACCCACTAATTACGAAGCTCTAAAAGAAAAGCAAAATGGCGGCAAGTGAACGTACATTGTCGGCTCTTTGTTTTGCCGACGCCATTGCAAAAAATTCTCTCTTCGGCAAGTTCAAGCAGATTTTTTTTCTGATGGTTTCGGCCTTTTATTCCTCGTGGTCTCTCTCTCTCTCTCTCTCTCTCTCTCTCTCTCTCTCTCTCTCTCTCTCTCTCTCTCTCTCTCTCTCTCTCTCTCATTTTTTTTCCGTTTAAACAAAACTTTGATAATTTTTTCTCCCTTTTCTGAATTTTAAAAATCAACTCCCTTTATACGCGAAAACCATTTGCAAATGAATGGAAAACCGAAAGTGGATTCAATGGGCCGCACGGAGAGCACGATGTGACACGTTTAGTGCTGCTTGGTCAGGTAGTTCATCCCTGTATGACTCCAGCCATCCTGACAGTGTCTTGCCTCTGGGCCCAGGCAGACGAACGAGACGAAAACGTGGCAATAACGAGGTACATAACTTCCTCTCATTTTAATCCAAGTCAAGCGCGAATCAGTCATTCAAATAATATCGTACAGTAAGAGTAAAAATTAGTGCGCCTCGTTCCTTAAGTGACGAATCCTATTGGAATCTGATCAACTCCTAATGGAGCATGGAAGCCAGAGACGAAGTTCCAGCTTCTGCTGCATGCGTCGGGTCTGAACAAGTCTCAAGTCTGGTCGAGACCAGGACTTTATTCCCATATGCTTTTTTGTTTTTTTATGACCATATCCTTGGCAGGATGCAACATCTCTCTCGCTCATCACATAGCTCACTCAATTAGCTTCAGAGTGCACCGGGAAATTTGTCCCCATCGCTCATACCGGTAATCGAACCCGGGACCTCCTTACGTATGAGGCAGACTTGCTAACCATTAAACTATCCGGATTACAAACAAGAGAAAAAGAAACAAAAAAAATTAACCACTGTTAATAAAGAAAGAATATGAATACAGGTCTGGTTAATCACTGAATAGAAACTGCCACGAGATCAACGTCTACTGGCAGCATGTTGTGTTGGTGGTGATCAATTAAAAAAAGAGAAACAGTTAAAAGAAAGAATAAATTACTTGTCTCACCTTTTGTTGGGCAGTGGTCACTGAAAAAAATACATACATAGCCAGCCAGCCAGCCAGCCAGTCTGTCAGTCAAGCAAACAGACAGACAGAGAGTCAGCCAAACCTACTTGAAAACTGGTGGCACCTATGTTGACACTTTTGGTTAACAGATTTTCTTTCGTTTATCCAAGTGACCGATCAGGTAAGGGTATGGATGCTGGTCTTGGCGAACCAAATTCAAACTCTGGCTGGGTCAGTTTGTGTTCATTTCACACTAATGCTCCTGGGAAAGGCGTGAATCCTTCCCACCGAGTAATATAAGGAGTTGAATAATGCAAGATGAAGTGAGTGACGTGACATCAGGTACTTGTGGCAATTCAAGTTCTAATTCACATATCACCAATTAAGTATTAGTATGTGATATGTTGAGTCTGAGCAGGGACGACTGAAGACACAGCCAGCGTAAGGGCACTAGCCTTATCAAATCAAAAAGTAGTTAATTAATTTACATCAGTCGAATCACGCGCGTCTTTTATGGAACAAAAAAAAAATGACACTGAATCGTTGAATATTTCTATCGGCCATTATTTTATTTGACTTTCATCTGTCTATATCGATTTGTTCGCTTTGACAATTGGTTTTGTTCTGATTGACCCCATTTCACGAGAACATATATTCATCATTACTTATCTACTGATCTATGCAACTTGGACCGTATCGATTACAGCTTGTTTACGTCGCATAGATTTAATTCAATTATTATGCAAAGTCGTCTATCGATTACGTAATATAATCTACTAATTATATAATGAACATTTGCTCGTATAGTGTGATGTTTAGCACGGTTGTCTCGTATTCAGAGGGTCCCGGGTTCGATCTCCGGTATGAACATGGGGTGGAGGAAACTCTTCCTTGAGACAAATTCCACAGTAATCTCGATAGTCTCCTGCGTAGCAATATCATCATCATCTGTCTGTTAGCATCTGTCATTGGACATAGATTTTCCCCAAGATCCACCAAACCTCTCTATCATGGGCATCGCAGAACCGGTACTTCCTGAATTTATCTTGCTCGTTACACCATCTTACTTTCTGTCGGCTACAGTCTCACACCTGATCTCTGAGGATCCAAGCTGTGAGTTCTTATGTCCAGCAGTTGTCTGCCAGTCTTGACACATGTCCAGCCCATTGAGTTTTCTAACAGTTTTCATGATGTCTAAGACTCCTGTCTTTTCTCTAACATACTGTGTTACCTTATGATCTCTCCATGCGAGGTTGAGTAAGATGTGCACATTTCATGGTTCTCAGTTTGAGGGTCAATCTTTTGGTTAGGTTTCATGTTTCAGCTCTGTATGTGACTATTGGTTGTATACTTTTCTTTTTAGGACTTGAGGGATTTTCTTATCAGCAATAATAAGGTGGGTCCTTGGAAATTCCATAGGGGTTGACAACTACGATATCATCATTACTATCTCTCTGTCTCTCTACATATATATATATATATATATATATATATATATATATATATATATATATATATATATATGTCTGCAACTATTTAAGTATAATTTTGTTTTTTGTTTTATTACTCTTATAATATATGTATATTAACGTGGAAAGGGAAATGGGCCTCAAAACTTGTGAATAAGGTGTATTGAATGATTGTCTCTTATAGTGAAGATTGGATCCCGTTTTCACCCATTCAAGCAAAGGCATCCTATTCCGTTAATACTCTTGTTCAACATATTGCAAAGGTGCATTGATAGAGAGGATTTGATCGAAAATGAAGACGTTTTCCCCCAAGACAGGATGATATCGAGGGGGAAAAAGAAGAGGTTTTTAAATCCTTCATTCTGTTTGAAGGGCGTGTGTTAAGGTGATAAAAATGAAAGACTCGATTCATCATTTTGAAACTTTTCATTCGGCAAACATTTGAGGTTGAAGATGTAGGTTCAAATACCGCCTAAGGCTCATTTTTTTATTTTCCAATCAATCTTATTTGCTCACTGCCAAAGAGAAATCGTCCTGAGTTGCGATGAGAAGCAATTGATAAAATTAAGATAAAGGTGAATCTATAGAATTTTAAGAAAACTCGCCTTCGTAGTCCATAACTGAACAACCATAACGTCAAAATTTGAAGTTATGTAAAAAAAAATCCATCGAAGAATAAATATGGTCAGAATAGATTCTACTTATGACATCACTGGCGTTTTCCACTTGAAAAGATGTAAATTGAAAAAAAACATCTAGACGTATCTAGGGTGTTGATAATCTAAATGCTTTCAATAGACCTGTCAGAATAAGGTCCCAAAGGGTCATAAAAGCTTCTTTTGCAAAAAATGAAAAATAAAAACATTTTAGAAGAGGTCTAGTGAAGTACCAGTGTCAGTTTTCAAGTCTTTAGACAAAACAGTATGAGCAGGAGCCTTGGAACATACAAACAAGCAGATAAATACACGCATGTATGGAGAAAAAATAGATAGACCCTTCGCAGTCTTTGTTCTATGATAATTAAGAATATGTGTTGTTAACATTTGGTCGACACAATATGACACACGAGCAGGGCCATAGCTGGGAATTTGGGGGCCTACGAGCTTGTCTCCAGGGATGGGGTCCCTCTAATATTTACAGCAACTCTTATCCACCTTTCTTCTGAAGATCCGAGGACAGACCTTCAAAACGCCTGGAGTTCGCAAACTTGTAGAGTAGAGAAAACCTTTCAAACGCAGCGAAGCAATTAGAGATTTGAGGGCACGGACGGGGCGCTTGGCTCCCTGAGGGACCCCTCCAACATGTAAGATTTGTTATTGCATAATGTTAGAAGATAAACACTTCTATTTGTTATTATAATATTGCATAATGTTAGGTCTATTGAAATAAGAAGATCCTATTAATCCTAAAGAGAAGGGTGCATAATCAATGCATCCTCCCAATAGTCACTTATGGAGCTGAAACATGGAACCTAACCAAGAGACAGATCCGGAAATTGAGAGCCATGCAACGTGCACATGAAAGAATTATGCTTGGCCTCACATGGAGAGACCACAAGATAGCACAGTGCATCCGAGAAAAGACAAGAGTCAGGGATATCATAGAATCCATTAAAAATCTAAAATGGCAGTGGGCTGGTCATGTTGGAAGAATGGCAGACAACCGATGGACATCACGACTCACGACATGGATCCCCAGAGATGCGCAACCAAGGCTGGCAGAATACTAATATTTAAGATGGTTGATTTTTAATAATCCTTCGATGGAAACCACTGTTAATAGACTACACTAACAAAAATACTCGGAATATATCAGTTCGAGTCGAGCGAAACTAATTTAATAGAGATTTGAAATTCAGAATTGCTCGATGACACAAATATTTTTCATAATATTCTATTTTATGGAAACATACTTTACGATTATATGTACGAATACCTCACTACAATTAAATAACTTTATCTGTGTGCACACCGCGATAACTCAACAACTAGCCACTGCACTAAGTCGACATTCGCCAGATATATTAGTCAGCACACAAAGCAGTGCAGTGTCGAGTTTAAAGTTAGTTTGATCAGCGGTCTTCAAGAAATCTAATAGAAATAAATCTAAAAATTCAGATTATAGATCTTTTATCTAAAACTATAGATCTAAATTTAGGTATAGAATGTCTAGATCTTATCTAATTTAGATCTAAATTCAGATGTAAAATATCTAAATTGACAAATACTGAAGAGAAGTAAAAGAAATACTTCGAAGCCGTAATTCAGTACGAGCGACGGAAAATTATCTTACATGACAATTATGAGAAGCTGCTGCATACACCATTAAGCCCAGCTCCTTCCAAACCTACACCCTTGGGATGGGCACTGTCCTAGTCTATTTTAATTAAATAGTCAGTCAATTAGTTTCAAGCCTACAAGGAGTTCTGTCTTTTTGGTAATTTGTTCGTATTGTAGAAATTAAAAAAGATCTGTGAACATCAAAAAGCATTTTTTTTCTATCTATCAATCGATTAAGTCTAATGTATCCAAGTAAACAAGTCTCCTCCTTCTCCACATCTATCCCAATGAGTCTTTACATACATATATATATATATATATATATATATATATATATATATATATATATATATATGAAAATAATACATTTATCTAACTATCGATCGACATATCGAACGAGCGAGTCGTGTATTTTTATCAGTATCTATTTCCTTGCAACTATCACAAAGCGCCTTCCTGAAAAAATGTTCAAACACCGACGCCTATTGTGAAGGAGAATATTGGATATCTATTTAAATGTATCTGGCTAGAACACAAGAATCTGGGCCGAGATTCAGGTGCGGGGCAAAAACAGTTCTTTTGAACTAAGAAGCACTCGGAGAGCACATACCTCTGCCAAAACTGTTGTCAGGGGAGGTAATTGAGGACGGATCCACCCCAAAATTTAATCGCTTCACATATAGCCTATCACTCACCTTTCCATGAAATTTCGTTGAAATTCACTGAGAACTTTTACAAGTATCATGCAGATGGAAAGAAGCCTTTGCAGATATTCAGTTGTGTGGTGTAGACAGATAGCAGCAACGTAGGGGAGGTAACTGTGTGGATCCATCCTTAGATTTAACCAATTTCCCCTTAGCCTATTGATCACCTTTTCACAGATACCGTGTGGACGGACAGACAGACAGACAGACAGACAGACAGAAGGAGGTATAAACAGAGGGTTGGACATGACCGAATACATTACCTCTTCAACTTTCAAAGAAAAAAACTAGATCTTTTTTTCCTCGCTAGATCAAGGAGAATTGTGAGTGAGAGAGAGAGGGGCGTTGAGAGAGAGTACGTGTTGCCTCTATAACGACTCACTTCAAAACGAACGCTGAACGTTGTTTTCGCTTTTCGCTTTTTTTCGTGAAAAGAGAAAAAAGTGGCGTAAAGCGAACCATTGAAAAGTAGTGTGTGACGGAACTCTTCATTTATCTCACTAATATATTCTTCAGCTTTGAATGGATGAAGATGAAAACCCGAAAAGGATCGTTCCTTGAAAGGTCTGGTTAGTCACCCAATGGAAACCGTCTTTTGGCAGTATGTCATGTTGCAGGTGATCAATTAAAAAATCGGAAGTGGGGGGGTGATCGATGAATAAGTTACTTCTCTCGTCCTTTGTTGGGCAATGATCACTGAAAAAGTGTGAATTTTCAAGAAAACAAACGAATGCTGCCGAACAGAAATCAATTTAGCATAAACTTGGATTTTACATTGACCCCCGATTTAAAACTTATTTTCGGTAGGAGGGATTTTCAAAAAACGAAAATAATTTTTTTTTCTATGTACCATCATCATGTCTTTAAACGTCCGTCGTTGGACATAGACCTTCTCCAGGATTCACCACACTTCTCTATCATGGGCGTCGCAGAGCCAGTACTTTCTAAATTTTTCTAGCTCGTCCCTCCATCTAATATTCTGTCGGCCTCAGTTCTGCGATGACCATCAGTTGACTGCAATTCTTGCAACATGGCCAGCCCACTGCCATTTAAGATTTTTAATGGATTCTCTAGCCCAATTCGTTTACCCTGGACGCGTGAGACTACTTATCCAACCAGACCAACTTGGAAATAAATTGGGAAAAGGGGTGATCAAGCATGATTTCTGCCGGACATAAACTGAAGGTCCAATTCAGCATAAACTTACATCACCCATTTACCTCCACACACACACTCAAACCCTATTTTGGAGGAATTTTCACGAAACAAAAAATAACGCTTTCTAGATATAATGAGGAGAAAATGTTCAAGTTTTCAGCCTTCTAGCTCTTTTGATATAGCCTGTACGCATGATACATCCATAGCCCGCCAGGTTTCTTCTGTTTCTGAGTTGGTCAATATTGAAAGTTTTTTTATCTAACAGTTTTAGTTGACGGTTTCTCAAAAGGATCGTCCTTTGATAACAATAATTTGAGAGTTGCAAGAAGATGTTTTCTAATTTTCTTTTTGATTGAAATTGTTGTGATGGAGATATTTTTGCAGAAATGAAAATTGGATACACAAGGCGTCCTAGAAACATATCCACTTTATCAATATCGGCCGTGAAACGTAAATTGTTTACTTGTATTTCAATTTTGACAAATGTTATGATGTGTAATTACGTGTTGCTTTATATTGAATTCTTGAGTTTGAAATATTGTGTTGCTTTTTGGATCATGTTTGTTGTTCAAAAAGGTCACCATTAAAAAGTCCCAAGATATTAAAGATCAAGATCGCCATCTTTCGAATATCTCTTCGTTCATCATATTTACGAAGAGACAAACAGGGGAAGAATTCACTAGGAACAGTCTATGCCTGTAAATACCATCGTCTCTTTTTGTGCAGATGTCTGTCTGTCTGTCTGTCGCACTATTCTAAACAGGCACATACCATTAAGAAATACTACTGCGATTCGATCGCCTGACTTAGACCAGTAACAGACAGACGATCTTTTGCTAACCAAGCTGAAATGATTTCGGATTTCAAACCTAGAGTATTTTTAGTCAGTTAAATTGGTCGGGGGAAGCGGATATCAAAGCAGCAAGTGTCACTAGACGGATAGCCTTTTTTTCAAATAAAAACGAAATTATGTCACTAGAAATCGTAAATCACTTTGAAACGCAAATTAAGCATACAATGGGCTACAATTACAAAACATTTTCCGACGTAACATTTAATTCCATTAATTAAATATTTGTTGTAGCATTCATTCGAGAACAATGCAACCTCGAATATAATATTAAATCTACCTTTTATAGTTAAAGTCAGCTATATATCTAATAAACTGCAAATTTGAAAAGGCATGAAACACAAAAACTAAGAAAACACAAACATTTCAACTGACATAGTTCCTGTTTTTGCTCTGTAACTTTTGGTTCGAATTTACCTGAAGATTGGTTTATAACCATAATACAGCAAACGTGTTACCTGTCCTTTTCGACGGGCCCTAAGCTAATATTACATCAAGCGATGTATCAGTCCTATCACTTTTTAAGAAATAACAATTTTACGTGGAGGAGGGTTCTGAGAATGGAATCGCAGGAATAGGTAGAGAGAAACCGGGTATGGGTACGCAAAAGGGTAGGGATCAAACAAAGATATTTTCACGGGATCTATTAATATATTTATTCGTTCATTCAACAAGAATATCTAATATCTAGAGACAAAAAATTTAACTCAAGCAATGGAAGTCATGGTAATGAAAGCATATAGCAACAATCGAAATTGATTCCTGGATCCGCCTCAAAATTTGAATAATGATTCCCCATCCCAGACATTGCCGATTTATACCTTCATGTCTAAGAGATTATATGAAATATAATCCAATGTCATAACAACGACTGCCACGTGAAAACTTCAATGTGTCATAGGAACGTCGTGCAAGCGACCAAGAGAAAATGATCATCCATTGAGCGAGCGAGCCAGTCTCTCCTTCTCTCAAACCAATATCCAATTCTTCAACGACCAGAAGGTGGTAAGTGGGGACAGTCTTTTTTTTTTTTAATAACTACATTTTTTTTTTCATAAATTTCATTTCATTTTTTTTCGAAAAATTCAACTCACCATCTCATCTTTCCTGTTTTATTTCTTGACAAATTGGTTCTACGACAACCATTATTACAAGAAAAATGGGAGAAAAATCTCAATTGTGATACAAAAATTCACGCATTTATTGTCTGGGCTAAAAATATATTACATGATTTTTTTTTCTACATGAACTATTATTAAACTTTTATTTATAATTAGATTGCCTACTGTATCAGCTTTTGGCACTTTATTACCAATCCATACATAAATAAATCCATTTTTTACGGGTGTATTCTGGATTATAATATTGATATCAAGTCGCCCGTTTCCTGGGGGGGGGGCGTTTTGTTTTTTTGACACTGAATCTATTATTGAATCAAGTATTCGGAAGAGACAGAAAACAACAAACAGATCTGGTTGGTCACTCAGTGTCACGTGACAAACTATTTTGGCAGCATGCTGTGTTGGGAATGATCAGTGAAAAAGTTACTCCTCCCACCTTTTGTTGGACAGTGATCATTAAAAGTCTGAATTTGGTAAAGACAACTGTGAATGCTGGACACAAACTAGGGACGAATTTAGCATACACCTACATTGCAAATTGAACCCCCACTATTTTTTTTTTTTTAGACATGATGAGGAGTAAATGTTGGAATTTTCAGTCTTCTAGATACATAACCAGCCAGCCAGGTCAATTTAAAAACTATAGAAATCTATGTAGACAAGCTTGGTGACAGTTTCTTATGATTGTTTTTATTTAAAGGAAAAATAAACACCATACTGTCAACTGGCTTTAGTTAGTCATATATACGAAGTTTAGCTTGGTCTGACACAACGTCTAAAAAAGAGCATATGTGAGATTCTGACACACGATCGTGTAGTGAGTTCAAGTCTCACTGGATTCCTATCAGGGCAGGCAATCTACGGCCTGCTAACTAGATCCGAACCACAAGAAAGTATTAGGATACAATTCGGACTTTTTATGAATAAAGATTTGTTTGTTTGTTTTTTGTTATGAATTCAAATTATGCCTTGATTAAAATAAATTGTGACTCGAGTTCTTTCAGCACAAATGATTTTCTAGCATGTGTTGTTCATTGATTTGGGGCAAAGTTTAACCAGATGATTTAATTGGATAGTTCTCATATTTGGATCTTTTCTATTCTATTTATCTGGTCCATCGTTCACTCATTAAAATGTGATCTGGGCCTCAGAGGCAGAAGAGCCTTTGACCCCTAAGCACGAATGATTTTCTTGTATGCATTATCCATTGATTTGAGGCAAAATATAACTAGATGTAATTAAATGGATAGTTCCCATGTTTCAAGTTATTTTATTGCCCTTATCAGACTCATATCTGACCCATTGTCCACTCAATAATACGTTAGTCCATCTGTTGGCTCTTGAGGTTCATTATTTGTTTGTAAACAAAGAAAATAAAGATGATGTAGTACGTGGACTCGAAAAAACTCATTTGTTGACTTTCCGTTAGAATTACAGTGACGTCATTCTTTCCTCCTTCAATAATTCGAGCAAAATAAGTCATTTCTTTTCTAACAGACAACTCTGTCCTTGTTGTCACTATGGAGAACGTGTTGCCACGGATGAGTGCCGCTAAAAATACCCTATGGAAGAGTCAGTCAGTCCTGCACTGATCGTCGTGGTTTTGGGTCGCTTGGGAACCTATTCGGCAAAGGAGTTTCAATGCTATCATCATCAGTCTTTTATCGTCCGTCGTTAGACATAGACCTTCGCCACATCTCTCTATCGTGGGCGTCGCATTGAATTTATTTTCCTAACCTAACAACAACGACGTTGAATTCAGATTCTTGGTTAAGATTAGAAAGTGAAGTATGTAATAAAATTTAAATGATGGATAGAGAGAGAAAGGAAAAGAAAGGGATAATATTCCAACATCATCGATCAACGAGACAGCGAAAGATGGAAAAATAGAAAGAAAGAAAGGAAGAGAGAGAGAGGGAGAAAGGAAGAGAAAATGGAAAGCCAAGGACGCTAGCTGGAGTTATCTGGTTTCGCTAAACAGATTGTTTTAATTGGAATTCATTGCTTTCTCTTCTTTTTTTTTTTTTTGGCTTTACTTTTATTCTTCTCTCGGCCTCAACCGTCCACAGTAAACAGTCGGAATTTTGCATACACACACGCATTAGGGGGGGGATTCTTTTGTTTTCTTGGAATTCGACTTGTTGGCCGAAATAGTTGTGGTCAAAGTGGAGTTTGACCCTGAAGCAGCCAGTCTTGTTTTATCTTAAACTCTCCAGGTTGATTGATTTCATTCGCTGATATGATAAGTTTGTTGGTGCCCAAAATATGATAATGGATGAGAAATAATTGTTTTGAACTACTCTCTCCAGTTATTTCAACCCGGGGCTCGGGACTTACAATACCCGTGTGTGTGTGTGTCACGTACATTAGTTTACTGATAACGCATGGCTTTGAGATCTGAAGAATAAAATTACCAAGATATAAAGTTCCCTCAAAAATCTCCAATACGATTGAATGTCAAAAACGTCTCGGGTTCTTTCTCGTTAATTTTTTCTTATTTCAAACTTTTGACAGCATTAGCCTCTTCTCTGGGCAAAGCTGCAAAAATCTGACAACTTCTGTGATCTGGAAATGGAACCTAACTAGAAGGTATAAAAGACAGGTCTGGTTAGTTACTCAGAAGAAAACAATGTGACCAACATCTCTTATCAGCATTCTGTGTAGGGGATGATCAATCAAAAAATTTGGGGAAAAAAAAAGTTAATGAATAAATCACTTTTGATATTTTGGGGGCCATGCGCACTTAAAAAGTTCTAATTTAAGAAGAAGAAAAAAGAAGAAGAGAGAGAGAGAGCGTGAATACTGAACAAGCTAAGACATCAATTCAGCATGAACTCATCTAGTAAACTGACCCCCCCCCCCAGTTAACTCCATTCGGGGGTCGGGGGATTTAAAAAAAAAAAAAAAAAAAAAAAACTCGACGTTATAAGGAGTAAATGTTGAGCCCTGTAACTCGATTGATGTGGCCAATATGCACGTATATAGCCAGCCAGCCAAGCTTAAAAACTGAAGAAACCTACGGCGACAGTTTTGGTTGACGGTTTCTTAGAGACCATTGAGGAGAAAGATTGAAATATTTTGATTCTCCAAGATAAGATCAAATTGTTGTTGAACTTCCTTGTCGGCAAGGATAATAAAAACACCGTATGCGATCTCTGAGTGCTTTCTAGTTTGTTTTCAAATCAATTTTCTTTCCAAGAAATGATATTTTTTTCCTCTGAATTTGACTTTTCATCCTGTATAAGCGCGCATGCGCGTCTAAAGAGAAATGTAGACTCCGCTTCATGATTGCACGATTCTTTCACTGAGTGCTTAGGAAAAAAATAAAAAACATTAAAAAAAAAAAAAAGCAAACGTGCGACTCATAAAGTGTTTGGGGGGGGGGGCGGAATCTTTTTATCTGTTCTGCTGTTATCAGTCAGTTGTCACTTGGAAGAATTATTTGGCTTGGAAGAACTCCGAGGAATGTCTGAAAACTTTCAGGAAGAATGGGACGGATGAAGAAGAAAAGAAGAAGAAAAGAATTTTGGTTGTTTGCCAAAAAATCTCTCAGATTTTCCACAGACCAGATTCAGCAGCAATTTTGACCAATTCTGATTGACTATGGGGACAATTTCCAGCCAAATGCTTAGGAAGAACTCACAGCAAAGAAAACCAATTCGGCGAGATCTCATTTATAAAAAAAAAATAAATAAATAAATTTAAAAGAATGAATAAATGAAATAAAAACAAGACTGGCTGCTGCAGGGTCAAACTCCAATTTCTATTCTGACTGAAAATGATTTCTGCTATTTTTTTTTTTTTTTTTTGTAATTGCATATATGATGATTTTTTTAAAAAAATATTTCAATTCTTCAATTGTATACATAATTTCAAAAAAAATTACAAAAATACATTTTCTTTTTCTGCATAAATGTATTTATCGCTCTTTGTGTCACGTGACACCCTGGGCAATAATTTCGTCTCTGAAGACCCAATCATTGTTTGTCGAAATTGGGAATTTTTAATGGGGGCCAGGATACTAGCCCAACACTCAAGAAGGACTGCCTTACAAAGCTGAAGGGCTCGAGCTATCCTGCTACTTTTCTCCTTAACTATGGCAGGGGGAGTGGATTCAAGCCTTTCCCAACGGCATTAATGCAAAGTGAACACAAACTATCCCCGTCGGGGTTTGAACTCGGTTCGAAAGTCTTTCAGACAGAGATCCAAAAACTTAAACATTGCTGTAATTAGCGGAAGCATAAAACCATAAGAGGAAGAGGAAGTTCCGGGGTTGTGGGTGGAGGAGACTGAATAATCAATCCTGAAGAGCTCTTTTCATCCAACCCCCCCCCCATCCCTAGTGGAGGATCTGTCAGAATGATGTTCAAATGTACTGTGAGGAAACAATTTAGAAAATGTTGTTTAAAACGGCAAAACAAACATGTTGAAGACACGGGTGAGAAATACAGGCGCGACATTTACTTGACAGCCCAGAGCGTGCAAACACACGAAGACTGTTTCGAAATTATCAATAGTCCAAGATCCTCTTTCCAACAAGAAGTTTCGCAATGAATCTTTATCGAAACAAAAACGAAAAAGGTGCTGTGTAGGGAAAAAAAGGAATGTGTAATTACACTAAAATCTTTTTAAATATTGTTTTTTTAATTTGTAATACACGTGTTTCCCTATCATTGCCTCAGTATTTCTATGTTTGACCATTTTGAACGACATTTTCTTATTTGTATAAATTGCTTCAACACAGAACATTTGAGCAACTCTTGGGTGGATCGTCGTCTGAGGAGTGTCGAACAAAAAGAAATTTTCAAGATTTCTTTAAGAAAGAAAAAAACACGAATACTTTTTTTTCTCTCCGACTTAAAACATCAATATACCATACCCAAATAAACTAATGCAATACCAGGAAACAATTACAAATCATTTAACTACACATTTCACAACCTAACATGAGCAACTAAAAAAGGCTTTAGAGGTGATCAAAGATGAACAGTTCTGACTTCAATAAACAGGAGAAAAGATCAATAAAGCAAATCAGGCACTTGGTATATTCCGAAGAACATTCAATCACGTGAGTACCAATATATTCAAATAACCATACAAGCCCTTGTTCAGAGTACATGTAGAATATACAAGCAACGTCTGGGCTCCACACACACACACACCAAAATACCAAGAAATGATAGATATTACAGAGGAGAGCTACCAAACTTGTATAAGATGTAGGGTCATTGTGTTGAATCCACACCAATTTTCACGCGTAGTGTCTATTGTTGAATCCGAACAGCGATGGATTGTTGAGAGACGAAGATTTTGCATCCTCATGGGTGATGTGTAGTGCGCCGGCCCATGGACCATGTGCGTCTAGGGGTTTCATAGGGGTCGTCAGCGGAAGTGACGTTTTGGATATTAAGCTAAAAGGAGAGTTTCGTACTTAATTCCTAACTAAAAGTATGGGGGGCACTACACTGGTACCAGAAATAGAAAAAGTATCGACTGAGGATAGTACAGCTTCCCACTTGGCAGAAGATTGAGAAAGTTACCCGATAAACACTAAGGAAATAACACACTACATGGTATCGAGGGACACAGATACTAGGTGTAAGATATGCAGGGTGAATCCATGATTCTAAGAACAACGAACAGTCGTCACAGCCACAATTACATCATAATCCTGGTATTAGAAAGATTCATAACATCAAAATCTTTTTCATACTGGAACTTTCCTTCGCACAAATCATTGAACGCTAATTCTATTAACAAGTTCAAAAACAACAAATCAGAAGAAACCAACTTACTACACTAACATAAGAGAATTCTAAATTACTCATACTTTAGAATACCAATCACTATTACATCTGTTCGATGTATCTTCAGTTAAATAATCTTTATGGTAACTTTCTTAGGGTTAACTATCCTCCCTTTAATTACAGGGATTCAGTCCAACGTACCTTGAAAACTAAAAACATTTCTTTCAACGTTTCATCTCAAGCCATAAATCTACTGAAATGAAACAAATTTTAAATAAAAATGAAGATTACTCAATTTTCTCTCATAGGTTCGGGTTTATTTCTTTTATCAACTATAAAAACAGCATGTCTGGTTGGTCAATCGATAGAAACCGTCACGCAACCAACGTCTTTAGGCAGCATGTCGTGTTGGGGTGATCAATTAAAACGGGTCATCCATGAGTAAGGGACTGACTAAGGGACCAATTTATATGGCAAATTAAACCCTACGTTTAAAAACTATTTAGGGAGAGAATTTTCAAGAAACAAAAACGAACAAAAACAAGGGGTTTTCTAATTATCATAAGGAATAAATGTTTCATCTTGAGCCGGTCCCTAACTGCGGTCTGGACGCACCATACATATATTCATAGCCAGACAGATCTGCTTAAAAACCAAAGAAGCCTGTTTAACCGGTCTTGGACTCTTCCCTATGTTGATTAAATATCCAGGTATTCAGATCAAAGACCAACATTTAATCGAGAAAAAAAGCTTTAAAAACATGAAACAATAAAATTTCCTCAGATTCCTGTTCAAATAAACATTCCTTAAGTCGAACAAAATTATCAGACGTGGTTTGTTCCGACTGATTCTCTCACCTTTGATGTTCGTTGTTCGTTTCTCCACAACGTTTCGGCCTTCCTCAGGGGTCGATTGTGTTCTGGAATGTCGTAGAATCTGATATCGAGGGGGAGGAGGCGTATCCCTATCAAATACACGTCATGTCCAGGGTCTTTATTGGTGTCTCCGTTCTCGAGATTATATCATCCTGCATCTCTGACCTTGTGACCCTCCCCGCTACCCCCATTGAGCTTTCAACATGCTTCTTCTTCTTGATTCGATGACATTCTGGACTACAAGAGGGGCCCGAAGAAGATCCCCAGGGGAAGGGGGTCACAAGACGGAAACATTGTGGGGAAATAAATAAATAAATAAATAAAACTAACAAAGGAAATCAGTCGGAAAAGAATCACGGACAATGATTAGAGCTAAACGAACTTCTCTTGAAAAACAGAATTTTTTTTGACACATCCTGAATATTGGGGGGGGGGCTGGAGGTTGCAAAATAATTCTCTCTGAGACCCAGATGAGAAAAACCATGTGGATGCAATAAAGCCGTTACGAGGAACACAGAAGAAAGCAAAGAGAAAAGAAGAATCTGGGATCTAAGTTATCTTTTATAAACAAATAAACATTGAATCCAAAAAGTCTCTTTCAGTTCTTCATTGGTCGATCGATTCGAAATCTCAGTTGAAAAAAAAAAAAAAAAAGACAATGCACGAAATTTGTGCCATTTACAAGATTTTAGTCGAAGAACACGGGAGGCACATTCGGTCTAAATTCTGTGTTGAGGCACAGAATCAATTTATCATAACCCTGTCTGTGGCCTATGAAATGAGAGAGAGAAAAATTGAATATTTACTGCAATTAAGATACCATTTTAAGTACGAATTGTTGTTGGCCTATTCTTCGTTTATAAGCGGACGGCGATTCTCCCACCGGCACTGGTTTGTTTGTTCTCTTCCAAGTGGAGATCAGCTCGCACACAACGAGTTCACTTCTTTAGGCTTGATATTCGTGATGTCCCGATTGTATAACTGATGCTTCGATTATGGTTCGCTTAGGAACCATTTCGTATTATTACGAACCGCTTGATAGAGTGCTTGCTAAGAAGGGAGCTCTGCAGTTCAACTGTAGACGTGGACTTCACTTGTTTCTTTACTTACGTGTCACATAACTTCTGATTAAGTAAAGGGTGGTTGCGTCCCTTCGATCATATCTATTGGATAAGTTAACAGTGCCCTTTCTCAGTAGCTCGATGGGCCGAGATGATTAAGCTGAGTTTTTGTCTGAATAGCCTTATTTTAGATGGACTGCCTTACTGGGCCCGAAAGGTTCCATCTGTCCCCACTATTTGATCAGTGGCAAATTAATTTCTCGGCAGCACACCATGAACGGAATTGTCTATTTTCCTGGTCACGTGACATATGTCATCCAACTTCGCCAGATAGTTCTCATTCTTTCAACATTCATTGGTCCATGAAAGATTAGATTGATTCAAGTCAAATCAGTACGCTAACAATTGAAGAGATCTGATTTCGCTATTGGCCATTGTTGAAATTCGCCAGATATTTTGGTCAGCACGCCCGGACTTGCAGTGTCGAGTTTGAAATTGTTTGGATTTGCAGTTGTCGAAAAATGTAATGCACCGAGATTACTCGACAACTGAATGAATCGGCCAAAACGTTGTGTGGACATCGAAGTTGGGAAGAGTTTAGATCAATGATTGCGAACCTATGACATGCGTGTCAACGATGACAAACCACGGGTTCTTGGGTGACAAGTGATCGACTTGGAAATGAAAATTATCTACAACCCTGGATTGAAAATCGAGTTCAGTTCATAATTCCCATCAATGATAGATACTAGAAGAGGGCCTCAGAGTAAAACGGCTGAAACAACCAAGATGGAGATATAGGTTAAAGTAAATCAATGTATATACTATAATAATAAGCCACGTGTATTTGTATTTTGTCTGTAACACTCCGAGGCTACTCAAGTTACTAAAGGGACGTAACCTATTATATATAATAAAGAAAAGTTGCATCCCTTGTAAAAGAAAAAAAATTCCAAATATCTATTGGTACAAAAGGCAGTGTATATCTATATCTACAATTTGTTTTTGCCTCTTTCACGCTAAAACTACAAAGCCTATTGATCTAATATATAGATACACAAAACATCAAATTGAGAGACAGACTGTGTGAGGTTAACGTCAGTTGTCATTTCCATCAAGGGTCATATCTATTTTGCTTTTACTGGTAAATGAAATCATAATCTAAAAAAAAAAATAAAAAAAAAAAATCAAGTGAAAAAATAAGATGGAAGTGAATAATAGTTAAAAATTAATAATTTCCAGCTTCTCAAAGTTTTTTTCATTCACACCTGAGGGAACAAATGTTTTTGCAACAAATTACCAACTGTTATAGAAACAATAGGTACTAATACTATTCATCAGCAGCCTTTTAGTATCAGTCTTACCTTCACTAAGATTTGCCAGACCTCTCTTACATGGGTCTCACCAAACCAGTACTTTCTAAAAAGTCTACGTGATCACTCCATTTTATTTTCTGTCAGACAATTTCCAACGGGTGGAGATCCATGTTGTGAGTAGTCTAGCAGTTGTCCAAAATGACCAGTCCATCACCACTCGACTTTTCTAATGGATTCTATACCTGCGACTCCTGTTTCATCTTAATATACAGTGCTGACTTGTGATCTCCATGTGATGTTCAAGAATTCTCACTGGAAGACCACGCTCATCTCAAAAATTAAGACAAAAAAAAATAAGGAAAAAGAAAACCAAGTTGGATTATTTCTCTTTATTCTCCCCTTCAAGTAGATATTTACAGCCCTTGGGAAATTTTACAAATACACAATTCAACAACTCACTCTGGGTGTCCAAGCTCTACAACGGCCATTTCTAAGACTTGAACCTGAGCCAGCAGCCACGTTTTCAACAACATGGCCCTTGAAAGAACCAATGATAACTTTTATACCAGATGAGCCACACCCTTTTCGCTTTAATTTTTTTGTAATAATCTATTTCTTTGCAAAAATAAAAATCCAAGCACCTCAAGGCGGCCAAGATCAAAGTTCAACAAAAGTTAAATATATTAATTTTTCTTAATATATATATATATATATATATATATATATATATATATATATATATATATATATAAAATTAATAGTTAAATATATTGCCTTTTAATAAATCCTGTCGTCAACGGTAAGAATTACTCCAAGCTGGAATCAACTAAATCCAACCCGATAATTGATCGGACTCTGGGGAATTTTCTTTGCTCCCTTTCAGCTGACCTTGTGTCAGACATGGTTATTGCTTATCAAACATGGGAGTGATAGGAAAGGTGGCCATTAGGTGATTAATCTCACATCTCTGCAACATATGAACCAATTGTTTTCGACATTTGTTTTTTGTTTTTTTTTGTAATTTTAACAGTCATCTAAATGGGTGACAGTTCCTTATGCTATCCCATTCATGAAAAAATAAGTACCACCTCCTCACACAATGGACCATCCCACAGAATTTAGTGGGACTTAATAGGTTTATATAAGTTCCTGGCTTAAGGTACAAGGATATGGGTCCACACAGTTCGCACTGAATTCATATTCACTTCAAATCCTCGAATGGTTACACAGAAAAAAAAAATTCATAACCATATTTTTTCCTGTTTCCGAAAATTGAAACTTAAGAGTGAGCGATCGTTGAGAAAATGGACAAAATCGTTCATCGTGCTATTCTGTTCTCCTTATGTCCTTGTGGATATCCATTTAGGATATTCTCTTAGATATCAACGTGGCAGATGACTGTACGATGGACAGCATCCATTTTATTAACAATTGCCGGCACTCAAGCCTCAATTGGACGAAACAAAAAATATAACTGAATGCGAATTAAGTGAGGACTGTGTAAGCCATGTTCTAGTACTTCAGGCTACGAACTTATCAATCACCCCTAAAATCATCTTTTCTTAGTTAATATATGACCTGCATGGGTTTGGAATGGAAACTGGTCTGGGCCCCAACTGCAAATGACATCATACTTGCAATGCAATATAGATTAGTAGATATATATATATATATATATATATATATATATGTCTCGACAGACAGACACAACTTTTTCACATTTTTAGAAAACATGCACAGACATTCCCCCTAAATAAAATAGATCCAACGTCATTTCGAGGCAGAGATGTTTTTCACGAAGAAGACACTCGAAAAAAAATATACATAAGCCAATAAAAAAAAAAACTCACCTCAGAGTCATGGCAAGCAGGTATTATATACATACGTATGTATACACACACACACACACAGACATACACACAAAAGAGGAACTGTGAAACATAACCCAAAAATACAATGCTGGCTAGAACAGTACATGTCCATTCAAAAGACACAAATGACCAATCAGATATTGTCACACACGCACACGCACACGCCCCCTACAACACACAAAGCTCAGTCACACTGCTGTTTATAGGCAATCAGTTTTGTTTCTTTAGTGCAAGAAGAAGAACCATGAAATAAGAATATCTATGTTTCACACAAAGGAGGCTATCATTGAGGCGGGAGGAGAGGGAAAGGAAAGAATATTCCAGCCTGAATCTAGACTGGGCTTACCAGATTCAGACAGAAGGGGGAGATAATTCAAATTCCATCTCAGACAGACATACTCAATAAAGGCATTGAAATACCAATAGTGTCGAATTTGGAAATCAAACAAGTCCGGAGGCAAGGGTTCAAAGTCCACATCAAGAGGCTAGTACTGAACCTCAGCCTTGACACCCTATTCCAATGACGTTTGGTAGGTCTCTCTGACACGAGGCAAGGATTATCTCCCTTCTTTGATCAAATCTGGCAACCTCAATCTGGACCTCCATTTGCTAGGAGGAAGAGGTGGACACAGAAGTCGAAAGAGAAAGAGTAGAAGTACAATCCAAAAAACTTTCAGAAGAAGTCATTTGGTAAATCTCCAACCTTCATCAGATTACAGCAGAGAAAGAAAAAAAATGTGGATGCAGACACACACACACACACACACATACATACATACACACATACATACATTTGGTCAAAAAGACACGTCCTAATCCCCAATACACAGTTCTAACCTTGACCAGTTCTTCTGCTTCAAAAAGGGAGTCACTACTACATCAAAACACTTTCAAACTTTTGTTTCGACAATGGAATCTCTTTCTGCCATCTTTGATGTTATCAACACAATTATTATGGCTGATCAATTCTTCAGTCCTCGTCAAGTATATCAGACTAGAAAAGATGCAGACTTGTTCTTTCTACAGGGAAAAATAAAAAAAACGATCAATTTTGGATTGGTTGAAACACTCAGTTGACAATGTCAGGGATGAAAGAGAATTCAATCGTCCAAACTAAAAGTTATAGACCACTTGTATAGCATAGCAACTTCTCTCTCTACGTTCTAAATACATTCACTGAGGACCGGATCTTCAAAATAAGACTTTTCAGGTTCTATACAACTTAGAATATTGCAGCAGGTGGGTGGGGGTGGTGGGTTTGGAGACTTCCAAAAGAATCGATCCTTAAAATAGTTTTATAAAAGACCCCAAAGAGGCCAGCAGTTCAAGTCATGAAGATTCGACATTTACCAATAGAACGGCTAAAGGGTTGAGGAAACGGAGTGGGGGGGGTCAATCTGGGGATGGGGGCATGACATGTAATAATCAACTGCCCAAACGGGGCCTTGTGGTTGTCACTGTGGCTATTCCTCACCCAATCATCAACCCAGTCTAACTCCGGAAATGTCGATAACATAGATACGCACCAGGTCTTCAGATTTTATTTTTGCACATCCAAGTATCGTCCATTTATTGGCAGCCAGGTTGACATGGGGAAGGTGTAGGGAACTTAACCGGATCTGCTGTCATGCCGACTGAATATCCAAATGTCAATGGATTTGGGGGGGGGGGGGTAGTTATCCAGAGAGAGGAAGTTTGCTGCTAGCCTGGGGATGGGGGGGTGCAAATAAATAGAAGCAAACTAGAATGAGAGAGAGGAACAAGACGCTCACCCAATCACTTGACGGTTCACCGATACTGCAAAGAGTCGCTGTTTCTGCTTTCATGAGAGATGGCTGGGGGGGCTGGGGTGGGAGTGATGATCGTCATAGTCGAAGTTTTAGTATTAATAATAATAATAATAATCTTGTGTTGCTTTTCCCCCCCTCCCCTATTTTTCTTGTGGTGGCTACCATGCGAGTAGATGCATAGGGTTGAACCGTTCCCAGTTAGCACAGGGTGGCCAGATGGAGAGAGGCAGTGGTGGTTACTGGCTCCACCCCAGGGTCACAAGTTTGAACAGTCACAGCACGGTTGGTTGGTTGATGGATGCTAAATCTGCAAGGCCTGCCGTTAAGGGTACTTTACATCAGGGTCTGGCTCCACAAGATATTTACCTACAAAAGACACAAAGTACAGATTTAGATTTTGGGTTGATCCCTGAAATCAGTGAGTAAAATGGAGATAACTCCTGTTAGCCTCAAAATGAAACAAAGATCATCTCTTTTCCAACAGCAGAATAGAACAACTTTATTTGCAGACAAACCTTTTATCTTTCACAAACTCAATGTTGAAAACAGCGAACAAATGAAAGAAATGAGAACAACTTTTCATCCTTCAACATTTTGTGCACTCGATGTTGAAAATGAAGCACAAAAGAAAAAACAAAAAAAAAAACAATTCAAAAGGGAAATTGATGGGGGAGATGATCCCAGGTTCAATTCAAGGCTAAGACGAATTATCCTCATTTTATGCACGGATTCAGTATATATAAAACTAATTCTTATACGACCAAAATTGAAATTCTCTCACATTTGGCTTCAGAGTATCCATTGATTTTTTCAGAGAATTTTTATTTCTGTCACGAAATCACAAAGCATCTTGGTACAACTGATGCAAATTGCCAATACTTGTAAAATCTCCAATGCCCAAACCACAAAACAAGGTTGCATATGCCAGACAGAAAAAAGTTTGACATGAAGAGAATTGTGGAGACGGGAATGTGTTTAATTCAGAGAACAAGAGGGGATCAAGTTCAATTCAGAGAACAAGAGGGGATCAAGTTCAATTCAGAGAACAAGAGGGGATCAAGTTCAATTCAGAGAACAAGAGGGGATCAAGTTCAATTCAGAGAACAAGAGGGGATCAAGTTCAATTCAGAGAACAAGAGGGGATCAAGTTCAATTCAGAGAACAAGAGGGGATCAAGTTCAATTCATGAAATGCGGGAGGTGCAGTCAAAAAAAAAAAGCTTCAAGGGCAGGAACAATGTTCAATTGATAAAACTTGGGGAGAGAGAAAACTCAGGGAATTGGAGAATGCTAAATTCATAAAACTCTGGGCGGGGGGGAGAAGCAAGGACATAGAATTGATAAAACTTAAGGGCGTACTTTACATCAGGGTGAGGCTCCACAAGATATTTGCCTACAAAAGACAACAAATCACAAACATATGAATTTTGATTTTTATGTGACCAAAATAGAAATCCTAATTTCCACCTTCCGAGTTTCCAGTAATTCTGATTAGAAAAAATTAATTTCTATCACAAAATCTGAGATTTTTGATACAATTGATGCAAGTTGCCAATTTGTAAAATCCTAATTACCCAAGCCACCAAGCCTGCATCTGCAAAACGATAAAAGCTTTGACATGAAGAGAAAATTATGGATCACTTCAAACCGCCCCCCCCCCACCTGTCTTAAGAATATTAAACTTACTTGATTTAATAGATGGATTGAATAAAGAGTCCAAGACTGATATAAACATGAATGCAAACATGGATTCAGAGAAGCTTCTGTATGTTTGCAATTTAATATCAACTTCCATTTTTGTTCAATCCAACTTCGGGCCCCTATTGTCAAGGGGGCCTCAAGCGAGTGTCTATGTAATACCTGTCAGACTGGTTTAGAGAGAAGAGTGTTTGAATCCAGAATGAAGGAGACGATGGACTGTGAGCATGACTCTAGAGGAATACCCATAAGAGTTTAAGTAACGTGAAAGATTCAACAGAAATACATTTCAAAGTTTACATGTTCATATGAGTGAGCAATATCTTTAACTTATAAATAAAATGAATGATCTATATCTTTCCGAGTCCCCCCCCCCTCAACTTTCACTTACATTGCGAGGGTTTACAATCATGAATCCTTCATTAGACTGCTGGGGTGGTGGTGCTGTTCAATTGACATAACCAAAAGCTAAGGATATTCAGGCCTGGGGGGGGGGAAGGGGATGTTGAAGTGATATCAGTTATTTTTCAAGAAAAATTTCATTTCCATCACAAAATCTCAAAGATAGATTCTTAACTAAATCGACAATTCCTTACAGAATCTCAAATGCCCAGCCCACCAAAGAGAAAATGCGTTTGAAAACCCAAGAAGATAGAAGTTACACACTCACCTGAACCAAATCTTTTTTTGACCAATGAGAGTCGATAACCAAAGCCCACAAGTTCAAAGTCCAGCCCTGAAAGTGTGGCTCCTTCCGCAATGAATTGGAGGGCAGTGGGTGAAGGAGTGTTTGGTCCATTGCTCGTCTCAAATTTGGCCCGAATGCAACCTTGGCAACCATTCTCACTCAGCTCAGAAATGTCCGGCAGCTTCCAAGTGGCTCGCTTTTCTTCGGAATTCCTGTAAAGCAGACAAAAGAAAGGATTCTGATAAGTGGCAAAGGAGACAAGATGATTCTTCAAGTTTATACTACTTGAGAGAGGGCCAGAGGAGAGGGCCAGAGAGACAACAAGAGGAAAGGTCCACAGAGGGGTAAAAGAAAAGATTTTTTTAAAAAGGGGGAGAAATACTAACCAGTTTCCCACTGGGATACTTTGCATATTGGACACCTGACCATCAATGGGGACAGTGACTTGAATATTCTTCAGAGTGACAGGCAGTGACATGGGGCTGGGGTTATATTTATAATCCAGCCGATAATTGGTATCTGTCGGGGTGCACTTCCAGTACACCACCAAAGGCAACGGGGTGTTGTCAACGCCTGGTAAGGGTTTTACCTACATACGAAAGAAAAAAATATTACTTGAATCTGCATAGCAAAATGATAATTCACTTATAAGCCTCAATAAAAGAATGTTAAGCTCAAATTATTTTCCCAATATATCACTTATCCCATAATTCCTTTTAGCTTCATTTGGTGGAAAAGTTAAGACTCAACCCTGCTTTTGTGTTAACAAGGATTGCCCTCTTCATTCTTCATATCACAATTGCTAAAAGGTGGGCAGAGCTTTTAAATTCTACTTTAATGTAATCTATCTATAAATTGAAGAAGTGCATGCACCATGATTATTTGACAAGTGGCCAGTGTATGAAGTCGACATTCACCATATATATTGGAGTATGTACAAGGCAGTACAGAGTCACGTTCAAAGTTTTTTTTGGGGGGGGGGGTCAGCAGTTCAAGAAATCTAATAAAAATATATTTTTCCTCAGTCTCTAGAAATTATCTCCCTAGACTCCGGTGATATGAAATAATCTCAATTAGCAACACTAAAGTAACTGAAATACTTTGAAGCCATAGTTTCACACGACAAACATTGAATTATTTTACATGACAATTATTGTAGGCTGCTCCATGAAGTTTAGACTGCCCCTGGTTAATACAATTCTAAATTTGCAAGAATTCAATCGGCTTACCAGCAGATCATATCTGTCAAGCCAGATACATGTTTCTTCACAACCAAATCGAATAATACCAATTATCCATAGAGAGGTGGGGTTCGAAGTAGACATGAGGAGTAAATATTTTAATTTTCAGCCTTCTACTTCCATTGTTATGACTGGTATGTGTGATACATACATACATACATACATAGCCAGCCACACCCACTTGATAACTGGAGGAACCTATGTTGATGTTGACAGTTTCTGATCCCAATTATCCATTGATATAGAAGCTGGGCGACATTGACAATAATCTGAAAAATCCCCTCACTTGCACTGGAGGATTTTTGAGCAGCAGTTTATCTTTTTATTTCTTATATTTTACAAAATACTCTATGGAAGAAGGACAAAATGTTCCATTCTTGAAAAAGTCTGTTTAGACTATTAATAAATGAGTTGACAGCAACTGGAATAAATGAAGATAATACAACATGAATATCAGAAAATTCAAATTGCCTCAAAACTGGTACAAATTCAGTTTGGGAATGGTTAAACAACTATTTCAAAACTCTTTAACAGACAACTTGCTTTTCCAGTTTCATATCGAGTCACCATGAACTCGTTCTTTTAGCTTTTCTGTAAAACAATATTGAAGATTTTGTTCTTATTTTATAAATATGATTTTTTGAGAAATAACTTATACTCTATCTTCTAAATTATTTAAGAATAACTTAGAGTATAAATAATTTCAAGAATATCTCAGCCAAGTTCAAAACATCTGAAATAGAAAATGAATCAACAGGACCATTTTGGGAGTTATCAACTGAAATTTAGGGGGAAAAAAATATATTCCCAGTAAATGTTTCTGTGTATTGATAAGCTTGTCATTTTTTTATCAAGTTTCATACACATTAATTCATTAAATTCATAAAAATGTATTTTAATATACATAATTTTTATGTACATTGTATGCACAGATGTCTACAGAGGTCTTCCATTTGAGATAAATTTTACCAAAAACCTGAATAATAAGTTGTCAAATGAATATTTCTTTCAGAAACTGGGGTTAAATTTTATTCCGGCACTGATCAGATCAGCACAGCAGGAAAATAATATGAAGGCACAGGGTCAACAAATTAGGAGTCTCACCTGATATTTCAATATGTCTACATTGAAATAGGATGCAGACTTGTTGATCTCTCCCTCTGCACGAAGATGTTCTGTCAGCGCAGTCATATCAAAAATGTATGTTGAACTTTCTGACGTGCTCTGCAAAGTATCCCTGAAAGATAAGAAGTTGGTTTCAATTACTTTACATCTTGGATGGCTGTGCAACACGCAAAATCAAATCAAGATTCAGTTTTCTGTTTTAAGATATCATTTCCTTGAGAATAAATCTTCAAGAATTCAGAATACATAATATAGATTCAGATAGAAACCTTCACAACAGGTAAAAACTATGAACTCATAAAAAACTCACTAACACAGCCATATTTGCATAAAGACGGACACAAAATGAGGAATCAGTTTAGCAGTATATTTACATTGTAAATCGAACATCTGCTGTCAGAAAAACTGACACAATGAAAGAGTTCAGTTTTGCATTAAGCGGACATTGTAAATCGGACCACTACTTTAAAGCCAATTCATTCACTCTAGTTTTCTCTCGGGAGTTACCTCCCTTTAAGACGGATCAACTTAATATCAAGTATTTTCTAGGCTTAGCTTAGTCTGGCACAAGGCCAGAAGGGTGTAATACCCCACGAGGATCAACCCCATTTTCAAAAGTTTATTTCTATACCCTGGCACAAAACATTTATTCCATATGGAAGAAAAACAAACTTTGTTCATTGCACAAAAATTTGGTTTTAAAAAACATTTTCATTCAATAAAAGTGAAGTCCCTCTCTGTTGTGCAACTCAAGAAAGAAATGATTTTTGTCAGTATTTCTGGACCGATCTATATAGGTCCAATCACTGTTTGTAGTGATAGTAGGTTATCATGGGATTGGGGTGCTAGCCTGATGCCCAACCTGACTGTGCTGCAATTTATCCATAGCTGTGGAGAGAAGTGGATTCATGCCTTTCCTCAAGATATTAGTGCAAGTGAATATGAACTGTGACAACTGAAGTCGGAACTTTTCACATATTCCAGTCTCTGTACTATTGATGATTCAAGATCATTATAGAAATAAAGGAGAAAAAAGGTTGGAGACTGAAGGTAAATTGGGATTTATATTATTCCATATCGACTGACAAAGGAACATCCTTCTCCTAGACCGGTTGTCTTCCCTAGGCTAGAGAGCCAAATCTGTATTGCTATTCTACCCGTAGCTGGGATGGAAAGAGCAAAAATTAATTCATGTCTTTTCCAAGGGCGTTAGTGCGAAATGAACATAAGCCAGGACAAGTTAAAACTCTGGTCTCCACTTCCATTGTCTATGCCGTATATGATTACACCAATCACAGTTGCTATACAATATAAGCAGGTGCAATAAAAATATGGATTCATGCATTTCCCAACAGCATAAGTGCAAATGAATGCCAACTGTCCCAACTGGAGTTTGAATCATTAATGGTATGGAGAATGGTATCTGCAAACAGAGTTCAATGAAGATTATTTTAGAAAAGAAAAGAGGTTCAAGACTGAAGGTTAATAAGAATTTGTTATTTTCTTGTGGAGAGTTGGGCACATTTTGTAGGCTTCAGGGTGTTCATTCCAAAAAGTTTCCAAAGATCAATTTCAAAATTCAAAAACCATGGACTCTCCCCCACACACACAATATATATACATGATTGATCAAAATCCTAGGATCAGATGGGCACAATTCCTGGGGCAAATGAATCTATCAATGTTTGTAAATAGAATGTACAAACAAATTAAGAAAAATGCTGGAATTCATATGGAAAAAGGTGAGTTCTAAGGATCTAATCACAGGCATATAATCATCAGATAGTCACACTTTGTCGACTCAAAAAGCCTTCATTTGAATTTCAAAATACATACAATCCATGTCCATCACAATTGTTAACTTACTTTAATGAAATCTGTGGATGTGCAATTGGCCATTGTACATAGTTGACATTCACCAGATATATCAGTCAACACTCAAGGTAGTGCAGTGTCAAGTTTAAAGTTACTGACTTACCCTCAATAGAATTATCTAAATTTAGACATAAAATGTCTAAATGGACAACACTGAAGAAAGAAACCAGAATAGTTCAAAGCCATAGTTTCGTACAATGGATGGAAAATCATTCTATATAACAATAATGGCAGGTGGCTAAACATAGCAAATCTGGACCCTTTAAAACATGCACCTTCTCAATGGACACTGCCCTAGTATTTTATGGAGTCATTATGATTTATAATCGAAACTTCAGACATCTTGTTGCCAGCTAGATCAAGTGCCAACAGGTCCACCCACCAGCACTTGGCTTTCCGCGCATGCCCGAATAGTCAGGTGCAGTCAAAACGTTTGCTGCAAGCATTTAAGGTGTTGGTACCACCTTTAACCGAGCAACACCAATATTGCAATTCAACAAAAACAATGTGATGTTTCTCAAATAGAAAAAGATAAACGATTGCAGCAACAGAGAAAGAATTGGAAAATGATGGAAAAGATCTTACTGAGATATCAACTGAGTATTGAGTCGCACATGCTCCAAACGTGCAGCACCATTCACTCGAAAACTAAGCATGGATGGAGAAGGGTTTTCTGTCAGCACCTTGATGATTCCAGCAGGGAAGGACATCATTAAATTACCTGTCAGTGACACAGAACATCTGAAATGGAAAGAGACAATTTAGGAAGGTGAGGCTAACACAATGTATTAAGACTTATTGTTTACCAATTTACGCCCAGATAGTTCAACAGATTTTAGTATAATTAGAAATATTGGATAAATGAAAGTATATTAGCATGAAAATGCAAATTAATTTGTGGAAAAAGAAAAAAAAAAAACCTTGAAAGCATGTTTCTCATCTTGAGTTTCCATATATAATTTCATCCACTTTCATTCATAAATATACTTTCTATGGTAGTTTTTTTTTTTAGGCTGGACTATATATAGACCTACAGGCTTATATAGGTTGAGATTTGAATTCCAGCCCCATCCCCTCCTTCCATATATACAGAAATTTCAGATATTGGGAAAAACAATTTTTCAAATTGAATTAGAATTAAGAGATCTGTTAATGATGCATTGCACTCGGTGACCTTGCGTCGTACTTACTTGGTGGCATCTGTTCCCTTAAAATTGGCATTGATATTCTCTGTGAAGGCCACAGCCATAGGGATGACATCAGCCATCCCTAAAGTAAGGGGACTCGAACCCCGTGAAGAGCCTAATGAGGAGGTTGTGTTGAACATGGAACCAGTACCATCAGGAGGGGAGATCAGAAGGGCTGGGCTCATACGGCCAGGACGTAGAGGCACCTGAAAGCAGACACAAGCACAACATGAAGAAATGCTGACAAGAACGTTCACGGGTTATTCACATAACACAGGTATATCAACGATTTTCCAGCAACTTTGATTCCAGGACTAGACAGGATTTTCCAGGAGCAACAAGGATCACGTAATAATAATTCCATAAAACCTCTGCAACCCAGTAATTATGCAGATATATCTTTAAATCATCAAGAATGTTAGAAACTTCAATTAAACAAATATTACATATGAATTTAATGGTTAAGTACAATACATCTACATGGAATATACAGTTTATGAATGTAAGTGAAACAGACACAGGTATATTAATTAATGATTCTCCTAGAGCAGGGATGAGAATGCAGTAACATGCCACAGTTTTCTTTATGTGGCTAACAAATGGACTAAAAGTCCAAGATATTAGTTTCAAAAAATGGTATTTTTCAGAGACATCTAATAACGCGACACTTTATAGTACAAACCATAAATTGTCATACACAGTATTTTGTATAAAAAAAATGTTTTTACACTTTTAATACAAGTTTGGTCATTATTATGCTAGTTTTATAAGTATATTTTAAAATTTCAAAGTCTTAGTTTCAAATATATACATTAGAAATGGCTACTTTTCTATGAATATTTACCAAAGACTAAAATGTATGAGTATATATAAGTGATACTATATAACGGGAATATCAAAATTTCGACACACCAGACCAAAAAAGTTTACAGTCTTAGGAGTACGCCAGAAATTAAAATGCAGTTTCATCAGCATTAAATACTTGTTCAGAGTGGAGGTTCTCATCATACACCTGCTGAACAAATTTGTGGACATACTCAACAGCATCTTTGCAGTTTCCAGATCATTTTTCTTCAGACATATCAACCATGATGTTTCTTAATCGTTTGAAGCTATCCTTCACTGTAATTACGCTCGTGTTCTTATTCAAGTTCATTATAGAACAACTCCATACACAACCCCCACCCCTGGACACTCAGTGAAACTAATGAGAGATCAGCAAGAATTCCAAGAGTCAGCAAAGGATTTTTGGCTGGATTACAAAAAGAATCAGATTATCAGTTGCCAGAAAATTGGTGGTATATCTGTAGTATGAAAAAGGAAAAAACACAACAAAACTGATTTCATTCTGGGGTTGATAGCCCTCTCTCACTCTATTCAAAATGTTGGACGTGGAAGGTGGGTGGGTGGGTGGGGGGTTATGTTTCCTTACTTCCCATACATACATACACACACACACACACATGTGCAGAGGTGATGTGTACACAACAGGTATCAATGAGTGCCAGGTAGCAACTCACCTGACTAAAAGACTCGAAAGCAATCCACTTGGGAGACTGCGGACTTGACTGGTAAAAGGTCGAAAACTGAGAAATGGGAGAGTCGATTAACGATGGCGGAGAAAAGAGTAAGGAGTCCATGAGGCTAGAAGAGGATGACGGGGAGGAATGATAACTACTCACCTGCGGGAGTGGGGTCTTGGTGCGTGACGGTGGTCGTGGTGGGAGAGGGAAACTAGGGTGCACAGCAGCAGCAGCAGCAGCTGCAGAACCGACTGGGGATGTGGCCTGACTAGAAGTGCCGACTACTTTGGAACTGGGAGGAGGTGCAGGTAGTATGCATGTGTCATGATTGGTCTGGGTAGAGCCACCAGCCGCATCACTAGCATCTGAAAGAGAAACAGAAACAGTTTACCTAAACGGAATATTTTTAGTTTCTATGTTTGATGGGGAGAAAGATTTTTGGTCAAACAAACTCTGCCACTTTAGAACAAAAGAACAAAAAAAAAAACTTGAGATATTTTATATCCAGGTTAATAAATTTTATATAAAATGTAAAGGTTCCTACAATATTTAATGACAATCTTATCTATGTTGTTAATAATAACCATAGTCATTATCATTATGATAATTCTGTATTGGACAAGCTTCAGACCAGAGGTGACTCAGACTTTGAATTTTCCAGATTTCTGGGCAAAGGCTTAAAATATACTTGAAACAAAATAAACAATGAAAAGTAAAGAGTGAAATTGTACTTAATAGATACAAATTTGTATACTTCTAAAGGTCTTCTAAGTCCTGTTTGATCATTATCCACTTAAAAACAAAAAAAATTGTCAACATATACAAATCAATCCACTTGAAAACTGGGTCCATTTTTTCAATATCAATCAACTAATCTTCAATAGAAACAATTCGACCGTGGCACAAAAGTCTAAAATAAGGTAAGCTAAGCAGCTAACTACTAGAAAGCCTGCCTTATTCCTAAATAGCCAGTTTTCTGAAAGACTGATATTTGGCCTAGTACTGTAATGGACAACTGCTTTGTTTGGTTTTATGTCAATCTTTGAACACCCACCAGTGAGCAAAAAGATTACAATTCAACACAACAGAATCATCAAAGATGCTACAAAAAGGTTTTCATCCACATATATACATAAGTATACAAAAGGTACATCAAAAAGTACATGACCTAATAATGAAAATAAAAAACATTTTACAAAACATTAATTTTCCAACAGTTTCCTTCCTAGTCAATGCACTTAATCCAGTGGTGAATTACATAGATCAAAGATTGTACACTGAAAATTGATCCATCCTTATATTAGTGTCACCAAAGGAATTGTGCACAAAATTGCCACAAATCAACACATTACATAGAAGCTGTTGTCACTTTTTTGTTTGTTGGTTTCTGTCACACTAAAGCAATAGATATATAAAGCCAAACTTATGCTGCTTGATATTAAGTGAAATTAAGTTACAAGTTAACAACTGACCAAGCAAGTAGCAGATTGAACAGCTTTTGTTGTTAACAGCTCTACTCACTTGAGGTTTTCTTTTGTTTACATTCAGTGCATAGAACAGCATAAAGCCAAACGGAGGGAAAGGGGATCAGATGAGAGTGTTGTACAGATTCATAATTCATCCCCACATGACAGGAATGATCCAGTCATTTCTAACAGATAATGTACTCGTTAGATACTAAAAAAGACCAGCAGAAGTTCAATCGCATATTCTCAGCTAATGTGCGACTATCATGACAGCATATTCTGATAAAAATGATAGCAGAATATGAATTTTCAACTGCAACACAAGTCAATAGTTTTAAGAACAGGGAAACTCCATCTTAAGACAAGATTTGAATAGGTAAACAGTGTTTGTAAGCATTCAAATGACCTGAAGAGAGAGTGGTTCAAGAGAGATAGAAAGCGTTTCTAACAAAGAAAAAAAAAAGCAGTTATCTCAAGAGGGACGGGGGAGGATAATAAGAGAGAAAGAAAAAATTTTTTTTTCATGTCACACTATATACTATTGTTTGTTTTTTTAAATCAATTCGAGATGAAAAATAGAATACAAGAATGAAAGACAAGAAGAAGCAGACAATAGGGTTTATGACATATATAAGAGAGAGAAAGCTTTAAAGCTTCAAACACTAAATATTAAGAGATTTTTGTGTCACCTTTGTCACTTATTTCCCAATATCTGTCAATGCAATTAACGTAATTTTCTTCAGTGCTTTTTCTCCTGTATTACATATAATTTGTCATTACAGTAGAATGTGTACATTTCCTCTTGTTGGGATCATCAGTTGTTTACCATGTTTAGCTGTTACAGGGATTTTGAAAATAATATATATATCAACATGGCACTCCAGTATTATTGATCTAACACCCTTTCAGCTATGATTTCAATATAGAGCTTTTGTCATACTACATGTAGTTAGTTGTTTCATATTGGGTATGATCATAATGTACATGGATGGTATTTTATACTTCACATCATTTAACTTTTTGGAACAGGGCTTACTCATATAAGTTACCCCAAAAACGTATTTAAAGATGAGGGATCAGTAAGTATAACAGACATGACTCATTCATGTCACTTCTATTGAGTGTTCACACAACAAATAAACAAAAAAGTGACATCAGCTTCTATATACCATCTTTATTTCTAGTAATTATACAGATTTTTCTTTGCTAAAGAATCATGTTGAATTTCGGATAATATTTTTTTCATTTTTGATGCAATGAATATCTTTTCAGATGTTTAAAAGGGGATTGACTTGAGATCAATATTATCATTTTTATAACAGAAACAAATGCTGCCAAGTGCTTTCAAAGACTGTAGATACAACGTCACAACTTTTGAGTAGGGTCTGTTCTTTTTGTTCCAGTATTCATAAATACTACTTCTATTTGATGAAAAGTCAAAATTATACTTACCGGTACTAGACCCAAAATAAGTCAAGTACAGTGAATGTAATTATACTTACTGGAACTTGATAATGTTGTAGTTGAGCCACTATTGGAGGTGTGTGAAGTACCATCCGCTCGTGAAGACACCAGTGGAGAAGGAAGGTTGTAAGTATTGCCACCCGTAGGGGTGGAGGCAGCACTAGAGTTGAACAGGTCCAGTTTAAGAAGGTCATGGCTGGGTTTGCTGGGGCTTGGAGGAAAAAAAAAATTTCAAATCAACAAAACCATTTTTTTTAAAGAAAAAAAAAAAAATACTTCTAGAGATTAGAAAGCACTCAGAGCACATACCTCTGCCAACACCATTGTCAAAGAGAGTAATTTTGAATGGATCTGCCCCAAAATTTAATCATTTCTTTCGTAGCCTACTGTCTATATTGAAGTTCATAAAGTAGTTTTGAATATCATGAGAACAGAGAAGAAATTTTGGCGCTATCATGTAGTTTGGACATAAATCTACAATGAAGGGGAGGTTGTGCTAAATTTAATCAGTCTTTCTGTTGCCCATTGACTTGCCTTCTATGTAATTCCATTGAAATTTATCAAGAACTTTTGGAGATATCATGTGGAGAGTCATGAACATATGAAAAGATGCATGAAAAAAAAAAAAAAAATTTTTTTTCTAAATGAGGGGTCTCTAAATGATGAAATAATTTCTGGATCCACCCCCAAAATTTAACCAACTCTTCCTTATTCCCTTGTCCATCCTTGCACAAAATTACATAGAAATTCATAGGGGACTTTTGGAGATATCATGTTTTGTTGGCAGAGGTAATTATAAATCGAAAAAAACAATGCTGGCACTTCTATTTCATCTTTTGCTTTATGATGACAAGACTAGAAAGAGAAAATGCTCTCAGATTTATCTAAATAGAATTTATACTGTGCAATGCAATATTTATTCCTGGGTAAGGAGTGATATTTTCCGATTGCTTACGTATAAAAAGTATAGAAAATGGCAATTTTTCCTTTCAAACTTTGTAACTAAAAAGGTGAAAATTTGCCAGTTGTCCAATTGGAAACAGATTTCAAATTATGACTGTCCTGGTCACAAAATCAAAGTTTGAAAGGAATGATTGACACTTTCTAAACTATTTAGACATAATCAGAAATAAACAGTCACCAAGGAACAAGTTTTTTTTAGGCAAGAGGCAAGTGGGTGACTAAAAGAGTTAGGGAACAGTTTGTTAGTTTAGAAACAGTTACAGCCTTACATCCTTTTTTCTTCTTAAGCATTTTCCAGGGTGTTTTCTCCCTTCTTACAAGGTACACCATTAGTAAATTCCTTCTAACATAATTGATATAGAAATACATTAAGGTGAAAAATGAAGATATCTACCTAAATACATAAGACAAAAGCTTTAGGTATTTACTAAATCAACTCTAGAACACTAACTGAAGTTTACAGAAATGTAGGTTTCAAAAGAGGAACTAACACATGTGTGCATATTATAAACACAATACTTACTCAAGTGTGTCTGATTCTGATTGCGATCGTTTCATTTTTTTATCTATCGGCGTCTGACTACGTTTTCTCTGAAAAGAGAAAAAAAATAGAAATGATGAAGTTTAGAATGGAAAAAAAACCCATCAAAAGTTCATCCATTTTCTGCTCTGGTGGCTTCACACTCATCTTGGTCTCAAGATTTGAAGAATTTTTGCATGAACAATTTTTAGAAAATTGACATGTTTTCACGGTAAGATATATTCATATCCTGTCAGATCACCAACACTGCAGCAGCCATAAAAATAATTAAGCATCAACCTACGTCACAGAAAGAGCATACCCATAAAAACAAAGTGCACATGTCTTTTGTCCTGTCCATTTCCTTACATGGTAGAGAGATCAGATCAATGAAGCCAGAGGGCAACAAATAAATTAATGTATTTGACATGCATTGCCAGCAGACCATCCTTTGTGTCAAATGGTCTCAGTTTGGGAGGAATGATACCATCCACAGGAAAGAGAGAGATTCTTATTCCAGCATTGATTGCCCAGCGATGACTAAAATGGTTTGAACACCAAATAAATAAGGAGACAGGTTATCCTGCAAAGGGCACTTTTGACCTGGACCTAAAGCTAGGATGGAAAAGTCCCGAAGGTCAACCAAGAAAACACAGAGCTGACTGAATACAATAATGAAATGCCACTCTTTCAAGCCAGGAAACAGACAATAAATAGGGTCTGATGGAGAAGGGTTGGCCGGCAATCCCAAAAGGCACTGTGAATGAACTAATGAACCACTTGAAATTATTCCTGCAAGCCTTCTAAAAATAAACACACACTGACTTGTTGGGTCTGTTCAAGAGAAAATTATCACAATCTGATGTGACCAGAATGAACCTGGATTTTTTATGCATTTGCAAATACATAAATGGACATTTGTCTCTAGACAAATTGGTCATTAGGTCCAAGTGCCAAAGCAGATCCTAAACAATGATTATTTAGTTGATAATTACCCAAAGTTTTCTGCATCCTTCAAGTTAGCACATTTTAAGGGTTACCTTATATCAATACCTTGGCAATCTAAGTTTATCATTTAAGTTATACAGAGATCACATACAGACAATCAGATTTTTAGTATTACACACCAAAAGTTTTGAGCCAAAATAATTCCCGGCACAAATTATCAACAGGATATAATGATTAAAAAAATGCATTATCCCATGTATACAATCGGAATCGGATCTTAATGGGGGAGGGGTGGTATCTATGGTAAGAAATTATACATGGTGGAATATGATAGATAAAAAAAGCGACTGAGTGTCAAAAAGATCACTTACATGTGTAACTGTGGGTGATAATCGTAATCCTTCAATAGAGGCTCTAATGTCTTCCACAGTTCCTGTCGGCGTCCCATTGGGGCTCAGTGGGCGGATTTCTACCTTGATTTTTCTTTTTACATCGGAATCTCCTTCTGATAAGAGAAAGAGAGGGGAGAAATTACAGGGTGGAAAAAAAATAAAAAATAAAAAAGGAAAAATATTTTGCACACACCAATACATTCTCAAATATCTATCAACAAGTGGTGCATCCATCAACATATCAGTCCAGACTGTACTTCAAAGTACGACTCATGCCCCATCCCCTGACTAACACATCAGATTACCACTCACACACATTGTCCAGCTTACCTGAGTCACTGTCGCTTTCACTGGAATTCCAACTGGTCTTATCACCATTCAATAAGAAACATTAAGGAACATTTTAACAGGAAATACAACCACAACACCGAGAGAGAGAGAGAGAGAAAAAGAGAGAAAGAAGAGAGAAAGACTTTCTAGTGAAACAGTTGAGTACATTTAAAAGGGAGAGAACCACAAAAAGCAATCCTCCTCCTCATAGTGACCCATCTGCCCATCTAATAGATTCATTCATTAATAAGGATACAGTCAAATAACGGGTCTGGTTGTCGACTATATCCTTCGTCATCCACGTCGGGCTGCGTCTGCTGAGGGACAAAAAAAAAAACACGAGCACAAAATCAACACCGGAAAACAAAAACAAGTGGAAAACAGAAAATCCAGTCTTTAATTTTTTATCTTCAAAATCAAATAATCATGTGATAATCAATTTCATCTGGATATAATTAAGCAGCTTCAAATCCAAGCATTATACTATTATTCTGCTTGTTGGTGTACATGGCCATTACACTATCCAATATCTTTCATTTCTCCCTAACTGCCCTTGCTATTTAATGAACAAAAGTAAGAATAGAAGTGGTCGCTTATGCTTGAATGGGAGCAAAAAGGACTCAACGTGAATTAGTTTAGTAAATTATCTAAATGAAATTATATACTTTAATAATAGAAATATAGAAGTGACATTAATAAAAAGGGGGATCAGGTAGTAGAAATACAATTAAAAATTAACAAAATGCCAGATCAGTCAACAAAGGTAATTGTGCCGAGTAGAAATTCAAACAGGAGCACATTCAAATATGCAACTGCAGACACACAATGCTTCAACAAAAAAAATTAGCTAGTTTTGCCAAGAAGCTTTGTGCCAAATTGACATTTCATTGACTGGGCTTTTTCCTTGATGGAAGTTTTAGTGAAACATCCAAACCTACAGATACACACACACACTGACAACCTAGTGTTTCTTTCTCCCCTCATCTTGTGAAGGGGATCAAGACCAATTTAATGTGCTGCCTGTCCCACTTTTACATACTTATGAGAAATGTAAGACTTTGGGGGTATAAAAAGTTCCCATCAAAGTCTCACTTAAACTAGAAGGCATAATTGAATTTCAGAATACTTACTCCGTTGCTGCTATCCGTTTCTCTGAAAAGAAATCAAGAAATATTTAATATTTTGCAAAGTAAATGAACAATTCAATCAATTACAGCCACCGACAGGACAACTCTTCTTAGTAAGTTCTCAGTTTGCTGCAACTGACGAGATAACTAGTTTTACAATAGGATATTCTTTTTTTTTCTTGCTGACATTTATTAGATATCCTGTTGTACATATTAGTTGATTTGTACGAGAATAAAACCATTAAAAACATTCAACGAAGACTATATTTTTATCAATTTTTTTTTCTCATGAGAAAAACCTGGCTCAGGAGCTATGTTAAAATATATACTTGGCAGTGAACAGGTTATTTTAACTTACAGAGGTCCCCCCACCCACTCTCAATACAGAACAAAGCCTTCAACATTTCTAGATAAGGAAATAAAAACATGAATGAAAAAAAAAAAAAAATATGAAAAAAATATGAAAAAAAAAAGGTAAATCATTAAATTTAAAAATTTTTTAAAAATCATGACCTTAATGGGCAAATATACTTTGTCAAATTCGGGGGGGGGGTTCCATTTTAGAGTAGTTATTTATTTTATACAAAGATTTCAGGTGATTAATACAAGAATTCAAGCATAGAGTTAGGACTCTTCATCGATTAGAGCAATTGTCACTGGTAATCGATATCTTTATTTCACTCCTAAGGAGCAAAGGGAATATATTTTTTGGAAGTTTTAATACAGAGGTTTGCGGTGATCAATCAAATAATTTAGGGTTACGCATAGGGCAGGGTTAGAGTTATTCATCGATTGGAGCAATTGCTACTGGTAACAAATAATATCTCTGCTTAGCTTCGTTGATTCATTTTTACCATGACCCAATCAGAATGCTCTCTATATTCTCCTCCTTGCAGCAACCTAATTGACAGATGACTCCAAGATAACCTGAGGACCAACATCCTCATCTCTTTCATCACTATTCCAATGATCAACATTGAATCACAGAGAATATTAAGATTGCAATCAGGCAACATCATAGGCGAAAAAGGAAGGAACTTATTTGTTCCAAAAAGGTTAAAGCAACAAGAGGAAAAAAAAAAAAAAAAAAAAACATGTTGACTTACGGATTTTCATCTTTCTCTCGTTTTTTCTTCTTTTTATTTTCTTTCTTTTTGTCCCGTTTGGATTTCAGGAACCCTGACAAAATAAATGACACAAAAATGCATTCGGGCAACAACAACACTCCACGAATTCATAGTATAGAAGTAAGTAAAAGTGTGCAGAATTTTAGGGCTTAAAGAGGACAGTAGTTTGACTCATGAATCCCTCAAAACATATTTCAATCTCAAGAGAGAAAGTGTTACACGATCCACTACGAATCAAACTTCCAGTGTTGTGTTAGAAATTGAGCAAAAAAACAGATTTAGAGTTGTAAACTGTATCCAGTCCCAGTCTGTCCAAAAAGTATCAAGCCATCTGATATACAAAGAATAGGGCAATGGAACCTTAGTCTGCTTCAAAGTACTCCCCTTGGAACCTGACACACCTATCAAAACAGTCTTCAACTTCTTTTGGGGGGGGGGAATGCTATCAACTGCCCCTAGATATTCCCCTTAATCACGTCCATGGTCTGAAATCTTTGGAGAAAAAGCCAAAAGTCACAGGGAGCCAAATTTGGACTGTAGAGGGCAGACAGATTTGGGGGATGCAATGTTTTGACAGAAACCTTACATAAGATGTGAAAAATAACTTGCTCGCTTATTGTGAACGCGAAGGTTTCACAGAGCACAAGCTCATTCAATGGCACCTCATTGCTGAGTAACCCTACACAAGAGTGAGCATGCATCTAAGGTTCCCTGGTTGGTTGACAAGTTACATAAAGGCTGAACAACCAATTCTTGAGATACACAAAATGGCCGGATACTTTTTGGACACAGCTGGTTTACCTAATTGGCTTTTTAATTCTATCGATATTTACACAAGTATCATCTTCAGCAGATAGAGATAATCCATTTTATCTACATCATTAAAGGCCTTCAATACTGATTAGATCACTGCACACCTCATTTGATTGCAAGTGAGATGTTGCTGCTACTTTTAAGACAAGGAGTGTTTTCTAGCCAGTTCCTGTCCTTTGGAAACAGCTGAAGACTTGAACCAAGAGCAATACCCCCCCCCCAAGAGCTCAAGAATAGAACTGGATATTTACAGTACTTGGCATTCTGATTGTTCAACAGGTGAATATCAATTATAAGCAATGCCAAAAAACTTTTCCCCACAACCAGACATTTGGAGGCTTTATCAAATCTTGAGCATTGCCAATATCAACAATTCTCAACCGGGGCCATGTGGCACCCCCTTGAGGGCCCTGGCACATTTGATAAGAGCCATAGACTGAAATAATTAATTTCAATCTATCTCTTCATGTTTCATCTTGGTTTGACAGGGGAGTGCATGTTCAAGAAAAAATTGAGAATAGTCTATACAGACATTATTATACAACTATTTTGTAATACATCTTGATATCCATACGGACAATATGAGGTTATGGTTAACAAATGATAAATCATATCATTATCCATATTCTAGACAAGCCAGATTATATATTTGAGGGAAGACCTGGTATATTTGACCAGAAATCCAGGTTGTATCACAATTCAAAGGAGGGTGGGCATCAGATAAATTCCATGAAATCATTTTCACTTTAAATGTCAATTATTTGAAAGTCAAGTGATTGTCTCTTCAAATCATTAAAATTTACAATCAACAGAATATCCTGGCCAACACCTTCGCAATGCTGTGGCCAAATTGTTGAAATCTGCCTAATCATTACATTTTTTTTATTAATATTGACTGCCTATAAGAAACCCCACCCCAAAAAAGGCTTTTAAAGGTAAAAATACTGTATTTGCCATCTGATAAGATGCTACAAAAGATGAAACAACCGAGAATTATCCTGGTTTTTTTCAGAAAATATCTAAGGATTAAATAGCTTCCCATACCAGCAAATCCAAGTTACTGACTTTACTGTGTCATTTTTCTTTCCAGTCAATATATTCTCATCAGATGGTGAATACAGTAACCTTCATCGTCCAATCGCAGATGAGCCAAAACTTGATGGGGGTTGGGAGTTAGAAACTGGGCGATAAATGAGAGGAACTCTGGGAAATTTTTTTTTTTTTTTCTTCTAATTCCCTGCTGAAATAAGAAGGGCCTAATGTGCCATCAAATACAGCACTGACTATTTCCAAAATAGATCAGTACTTGCAGGCTCAGCTTCAGTGGTCAAAGTACAAAGTACAAAGAAATGCCCCCCCCCCCAATCAAAGAAGAACATTTTCCGACTAATTTCCAGAAGAAGAAACCAACAATGTTAGTGAACTGTTTCTCGTTTCATTGAAGAACAAAGACTGCATGTATTTGATTGTAGTGAGGGAGACAGAATCTGAGAATCCAGAATCCCAAAGTCCCGAAAGACCAGAATCCCGAAAGATTAAAATCCAGAGAACCACAATCCCAAAAATCAAAATCCTGTAAGGCTAGAATCCTTCAAGTCGAAATCCTGAAAAATGCAATTCCTATTGAAAAGCAGCTAAACAAGGGAAGTGGATGCTCTGGTTATTTATAGAAACCATTTTTGCTTGAAACTGTATTAAGGGTTTCTGACTTTTTTATATTGTTCTTCATAACACAATAGAATACATTTGAATTAGTTGGGGTTTTTTCCAAGTAAATGTGTTTTTGAATGTTTCTTTTTTCTAACCAATGTATGCCATAAGTCAGATTCTGGCATAATTAGAAATATGGGGTAAATCAAAGAATATTAGATTAGTAATGCAAATTCATTTCTTTAAGGGGAGGAAAAAAAACAAAAAAAAACTGGAAACATATTTCTTAATTCGAGAAGTAATATAATCCACTTCATTTTCTGAGGCAATTTTTTAGGGTGGTCTAAATGTAGGACTGTAGGCATGATAAACTGTGAATAATTGTCTTGTGTAATTTTTTTTTTTTTTTTTTTATTCCCAGAATTATATTTTCGGGATTTTGACCTTTCAGGATAGTGGGTTTCAGAATTTCAACCTCTAGGTATTACGATTTTTCAGGATTTCAGTATTCAGGATGATGGCATCCGAGATCGTGTATTTCAGGATCATGACCCAAACCCAAGGGAAACTCGCATATCATCCATCATCAATGCATACCAATGACAATATCCTCATAGTGAAGATGATTGAAAACAGGGAGGGTAGGAGTCATGCCTTTCTCAATGCAGAAAGGCATGAGAGAGACATCAATAGCTGCAATCAGAATTTGAACCGTTTTCCAAGAGGCAATACTAATCAGAAATTGGGGTCCAAATCTCTACAGAAGCAAACTTGTAGTTTGGTTTGAATAACTTGTACTTAGCCTTTAGCTCTCTGTAGGCAACTTCATTCACCGAGCAAAAAGTTTGTTCTGTCATTGCAAATAACTCCGATCACCGGATGATAGCGTGTTTTAATTTTGCATTTATTTAGTTATGTCAACTTCAGTCATGAATGAACAGGCACACAAGTCGTAGGCTTACAAAGATACTAAGTGCACAAAATCTTGACACCCTTGACAAAAAAAAAAAAAAGAATGCAAAGTGCTAAAGAATAAAGCCCGACACACAGAGAAGGAAAGTCCTGTATTACCATAATCAGTGTATATACTTACATCTCCCAGCAGCTGTAGATAAAGAGTCACAAAATCAAAAGAAAAAGAAAAAAAAAAGAAAAAAAAGACAACAAAGAATCAAGAAAAGAAAAATGTTTCATATCGAGTCGAACAAAGTTAAACATTGAAGCAGATTATTTTTATATCAACAGAAACAAACACAACAACAAAAACAAGTGCAGTCTTGAACTAGTGCAACTACTGAGCACCAGGGTACAAAAATTAAGCCATTTGATACCCCAACCCTGATTCTTATGGGGTTTTTTTTTGTTTTTTTGTTTTTTTTTTTTTGCTTCAAGGGAAAAACTTCTCATTATCTACTCACCTTAAAAGTAGTTTCTAGGGTAAGAAGCTCACAATGATTTTGATAAATCTGAAATTCGTTTCAGGGATTGGTGGGAAGCTTGTTGACACATTTACTAAAGAGCCAAAACATTATGACCAGTGAGAATGACAATTTATGACAACTGAGAATGTCAGGGTCACAGGTATATAAGCAGCCAAGCCAGCCTTGAGTACATCATTTTGATGAGCCGTACGTCGCAGTTAGAGGCAGGAAGAGAGATTCAAAAGACTTCGATAAACGCCACATTAGCTACAGACAAGGCCAGAGCATTTCTGGAACAGCATGGCTTGAAGGGTCCTTGTGTTCTGTTGTGGCAAGTCCAAAGATGCAGAAACTCATCAATGTGAAAGGTGAGCAGAGGCTTTCCCACCAAGTACAAGCCAACAAAAAGGCTACAATGGCACAAATTGCAGGGAGCTTTAACCAAGGTGAAGGAAGGAATGTGTCACAACATACAGTACATCGATCATTGTTGCATACAGGGCTGCATAGCCGCAGTCAGAGTAGCTGTGCTGACCAATGTCCATCCCTAAAAGCATCTTCAAAAGTGCGGGCTAGAGTCAGAGCTGGACTATGTATCAATGGAAGAAAGTGGCTATGTCTGATAAGTCTCATTATCATCCGGATAAGAAGAATGGTAGGATGTGTGTGAGTATTATCTTGGGAAAGCAATGGCACCAAGATGCACTCTGGGAAAACGAGCTGTGACAGTGAGATAGTTTGGGCGATGTTCTGCTGGGGAACACTGAATCTTATCATGTCCTCATGTACCACCTACCTCAACATCAGTGAAGACCAGGTACAGCCCTTCATGGAAACAGTCTTTTGCAGTGGCATCTTTCGGGAGGACAATGCACTCTGACACATTGCACAAGTTATAAAGGAATTATTTCAGAAACATCAAGAATACTTTACTGTCTTGCCCAGGTCACTAAACTCCCCAGATCTCAATCCCATTAAGCATTTATAGAATGAGCTTGACAAACATCCTGGCACCAAATATGGTAGAATCCATGCCTGATCAGGTGAGTGCTGTTTGGGGAGCACACCTTGTTAGACAGGTGGTCATAATGTATTGGCTCATCTGCGTATAACCAAAGAGCTGCATTCAGTTTAGCTTAGACAAAAAGCCACACTTAAAAGCACACTCTGAACAGCAAAATTTGAAATAGGGATTTGTAACTAACAAGGTAAGAGTAATGTATATCATCCTTTTCCCTTGACTTCAGATTATCTATCCAGAATATTGGTGCAGTGCATTGGTGGATAATAATATCAATGATGATAACAATAAGTAGGAGGTGGATCTAGGTGGTAGGGCTAATGTGATCCTGATAGGGAACTGGGTGGGTAGAGCAGTGTTAGAGTCTTGCTATGGGAACTCAGTCTAAAAGTCAAGTGGCTGGGAAGTGAGGCCCACAAAGGGAGCAAGATGGGGGGAGAAAAACCTCTTTGTGAAATGTTTGAGATACAGGAAGCGACCACAGTGTGCCGTGATTTTTCAACCAGAAGTGCAAAGTAAAACATACCAGAAAAGGTGAAAATGTCTAGCACACTTTTTGGTGAAGAAGGGCTGGGGGAATCGCTGTCTGTCACAAAAATAAAAAGTTTACAATAAACGAGAGAAAGGAAAATAGAGTATAGGGATTTTTGGGGTAAAATCATAGATAATATCTGAGTTGGGTACATACTATGTTGGGAGAGTCAAATTAAAATGCTTGTAACCTTTAGCACTTGGTACGCGAATTTGTTCCTTAAGTAAAAAGTTTGTCCTGCCATTGCAAGCAACTCTGATTACCTAAAGATAAGAGGATTTGAATTCTATGTTTGCGTTGTCATTTCAGTCATATCTGAACAGACACACTAGTTACAGGCTTTCGAAAGTACCAAGTGCACAAAATCTAGGCACCCTTGAACAAGAATGCAGTATGCAAAAACTTAATCGGTTTATAAATGTATTCATTACGAACAGTAATTTTCAACATTGTAACTTCTGTGCTGGGTTTTTCTCACATATTTGATACAATAAAAAGCCATTATTCGCCATGTCATTTCACAACAGTAAATATGAAAATTACCTTTGTTTGCATAAAGGAATTCTGCCATCTAGTGGTAGAATAACACACTATCATTAGCTATCTTGGTCATGGCACTGGACTGACGACTTACTAAGAAGAGTCCATGGCAGCAAATAGGTTGAATCATGGGCGTCTGCTTGGGAAGCAATGTGTGGTTGGGGGAGGTGGGTTAGCTAACAAAGCATTTGTCCTCACCCAACCCCAGATCAGGCCTTCTTACCAAAGGGGTTTGAAAGTGGGCACATTTTCGTCATCAAAGTATAATGGTGCAGTGAAATTGTTCTATGTAAACCCAGCTTGATGTTCTCGTATAGAAAGATTATTATTCACTGGTTAACAGGGGCGCCACTAAGATATATTCTGAATACACCTTTCTGCATCCATCTGGAAATACATTCTTTCGCCCATCCCCTGGATAAGTGGCAGTAGACACCCAGGGGAAGAATGTCATATTTTGATAACCTTCAGAGGCCAGCTATGCTAATATCATATTTGCCTGTCCCAAGCAACGACTTTCTTTTCGATTGTGAGTATCAAACAGATAATCCTATGGAATGTAACATCAGTGGACATCATTCTGTACTCACTGAAGCCAAACATTCATGGGTCTTGCCACTCAGATTTTGCATCAGAATATTTTTGTCAATTCTCGTATCAGGTTCAGAAGTAACTACCAAGATAAAGCAGAGGAGAGAAGAAAAGTCCTTAAGGAAGACTTCAACAAAAATGCAGTAATGTTCAATTTTAACACAGTTAATTCAATTGCTCACTATGTTGAAAATGGCACAAAGGTTTTGAACCCCATTTTTTTCACATCAGGCGAACGAGTGCATCGATTACCCAAGATGATTTATGTATTAACTTCTGTTTTCATTTAATGGATTTTTCACACACAGACTTAAATACAGCACGCAACTTTGGTGCGTGAATATGTGGTGTAGAACTTTACAATTTACAATCGGGTAGCCATTTTTTAACTAACTGAAAAGCAGTCTGAATTAAGCACCATAAAATTGAACATTATCTAAAATCCTTAGCATCAATTTTGTGGGGCTTCTTCCAAAATAACTGAATCATTAACCAGAAAGCTACCATGATTATTTCCATTAACCCCTTTTTTTTTGTGCATTATAGAAAAGAAAAAATAAACTCTTTGTTCCAACAATTTAATCTCTTCCAAAATTTGATGTTGTCAACACAACATTTTGGACAAACGATTCTGCAGCACCTTGTCAGCTGTATGGTTCAAGAAAAGAGGCCAACATTTTCTCTCCAGGTGAAGAAAAAGTTGTGTCCATAAGAGAGCCATTCCAGTAGCACTAGGTATACAGGCATAACCACACCACCAACCAAGAACTCAGATGATTCCAAATTGTATATCGGATTGTTTCCCCCATTGAAAGAAAGATTAAAAAATTTTTAAAACTACATGGTTTTCCTTGGAGAAAAAAAAGGTTGGCCTCTTTTCTTCAATTATACACCTGATGTGGGCTTAAGATTGAATCATAAGGAATGTTGTGTTGACTACAAAGATGAGAAGAAATCTGATTGTCCAAACAAAAGTTGGAATGTTAACTCACCTCAGATTTATAGGGCAATTAATATTCATTTTTTTATTTTATCAAGTAAAAATGCCTCTATGAGCATCTCTGTATATAATTTATATTAAAGGTATATATTAAACTTTAAAATACACATTAATTCAAATGATAAAGATGCATGAAACTTATTAAAAAAAAAAAATTCTTTTTAAATTACAAGCCTTTCAGTACAGAGAAACATTTACCAGGCACATTTTATTCATTATTCCTAAATTCTTCAATATATTTCAGCTAATAACTCTCAGAATTGTCTTATCAAATTATTTTCCACTCCAGATGATCTAGACGTATCTCAGTTATTCTTGAAATGATTTATAAATGAAGTTTTGAATAAAGAGAAAAGGACAGGGTGAAATTGGTCAAAGCAACTAAATTGAAATAAAGAAAAATTCCACATTCAATTTCTATCATTTTTCAGATATCATTAAAAACAGATTAAATCTGAACGAAAGTGCAATAGATTCTTGAAACATTTTTCAAAATTTATACCTTTTAGGATTTTGATAAATCTCTTCATATTATTTACAAAAGACAAAAATAGCAAAAGAGAAAGAGTCACGTTTTTGTTTCGACTGAAGTAAATACAAATGAAGTTTAATTAGAATTAAATTCATGAGTAGAATTGCACATTTCTTTTAATGATTGCAATGGTTTTTTTTTAATATTTGATAACTCAACAGAAAATAGAGAAAACATTTTTAGGCAGGAAGAAAAACCTAAGACCAAAAAAATCTAAAGAAAAAAAAAACAAAACAAGTAAAAAAGGGGAAGAAAAAATTTATAACTAATAAAAGACTAAAAAAACACAAATGAAATCAGAATTGTAAAAGAAAAGAAGAACAAAAGAGAAAAAAAATAAATGAATGAAAAATTTCAAAAAGATGAAGTTCGTTGTGGGTTCCAGAAGTGTCGAGTAGAAAATAAGATTACAACAAAGTTAAACATTTCAGCAAGGTTCGACTGAGGGGGCACAGAGTTGCCAGAATACTTAATGGAACTGAGAATATAATTAGAGAGCAGAGTCTAAATCCAGATTGCGTTCACTTCAAACTAATACCCTAAGGAAGAGCATGAATCCATCTTCTCCCACAAGCTTTGAATGATCAGTTGGGTAGACGGGGCTATCAATGGTTGGCAACCAGTCAAGGCATCTGACAATAGATGCCAATCCAGCCTAAAGAGAATCGGCTCTGTCAGGCTATCTCACCCTTGACAAACCCATGATTAAAAATCAACTGTGGTGTTAAAGCAACCCTATACTGAATTACGGGAGATTTTTTTTTTTTAAAGAGTTGCGTCCTGTATTTTACTAAAACTTGTTCATCAAAAAAGAAATTTGACATCAACAGCTTGAAAGATGGCTTTTCTCCACTTTTCAAAAATCTTTATAAAACAATGAAAAAATGAAAAGAAAAAAAAAAAAAAAATGAGCTTAAAGAAAGAAAAAAAATATATACCATCTTTCAATTGGACAATCTGAACTCTTCTTCACATCTTTGATGTAAAAAACATTTTAGCCTATTTATTCTACAGCCCTTCCTACCACCAAAGAAGGAAGCCGACAGGAGAAACTCTTTCCTCAGATATTGCATTTTACACCTGGAGAGATCAAAGAATGTATCTGCCAAAACATAGTGTCAACATCAAAGATGAGACGAAGAGTTTAGATTGTCCGAACAAAAGTTGGTACGTTAATGACTCCAAAGTTATAGACAAAACTTCATTATTTTCAGGCGTTGGAGAGACTATTTTCCCCCCTCCCCAAAAATAAAGTCTTGTTAATGTCATTTCATCTCATTTTCTTTTTAATTTTTTTTTTAAATCAACTTCACTCAGGTTGTTGATTCAATGAGTAAATAGCGCAGACCGGGAAATAAAGGATAGGCCCTCAGTGAGATTCGAACTTGGGTCGCTTTTGCCACAGGGAAGTCTGGTAAACAGTGCCAACTGCTCAAACAATCTGAGCTATGAGAAATCTATGGCTTGGCAGAAGATCAAATCTAATCCTTAAACCTACCCTTCATTCTACCCTGATCTCCCTCAGCACCATATTTGTTATTGTTTATACACTAGTAGTATTAGTAGCAGTGATTTTCTCATTATTTAGAGTTTGTTTTTATTAGATGAAGCATCTTCAACCATTATTGCAATAAAAAGCAACTAAAATATTTTTATCTTGTGATTAAATTTGAGGACTCAATCGTAGAGAGGAAGTCTTTCTGAACTCATTGAGGGCTGGGTTTTTTCAAGGGTTACAATGCAAATGTAGCAAGGACAAAATGTATAGGAAGTCATACATTATTTTGGAGGTTATAAGATAAGGATCCCATTTACGGCAAGATAATACAGATATAATGGTCATGTGACTTCATTATGTCTGCCATTTTTAGGCACTTCATTCATGTATGTTGCAAAATTCAGTATGTCTGCTTCCAGCCTGAATGAGTTAGAATTTGGTTCATGATCCTCGTGAAGAGGTGAAAAAGACCTATTTGAATTTGGGCTTTTAAAGTTTTACCATTTAAGCTTTATTCAGAAGTGAAACACTGATGTATATCTCCAACTTGAGAATTTCCATCATAAATAAATTAAAAATTACTTGCATACACTCTATTTTGCCATTTTTCACCCAATATCTCTTTTTTTTTTTTTAAAAAGAAGAACTTCATTATAATAAATTTTATCCAGTATTTTCTTTCAATCATTTAGCAATCTGTAAGCAACATAGTTCAACAAGTGCGAAAGTTTGTCCTGTCACTACAGGGGACTGATTGCCGAACGATAGTATATCCGAATTTTGTAACTGCATCGTCTCGTCAATTGTAATCATACACGAACAGACAGAGAAGTCACGGGTTTTCAAAGTCACCGAGTGCACAAAATCTTGCTGCCCTTGGAAAAGAATGCAGAGTGCTAAAGGTTAATTCCAGCAGGTTTTAGTGTTAAACTTTTTAGGCTTCCCAGCCACCAGATCCCACAGATTCTGATGTTCTAATCAGTTTTATACCTATCATTCAGAATAATGCACCTGCTCATACAGACAAGACAGCTTTGCCTTCAAAATCAATAAAAGTTTCACCCATCTGATTAGTGAATCTAGGTCAACATTTAATCAGTTGTAGTTAAGCTTTAGTTTTTGAGAAGTGAAACAATTACAGATCGAGTGTCCCAAGCTCTGATGTTTGAAACCAGACTATTTTCAAGAGTTAAATAATTATTCATTATTATTCATAAAAAATTTCCCATCACCATTCAAAATCCCAGGCCAGTGCACCAAGTGAGAGCTTATCTGGTATAAGACAAGACAACTTACCATGGTCCCAGTACCCACCATTCCTAGCCTGACCCGATGACAATAATAATGATATATTTATTTATCATTATTACTATTATTGCAATTTATTTCTTATTTGCAAGCATTGTCTATATTTGTTGATATCAATGTACTTTTGAATTTCGGGTTATTCACATAATTTTGTGGTGTTAATGACCTACCCCTGTATTACTGAAATTTGGCCTAGCCTATGCTATACCCAAAACGTGTGAATTTCTTAAAGCCAAGACACCTTTAGACCCAAGGTTGGGATTATCCAACCTATACAGGCATTCCGAAAAAATTTCACAACACGCATAACTGGAGAGCAAATGGTCTCCCACCAACTGGGCGTGGACTTGTATCAGGTTACAAAACGAGCTCACCAGCCATGAGAAAACAATATGATTCAGATCAGTCATCTGCTGTCTTCATCATAAAAACAAATTCATTCCCAGCGATCTTGATATCAAATCTGTTTAAAATAAATCCTTTGAGAAACGATATTGAGCATATTAACAACTTCTAAGTGACATGGCAGATTTATCACCAATGCTACAGTCATGATTACCAACCTGAAGATGTCACATAAGAATAATTCAATGAATACACCTCTAACCCACTGATTACGCACATCTCGGATCTTTAAAGCGTTAGGGATGTTAGAAACTTTAATTGAACAAATACTAAATAGGAGTTAAATGGTGAAACGGAATACATTAAGATAAATGATGTAGATACAGGTATATCAACTGAAACAAATGCAGCTCTGTACTTACAAAGAATTTTTAACTACTACCATCCGCCCCCTGCAACTAATTGTACGATTTTTCTTGTAACAATCAGAAAGGGTAAGGAAGACTGTCAGAATTACCGATCATTTCACACTGACAGTTGTTTCACACACATTGGCTATTTAAAGGGAAACATCCTGGACACTTGAAGTTGAAGGAATTGTAGATGTTGGTCTAAAACTTTGAAACTCATTCCTTTTTATCTTGAACATATCATGTTGTTTCATATGGCTTTGTGAGAGCCACGAGAATTTCAAGATTCCACTTGTAATTTTGTCTGGATTGAAAAACGTGACAAATCATCAGTTGACAGAACACGGGTGATGTACCTGTATATCTATATGCATATTTTTATGATAGGATATAGGGAAATATTAACTCTTAAATTCATAAACCACCTTAATCCACTTGTAATTGACAGTGGAACTCTTCTAGGAATAGTATAAAGAATAATGGAGTTCTTCTAGGAATTTTTTTTTTTCTTTTATTAAAAAAGTCACAAAATGGTGAAAGGGAAGTAATTTCAAACGGGAGTTAATTCCATTAAAATCAACATTCAATTTTATCTTTATATGAATTTAAGAGTTACATAGTAGCGACAACAATGATAGTAATAATAGTTATTGTAGTATTAGTAATGCTAGTAATGAGAAGGTTGCTAGCATAAAAGTGTTTTAGGCAACAGCGGCTTAGCCCTTAAAACTGTTTTTGTTACTCACATTGTACAGCCACCTTCAGATGCTTATCACTTCTTCCCAGAAGAGTAAAATCATTGTCTTCTAAAGGGGAAAAAACAACTCCTGACCAAGAATAGAAAGAAAGAAACAGGTCTAGTTAGTCACTCAATAGAAATCGTCATGTGACCAATGTCTCTCGGCAGCAGGCCTTGTAGAGAGTGAACAATTAAAAAAATTGGAGCAGTCCAAATTTTCAAAACAACCGCAAACACTGCTGGACACAAACGGACCAATTCAGCATAAACTCACATTATGACCCCCCCCCCTTCAAAATGAAATTTTCAGCTTCCAAACTCCATTGGTGCAGTCTCTACACACGACACATACATGGCCTGACCCCCATAAAAACTGTGGAAACCTATATTGGTGTTGACAGTTTCTAACACACAATCAGGGATCCCAAAACAATAGAATTCATAATTAATAGAAAATTCATTAGTTTACCACTTTCGAATCCTTTGGAAAGGCAGATTATTCACTGATTTGGGCAAATAATATTTACAAAGCTTTTCATGTTTGAAATCAACACCTTGCAACATAATCAACTCCAACAACATATATATATATATATATATATATATATACACACACACACTCACCATAAATATCTCTTAGAAGTCTACAGTGTCATGAAAAATAAGGTAAATGAGATTTTTCAATTTTTGTAACCACAGCCAATGACATCATTATGAAATGCACGCATATTTTTTCAATATATTATTGATTTATTACCAATTGTTATCATGAAGAAAAACATAAGTTTCAATTTTATTTTCCGTTACATTTCAACACCTGGAAACAGCTTTTCTTTTTTTAATTCAAGCATTAACAACCTTATTAGGTTAGTTTTGAAAGAGTTAAAACAATTTTTAATAATCATAGACTTTGAAAGATCTTCAAATGTTATTCACCCCAGAAACTGACTGAAATGACGTATTTATAGAATAGAAGTATTTATACAGTAGCAGAATAAATCAATAACTGCATTGAAATCCAACTTCCAACCTAATCACCACCAAACACAAGAATGGAACAAGGCAAGTACAGTAAAGTTGGATTCTTTGGGGGAAGGGGTCAAATTAGAAAACATTCCATTGTCTTTACTATTATCATCATTAATGGATAAGGTATTGTAACCTTTTCATCAAATTGGACTAGTTTTGCCTTCATCTTAATTTTAGTAGTTTTTAGACAACTTTCAATTCAGCAATCATTCCTCTTTCCAATCAGGTTGTTACTTACTGTATTAGAAAACAACTGAAAATAAAGATGAACATAAAAAAACTCGTCAAATTTGATAAAAATAATTCCATTATCTTCTTTCTATGTTCATTTCTAACAGCAGACAAAATATAAGTTGAACCTCACTAATCTAGCAAGCTTGGGAAGAGAAAGATGCCGAAGAAGTGGATTTTCCATACCAGTGAAGATTGGGGTGAAGGAAAAAAAAATTCTCAAAGGCAAAATAGAGTGTTTCGCCTTTTAAAATTCTTTTCTTACTAATGACACAAAAATGTTGGTGATGAAATCAAATTTGATAGATGTTGGGCCATCAATTTCCTGCCAAAATTTCATCCAGTACCCTATCTGGTTCACAATTTTCAAGGGAAAAAATTCCTCCTTCCAACTTGATATTTTTTCATGAGTAGTGTTAGAATTTCATCTTTATTGCTTTTATAATCTGACCCACACACTTACCAACTGCTCACAATACTTATGCTGAGCTTTATTACCAAACCATATTCTGATTTGTAATTTTCATTATTTGATTAATATTGAACAAATTATTGGAAGAGATATATTCACTTGAAGTCATCAGAATTGGCACTGAACATAGTCCTGAAGCTTCAGTATTATTTCATTCAAAATGTTTACATAAAATGTGCTTTAGATATTATTTGATAGTACTATCAAATATTTTTAATACTTACTGAATAATTCTTGAGCAATACGATTTAATAACATTCAATATACAATACCTGAACGGCAACTTGATTTTTAAAATAAATAGTGTTAAATACACAAAGGAATATCATCCTCACAACACCAGAAAATTAGTTATTGGAATATTTCATCAATAATTTTTTATAGAAAAAAATTAATTCATTGACAAGCTATCTTTGTATTGAAGAGAAAAAGAAACATCCCTTATCCTGACAGAGCACATTTGAAATAAAGCTTAGGTCTGCTTACAAATATTTATACAAGCAATTGAACATCTAGATCAGCCATTTTCAACCTTATTTTGGCGACAGTAGCCTCAAGAGCTCTTCTCGGTTTCCAGGGACCCCTGCCAAACAGGGATAAACCACCGAGATAGAAATTGATTATCATTTCAGTCTAAGTACATAACTTCCCAAAATATACCAGGGACCCACATATGGCTACTACCATTGAGAATGGCTGATCCAAAGAAAAACTCATGACTCCAACACTTCTGGAACCCATAAGCACTGTGAACATAGAAAGCCCACAAACAAGTTCACAGAACCAAAATGAATTATGCATAAACAGGGTTAGTATACAAGCTACAACAGATCTATAAATGAAATATATGACAGTATAGCTGTTGAAGAAAAAAAAAGGAATATAGCTCCATGTTGTTTGTTGATCTCTATAAACTAATTAGAAAGGCAAGCTTTCAAGGATAAGAGTTGCAAATTAAAGTCTTGTTGGAAGCTTATTTCTGTTTCGTTTTCTCCAATCTGTACTGCTTATTTAGAATAGTGACTTGAGAGTCATGACAAAAAGCAAGAGAAATAAGATAAAAAAAATACTGGTGGAAAATAATAAGACTTCATTTTTATCATTTTAATTATAATTGTCTCAATTCCCATTGGTCTATAGAAGTGGGAATCACCCAATAAGAAAAGAGACGAGTTACACAATGATACAAATAAGAGGTTACAGGGTGCAAAAGTGAGATGAGATGTGGGGACTGGAGAAGAAAGAAAGAATAGTTCCCACGGGGTGGAGAGTAAGGATGGAGGTCCAATGTAGGTGGAAAATACACGTGACGGAATGGAGAGTCGGGATGGAGGTCCAACGGAATGGAGAGTTGGGATGGAGGTCCAAAATGGAGGAGGAGAGGGATTAAATCGAGGTGGTTGGGATTAAATTGAGGTAGGTGGGATTGGGAGAATCAAACACACACACATACACCATTTGAAGCTATTAGTTTCCAAAAAAAAATTACAAATAACAAACAAAAAACCAAAAAGATCAACAAATGTACCAAGCTGAATCAAAATCACAACTGCCACCATCACCACCTACACCACCACCATTATGACTGCTACATGGTCATCAACGCACAATAAGTAAAACACATGCAAATGTAGTAGTAGTAGTAGTAGTAGAAGTAGTAATAGTTGTAAGCAAAGATAACAAAAAACAGAATAAATATATAAAAACAATTAAGAAAAGAAAACAGACAGAGAGAAAGAAAGAAAAACGCAAACATGAAAAGCTTAGAGTCATCCAGAGCAACAAACTGGAGACATTGTGTTGGAAAGGTAATATTATTTGTATTACATGTTCGAGACACTCTCAACTTGACACTGCGGCTCAGGGGTCCCGGCTGGGCCTCAGCTAACACAGGACTTGGACTCCCGCTGGAGTCTGCAAAGTAATGGTACTCACATCTCACTCAACTAAGCAACAAGCACAGCAAAGATTCACCATTTTTTTTTTTCAAACTGATAACAGAACTAAGAATACATGTTATATATATATATATGTATGCACATTTACATTTTATACATGTATATGCACATCTATATACTGCCAGCTGCTGCTGCTGCTGCATATAAAAAATAACATTGACTATTGTCACTCTCATAACCAATGGAAATGAATACTGAGATCAATAGATAATCACATATCAGCCAATATAAGAGGATACAAACCCCCTCAACTGTGGCAAGTGGCAAAGTGTAATAGTTAATGCTATGACGGAAATTTCAGTCATTCGAATTTAATGGATTAAAACCTTCTGCCCTTCCCCTATAGAAAAGGGGAAGGAGCCACCAGACCCTATTTTCAGGTAGAATACAACCCAGAAGGAAGTGAACAAGTGGGTTCAAACAAAACATTGAATGGATAGGTGTACACACACATGCACACTCACTTGCTATCACAGGAACCATTTGTGAGTGGCATAGAGGAGAGGACAATGGAATTGACAAGCAGAAGTCGAGGCTGCTTGCATTCACTTCACACTAATGCCCTTGGGAAAGGCAGGAATCCATCTCTCCTCCTCCAAACACCACCAGCTATCGATAAAATAGCAAGGCAGACTGAACAGACAATGGAATCAGTAAGCTGAGTAGAAAGTCTGGTTGATGCAGAGTTCTATTTGCTCTCATACCCTTAGGAAAGGCATGAATCCAGTTCTTTTTCCCCAGCTTTTGGTAAAATAGCAGGGCTGACTGTGATCTCTAGCATCGGGAAGCAACCAGTCAAGGAGAAGGACAATTCTGGTTGGTAATTACAATGCTGTAAATTCAAAATAAAGTAAAGGGATTCATTTTTTTCCCAAAAATGTCCCAGCAGCAGCAGCTGTAGAGTAAGTGAAAAATATTTTTTTTTTTAAAGGAATCAATACTGAAAGACAAGTAATTTTCAGTTCTCTTGAAAGATTCAATATCAGATGAAGACTTAAACTGTTTGACAACAGATCTATAAATAAAAATAAAAATGTCAAGGGGGTTACATCAGTTGTGACATGGCTGAAAGGGGGGAGTAAAAAAAAGAAGAAAGAAAATCACTTTTTGGGTGTAGACAGCCCAAGTAACAAGAAACTGGAACATAATTGATATTACAAAAAGGTAATTACTGTGGAGAATGAGACCCAGTGGTGTAGTGCTAAGAAAATGAAAAAAAAGAAAAAACAAACAAATGAGAGAACACAAGGCTGCCTGATCCAGTGAGCAAAGCAAGCCTCTACAGCTGGGTGGTTCGGGAGTGGGGGGTGCATTTCAGAGGTATCTTGATTCAATATGTAACACCAATGCACCATTTGTGAATACTAACAAACGGAATGAGGATTTTAGTAATATCCGTACCTCATATGAATGAACCACCGTAGCCCACATGTATACCAGAACTGATTATCTATAAAATCTACTGCACAAAATTTTAAAAAACTTGAAAATTAAAAATGAACAAAAATAAATACATACACCATTACAAGATTTGGGTTTTGTTGATTACAAATCACCAGAGGAACCCAAAAAAAGCAGGGGGGGGGGCTGTTTTTAAATGGTGCCCAGTGGTGTACTTGAGCAAATTTTCAAAGTTGTAGCCCCCAAAATATAGCTGGTGTGCCTAGGCACACACACGAGTAATAAGAGAAGAATCTGTAGCCCACTTGACTGTTTGGTTGGGTGGGTCGTTTGAGGGGCTATGGTGATTCAATAGATAGTGAGGGAATGCTGTTGCCCATCCCAAAGAAAGTAAGGGAGCATTGTTCCCCCCAGAGCACTACACCACTGATGAAACACATTGCGGATGTTGTAGCAAGGCAGAGGGGGAAAAACGGGTGGTACGTTCGTCAGGAAAAACTCAAACAGTGGGGAAAGCAAGCAAGTTTAGAAGAACAAGATCCTGGAAGGGGGCAGGTGTACAGAGAAAAACCCACTCGTGCTAGCAGCAATAAAAGACTACCGATCACAGCATAGACAAAGAAGGAAAGGGGGGGGCAGCACAGGCAAGAGATCAGAATACAACAAACAAACATACAGAAGGATTAATTGTGGATATGCATACATACACACATGCATGCAAAGGAGGATCAGCACAAAAATCTATAAGACTCAGCAGGATGGGACCAGAATAAGATTCATCCAAATATTAAGGTGTTTAAGAAACACATGCATTCCTTTTCACAGACCTTTACTTTAAAGTTCATTTCTTGCGTACAACTAAAGACCTATGACACCACTACATTATTAATAACTGACCATTCTTCCTATAACTGGTTTAAACATTTCAAGGGTGGTGACTTGTCCTTTGGAATGAAGCCCAGATGGGCAATTACCAGGTTTAAAACGCAAATTGAAATTATATATATAAATATATATATGATAATGTAGATAGTCTTTAGATGAGTACATGAAATGATCTTCAAAGTGAAGTCCTAAAGAAAAAAGCTTTAGCAACTACGTTCTAGAGATCTTGAGTAAGTTTTATAAAGGCATCAGCAACAACCCTTTGGTCATGGCAGTATGGGTAAGGTTAGATATGGTGAGATTCTTGACTGGAGCATATAGTGTGTCTGACAAATATTCCAAGGCAGACAGTACATAAGATCCCAAAATCATGTCAGACCTTCTGGAAATTTTAAGACGACCATTGGAGATGGAGAGAAGTGAAGTGGGGGAAGGGGATACCAATCATTTGCCATAAGCAGTTCCCAAACAACAACACAGGGAGGAATAAACCAAAGAGACAAAATAGACTTGGAGGAGGTTAATGGTTGGAACATTCAAGCCAAATAGATGACCATCAAGGATCAGGGGGAAAGATTTATTCAATGCAAAGAGAAATGGAGAAATAAGCAGAATTTCCTTAGAGCTCAAGACAAAACAACAGCAAAAACAACAAGATAAGCATAAAATAATCAGAGAATTAACAAAATCAAGCAGCTAAGACAAAAATAATTGTTGCAGAGAGGAAATAAAAAAAGTGACTGGACAACTGCATCCTGTTGAGAAGCATTCCTGTCATCGGAGTCCTCGGACACTTGCATCCCAGATATTTGTGTCCAAATATCTGTACATTTCATATTAGAATGAAAAATTACATTTAATATCTTTGTATTTTCAAAACATTTCCATGCTTATATATCTATATTTTATATACTTTTAGATATTCATGGCATTCCTTTTATAGAAAAGATTTGTAGCATGCATTTTATTGAATTAAAAATTCAATTTATAAGTTCAAAATTGAAAAATATCAACACGGAATGGGCAACCCTTCAAAAGGAACTCAATTTCTCCTCAGGATTGTCGTATCATATCAATGATAGAAGGATCTTTTCATATTTCTTAACAGGACAAAAATCTTTCTTTGGTGGTTAGTTTTTTTTCTTTATGGCAACAGCTTCCTCTTGCTTCAATGCATCAACAGGGTGTTGTTGGCCAAGAATTGGATTTCTGTTTTTATATAGGATTGGGAAATATATATTTGAAAATAAAATTTTAAAAAAATAAAAAATACATCTATCATTATATATATATATATATATATATATATATCTGGACACAAATATCTAGGATGCAAAAAATTAACTGACGCCAATGACTTGAATGCAATAACCCAGGACTAATTCCGTAGTACCAATAAAAGCAAGAAAGAGACAAGAAAGACCAGCTCAAGACAGAAAGAGGAGAAAGATAAATAGAATGAGAAATCAGATCAGGAAAAGCAAAAACCAATGGAATAACAATTCACAACTTTGCCAGTGAAAGAACAGGAGGATAATAAAGTGAAAAAAAAAAAAAATATTTTCTTGAGTATATATATATATATATATATATATATATATATATATAAATAAAAAAGAGAGTGAGAATACTTAGCAAACAGCATGCTCAGAGGAGTTGCTGAAAGTGCTAGCAGTGCCATGCAGTGGAAAGCATCAGATTAGTAGCAAGGTGGAGGAAGCCAGCCACATACATTTTAGACACACCCACCCACAGCAATTGAGTTTAGTGCAGCAATATAAAAGGACAAAAAAAATTAGAAAAATAAAAAATTTTTAAGAGATATGAGACGGAAGCACGTCTGCTGCGGCTACTGTTTGTGTTAGATTACCAAGCCATAAACTAGAGAAGAGGATAAAAGAATGACCAGCGAGTAGTAGTAGCAGCACTGACCGCAACGAGAGACGACTGATGTAACCCAGCTGGAGAGATGGAAACATCTCTCTCTCAAGAGGTCAAAGGGGACAAATAGGTTCAACATAAGAGATATTAACAACCAATGAACGGGAAACTAGGAAGAAAGAAACAAAAATGTTAAGGATTAATAGAAAAAGAAATAACAAATAGAAGCTACCTTCTTTCTTTTGTCTTTTCTCCGTTTCCAGTGAACCATCTTTTTTGCTGCTGACTGTTTCAGGAGACAAAGGACGAGGAACAGGCAGGCAGGATAAGTCCGGCTCCACAAACTCTTTTGGACCTAAAGTTAGAAATGTCATTTTTTCTTGTTTTTTGAAGAGTGTCAAATTTGATTAAACAAATTTTTTTAATATTTTAGAAATGGCCATGTATTAGCAAAAGTTATTTTCTTTTGATTGTGACCAAAAGTTGAATGAAATTTTATATATATATATGTACTATTTGGGTTCATGTTAAAAGTTAATTTTCTCAGAAGAGATTCATGATATTGATGGAAGTGAAATGGTATTACCTGGATAAGGTTAGTGATCTTGAAATATTTTGTCAAATTCTTCAGTAGAATATACTGGTAGAAAATCAACTCGAAAGATTTTTTTCTGATTAACCGATGCTCTTAATGATATCATAGGTTGGTTTGCACAATCTGAGATCAAATCCCATATAATGGATTCAATATTCACATCGGTAAACATACAACAGAAGTTACATAAAGAAAAAAAAAAAGAGTCACATCTGTTGTTATACTTACTGATCCTTCATCAAAATATGTTTTTTGGGGTAACTTATGCATGCAAGACCTTTGTTTCAGAAATGTAAAAGTGTAGAATACAATAAATCCATATACAATACATGATATTACCCTATATAGAATAAACTACACAGTATCATAACACGGGCCTAAAAATGATAAAACAAAGCAAAATATTAAAGTCTTAGCCCAAGGGGAGGTGATGTTTGATCAATACTGCTGGGGAGCCAAGTTAATATATATGTTTTGTTTTTGAATCCCAGGAACAGTTACATCATAAACAGCTGAAAAATTCACATAGTACCAGAACATCTAATTCAGTATAAAACATAAAATCTTTTGAGAGGTTCACATAAATTGCATTAACGGATATTTGGAGACAACTGACTGAAATGACAAATCCAAGAATTTTTTTTTCATCTTTAGTGTTTAAAGATGTAAATCTGTAAACCTTTAGCAGTCAGTCACATAGGTTTACTGTCTTTGTCTCTTTTAAACCCATAAATACCATTTCCACCATGACTAACATTTTTTGTGGCACTGGTAATTTATATGTACATATTATATAAGAACTAATGTTTGGGTTCCTCATACAAAGGAGGGAGAAAAATTTTATCCTTTTCAATTCCAAATGACCCACCTGGTTTCTCCAGACCTGTAGCCTTAGCCTTTATAAATGTTTGTATCATCTTGTGGACTGTCATTTGATCACAGTTACCTCGGAACTCTGTATGCACCTGATAGAAAGGAAAGCAGAAATGACAAATTTTTGCCAATATAAGTAGACTAGAATTCTGTCGTTAATAAAGGATAGACATTTAAGAACACATTAGAGACAGCCATTAATGCAAACATAGGAAAGTCTGGTACAAGATATATTCAGTAGAACATGCAAAAAAAAAAAAAAAATTTGCTTTTGATACTTTGATACACAGTCTTCACTTGATGAGACTCCTTGATTTACTGAAAGCAAGGAGGACCTTAAAGCAATAACTTACGAAGTAAACGAGAATGTGAAATGTTACAAAGCATCTAAGGCCAACAGTGACAAATACATAGAACAATAATAAAACTTATATTCTATTAAATCTGATTATTTCACAAAAATACTTGTTGAGTTTCCATACATTTTCAATAGTTACCATTTACATAACTAAGTTTACGTGCATGTTTCCTGATAGCAAAGTAACGTTTTCATTTGTTAATGTATTTAACTCACCAAAAACTTAACATTGAAGTTTTTACCAACATTAGGATAAAATTTAATAATGCATAAAATTATTTCTGTTATACATAAAAGGATTAGGATCTCAGTTTTCAACCAGATGTTAATAAGAAAATGTGCCACATTATTAAACATATCCCCTTTACCCCACACTCTTTACCTAGAATGTATCTTGTATGCAATATCAGGTTTTCCTATGTATGTATCAAAGTGTTGGCATGCTCATTTGAAACTGATGAGATAGTTGATCAAGAACTACAGGAGAAACTCTATTGTGATCACTTTGGGAAGAGGTCTTTTAGATAACAATAACCAGCTTATAACAATGAGCATAGAATATGAAAAATAGAACACTCAAACATTTGTTGTTTATATTCTTCTTCAACTTACTATTCCAAAACATTTATTTAACAACCTAATATACTATCCATACAATTAAGTAATAACCTAATATACTATCCATACTTCACATAAATGAATCACTGTAGCTCACTTGTATACCAGAACTAATTATTTAAACAACAAATCATGAAAAATTATCAAAGGGGGAAAAAAAGGTTATATCTAAAAAAAAAAAATACCAGTATTCAGGTTATTATGATCGCAAAATGATCATAGAGACTGAAAACAGCACTTAGAGGGGGGGACAGTGAATAAAAAAAAAAAAAGAAGAAAAAGAAGAGAGAGAGAGAGAGAGTGCGAGTGCATAATGATGTACTCATGCAAATTTTCAAGGTCAAAACCCCAAAAATGTGACCAGGAATGTCCAGACGCACGCACAAGAGAGAAGAATCTGGAGCCATTTGGGGGGGGGGACTATGGTGATTGGATAACAATAGATTATATAGCCGTGTCATCAGGACGTAATTCCCAACAAGAGAGGTGGAATCAGTTTTAGAGTTGTGTGTAAATATAAATAAACCTGATGGTGCAAATTGTAGATAGTCTTCTTTGAAAACCTCTTTTGTAGGAAGGCACTAATCAGCGTCAGAGCATTCACATAAAATCAATTTAAATTAAATAAGCCTAAATACGATCAGCCCACATTGAGGAAATTTGCCTCAGGCACAGAAGCAAACAAAAACAGGCATTAGTACAGAACAGATTCAAACAAAACAAAGCAAGACAAAGAAAAAAAAAAAAAAAAAAAAAAAGGTCAAATCCTACCTGGCCTAATAAAATATGCTCATTCTCCCAAGCCTTGGAATATGTATCAATGAAATCTTTCATTTGACAGATGTGTTCTTCTTCCAGCTGTTGAAATTGCTGCAGAAGAAAAAAAAAAATTCTTATTTATACAATATTGGGGGGGTATTTTTTTTTAATCATGAATGATAAAAGTGAACATCGGAGATTAGTCAATTATTTGACAAGACAATATTGAATTATATATCTAGTAAGTATTAGGGTGTATCAAAAGTATTTCCTTTTTTTTACAGTCCTTCACACCAAAGACTATCACTCCATTATTATTTTATCTTTATATATATCATTTGAATACTCATCAGCTGTGCTTATTGTTCCAGATGTTATAATTGTAAATACAAGTATTGAGATTCTGGCAATTTTGAAGAGGACCTAATAATGTTCACAATTAAGCCATTACTCATAGTGTTTAAAATGCAAGGTTGGAGAGAACCTGATGGATAGCACTCAAAGACTTCCAGAAGAGTTAGGATCATCGAACGATACCATCACATAAGCTTCAAAAAAAAACAAAAAAAAATACATACAGAAGCTTACACAGTGAAAATACTTTTTAGGGAAAATTCCAAGGGGGGAGGGGGAAAGACAAAAAAAAAAAAGAAATGGAGAGAATAAAAGGACTTACATCACAAGATACTGACATTTTTCTTTCAAATTCACTTCTGACTTCAGCATATTTGTCAACTAGACTCCGGTATTCATCACCTAGCAGAAAGAAATAAGATTTTATAAGTACACAAAAGGCAACTCTAACAAAAGAATAAGAAAATGCCATCCCTTCAACAAATTCAATCCTGGTTTCTTTCAAGGGTTACAAAACAAGAATGGCAATAGATAGATTCAAGTTTTCTCACTTTTTAAGAAACCCTGGGAAGCCATTTATCATTTTGAAGGTTATAAGACATGGATTTCATTCAGAGCAAAATTACATTAATATAATGGTCAAGAGATTTCATAATGGATTCAAAATGGCTGCAAAATTCAAATTGCACATACAGGCACTCCCAACCTGAATGAGTTGAGACAGCATTTCCAGAACGTTTTGGTCATGACCCTGAACACCTGCTTTTGGTCTGGCAACCCCTCAAAGCAGAAAAATATTTCAGTGTTTCATCATTTATCCAATATATTCTACAGAATTTTTTTTACTTCAATTCGATAATCTAGTAAAAGTATCGGATGTGAATATACTGGAATACTTCAGGAATTCACATTTGGAGAGGCTTTATCATTCACAACTATTCTCCAGTTCCAAAATCTCAAATCTGCATTTCACTTTAAAATGAATGGAAAAGATTTTCTTTTTTCAGAGGATACATTTTTGACAGTTATTTACCTCCAGACAGAACCAAATGAAACTAGTAGCATTAATGACACAATACAGAGGAAGAAAAAGATTTGGTAAGCAAATGGTGACATTCCTACTTTGATACAAGTCGCAGCTTTTGAAGAAACATCAGATCCCACATCTAAATCATAGCAATGCATCATCACTTTAAATACTCATGGGACATATATATCCCAAAGTTTTTATGACTGCAGGGATATATACCATATTTTGCAGTATATAAGACACACTGGCATATAGGATATGCACACACATACACACACAATATATATATTATTTACATACACTGAATCACTGTAGCCCCACAAATGAATGAGTACACCACTAAGATCCAAAGATAGACCTTGAAGGGCACAGTAATTTTCAGGTTAGGAAGGAAAAAAAACAAAAAAAAATTCAGGCATTAAGCATGTTAATTGAAAGAGTTCAAAAACAGGGGAGGGGATAAAATTTAAACATTTGCAGAAGAAAAATTAAAACCACTGCTAGAATATTCTCCAAGACATATCAAATAACAAGATTAGCTGCAGTAAGGTCGAAGTCCATCCCAACTTCTAAAATAACCACAACTTTAGTGTTTATATATATATATATATATATATATATATATATATATATATATATATAAAGGGAAAAAAAATTTTTTCAAATGTATTTATTTATTTATTAGAATAAATATCTTGCATATCTATATGATAAATGTTCATTAATACCTAAGACTTGTGAATTTAGCTCAGTCAGTAAGACTGAAACCTGGCTATCAGTTGGTTGCAAGTTCAGGTCATAGCAAGGGATATGATTTTACATATTAGTTTACACCCCTAATTTTGGTGAAGATTCTTGTCACAGTAGAAAAATAAAGAAAAATACGTACTTGCTTTTTTGAATTTGCTCTCAGCCTGAAAACAAAAGGACTTCAAATTAGTTGATCAGAATAAGCTTAGGAAAAATTTTACAAAAAGCAAACACTTCTGCTAATGTATGATTTCAGGGTGAATGGTTGTGTCACATGGTATATACTGAGACCATGAATTCTTCCTCATGAACTTCAGTCAGTATATTAAAAGACTTGGTATCTGTCCAATTTCACCGAAATTTGTAATTGACGCATTTCCTTATCTTTGAACCAACCATTCTTACAAAACATCAGAAAAACAAAACAGGTCTACTTCAAGGGATGAGTGACAGTGAACTGAAGATACAAGCAGCAAGACCTTATGCCCAGATCAAAAACTTTTCAAAATTGCAGGTTATGGAGAGGGGGCAACTTTTACATTGATTGCTTTTTTTTCAAGCATCAGCATAAATATTCAACTACAAAAATTAAAAATTAGTTTAAATTTGACCTCTGGAGAAAAGACTTGATGGCTTCAAACTTTGTTCAGTTATATCTGCCCCCATACCAAAATGTTTTGTGTTCTTTTCTATCCATTTATTCTGTCAACTCATTGTGGAGCAAAAGGCTGCTTTTGGGATTCAAGAAACAAGTTGGTTCGACAGGGTGGAATTGCTAGCTCAACACCCACAGTGTTTTTTTTTGTTATTTTTTTTTCCTGGCAGAACGACCTTGTCTTAGATGGACTGCCGCACACAGCAACTTTTCTACACTCTACCTGCAGCTGGGGGGAGAAACGGATTTATGCCTTTCCTAAGGGCACTAGAGCATAGTGCTCGAAAGGAACCTCAGTTGAAACTTGAATCCAGTTTGCAGATTCAATTTTCAAAGCTGGAAACCATTAACCCACCATGAACACCCAGGACCCAGAAGTAGATTGTGTAAAATTACAGCCCTAAATAGATTTATCTCTTCTGACCTTTTCCGTGTCTTTCTGGGAAGCACCATCTCTCTTGAGTCGTTCCAGTTCAGATACTCGGGTGTGGTAGAGCTCTTTTGCCTTGGAAAATAAAGAAAAAAAAATAAGTATAAACAGGGAGGGGGGAAAAAAAAATAGGTCTGGTGAGTCAATTGGAAAAAGGGGGTGATCAATAGAATGAATTACTTTTCTAGGTTTTTGCTGGATACTGTTGACAGTTTTAACAGACGGTTTCTAGTAGTTCAGTTTAGCATCACAAACTCAGTAACATCAGAAACGCATATATCTTTAAGAATTGAATAATCATCATATTTTGTTAAATTTTTCATTTATTGGAAAGTAAAATTCTGTTTTTTTCTGAAGAACAATATTTCAGAAGCACGTACAGAGAATGAACACTGATTATATGACTTTTTCTTTCTTGTTTTTTTTTCTTTTTTCAAAGCCATTAGAAAAATTTCAAGCAGATATTTTTTTTTTAAACCAGAAAATATCATTAATTGTTTAAAAGCAGAACAAAGATATTTTTTTTTAGAGATATCATAAAGATTAAACAAGAATTTTATTAATATCAGGGTACTCTCCAATGCTGGGCTTTCCACTGATGTGAATGACCAGACCTTGTAGTAACAAAAAAAAAAAAAAAAAAAACCTAGTCTGTTCCAAACATGTCGGACCAAAAACCCTTGGATTTCAGAAACTGAAGACACTTTCAATCCAAAGATTGTTCAGTTTGAGATGCACAACTAACAAGGGACTTCAAAAGATACTTTGCCTGTAAAACTAGGAATGAATTAGCTTTCTAGAGAAAAGGCGAGAGGATTTAGGTAAAGGAAAAAAAATTATTCAATGATAACAAATAACAGTTGAAGAATTTTGATCAGGCTTTTTCCATTTATTTTCAGGTCACCTATTATGGCAGAGAGGAACTTTAACCTGTTCACTGCTATGGACAAAATAACTAATTTCGTGATATGTTATTCTTTTGCAAGACGGCAAAACCCCACCAGAAAGTGTCAAGTGAGTTTTCAAGTCCAGAATAGTAAGATAAGTGGATACAAATGTATTGAATGTCAGGTGGTGTGATGTGTACATCTATTTCTCAAAGAGGTTTCATATTTATTAATATTATTAAAATATTCTATTTTCACATTTATGTACACAGGAATACCCTGAATAGAGTGATTTTAGATTGGTGCATGAAACTTACAAATTAATGTAACTAAGTATTCAATTTTAAGCCATCGGAATTACAGTGTTAGATCAATGCTGAGGGGCCAACAAGAATTTGGGGTCAAGTAAATACGGGGGGGGGGGGTGAGGGGGGACTTACTTTGTGAAGAGCAGTTGTAGTTTGTTGAATGGACTGCACAACTTCCAGGGTCGCAGATTCTGTTTCTTTCATCTATTAAAAAAAGAATTAAAAAATAAGCATTACCAAAAACTAGCAGCAAACCACCAAACCTGAGGCCAAGAATAACAAATGTACTATTTTCAACATCTTGGCTCTACACACATCACGTTAAAACTTCATTGTGGAGGGTAATTCCACAACACAGGCCATACTGAGGTCCTGTATTCATGGGAGACACTCGCAAAATCTTCTTGTGTAAGGCCAAGCCATTCATTCATTCATTTCAACATCATGGCAGTTAGGGAGGGAACTGGAGTCATTGACAAACAACAATTACTCAGAAGTTTAACTCGAAATTAGTTGACAGAAAAAAAAATCTTGCAACTAGAACAACCTGTTAAAAGAGCACAAAGAAGAAATAATTAAAGCTATTTTCTTTCAACTTGTGTAATTCAAAAACAGTTCCTTTTACCAAACTTTGCTTCGTTGACCATTTAAGACCTTGACCATCCAGTAAGAACAAATTTTTGATCAATAACAAAGAAAAGTTTCATAGAAAATTTCATAAATCTATTAGTCTTTGATTTACAGAGACTTGCTCATTATTTAGCTGGTATGAATGACTCAAAACATCTGTGTTTCAGTTTGAGCTGCTAATAGGACAATTTGATCCATTTTATCTGGAGGGTAATGCTTATTTCAAGTCTGATCCATCTCTCTTTCTTTGAATTCCATCAGAAGCTGAACAGGTTGGACGGAGAGATTGCTATATTTAGCCAATGTTTACAGTCTATTGAGCAATTGTTACCCTCTTCCTCGATCTCAGATGCTAAGAGACCAAAGAGTGTGGCAAACAATTTTTAAAACCAATCAGATTCAGCATTAAAGAATTCGACCAATAAAAATAATTTCTGGAATGAGAAGGTTGTTTGAGTGAGGGGAAAAAAAAAAAAAAAAAAAAAATACACTTGTGTATCAGTTTGCTATCCAACAATTAACGTTAGTTATTACTTACGTTCTTATGTCGTTTGTGCTGTTCTTCATTGTAACGGACAACATCTTTGATGAGTTCAGACCATGAATAGACCAACTGCATATGTAATGTGGCCAGTTTCTCCACCAGAGACTTCAACAAATTCCAAAACGGAGAGAATGTTCTACAAAAGAAAAAAAAAGGAAGACTTACTCTAAAATCACTTCCCTTTCGAGTCAGTAGAACTTGCTCAAGGTTCAAATTAAAAATCAGAGCCAGCTATGTTGAGAAAATACAGAGCTGATTTGCCTTATCCTTCATGAAGATGACTTGAGAGAGAGAGAGACCCCTTGGATGGAAAATGAACCCCAGAGGAAAAGTATTCACAAATAAATGGGATCATCAATCAAATGTCTGACAGTGGCTAGACAACCCTTTTCATCAAGGTGCTTCCATCTGTGACCGAGGGGAAAGTTGACTAGCAAACATACCTAAAGATCTTCATGTAAACTACACGTACATGAGATCTAAAAAAAAAAATAAAATTAAATAAAATAGATAAATAAAAAAAAATGATAATAATAATCATACTTCAAGAGATACAAAGATACTTATTGGTCAACAATTTTTGAAAATAACATCAAGTCCAAAACTGATTGTTGTTTCTTATTCACAAGGTTTATTTCATTCTGGAAAACTAAAAATTGCAACATCTTTATATTGTGGCAACAGGGAGAGGGGAATGGCAATATTTGGTGGGAAATAACAAAATCATTTTCCATATAAGATGTCCTAAAGTTTGTTGACATGGATTTAAGTTTACAAGTTAAGTATTTTTTTTAGAGGTGAATACCTCATTCTTGATACTTTGGACTGTGCACAGAACAATAATTCATAGAAATCAAATAGTAAACAGATACTAAAAAAGTGGGTTTTGTATCTTTGGAGGTATGCAGAAAATTTGCCTGTCTAAGATTATAAATTTCAATATTCTGTAAGTTGGCATTTTGTTTAGTGATCATGAGACAATTTAGTGCAGTAAAAAGCAAAATGAAATTAAGGCTTTAGTTTTTAAATTATGGGTGAATATGTCCTTTTATCTTTTGAGGTACACGTTGAAAGGAGGGTAAAAAAGGCGGGGGACTTCAACTATAACTAAAAGTAAGATTTGTCTCATAACATTTAAACCTACTAGGGGAGAAATTTTAGATAGGAGCATACAATAAAACAATGACAAAAACAAAAATTTTCCCTCCTCAGATTTCATGCAAAAAGAATATTTTGTATATCTTTTGAGGTACTTATATGTATACCTGTAGAAAGGAATAAAAGTAAGAGAGGATAAAATCTAAGTTATTATCATACTGAATATAGGTTACTTTTTGTTTTTTTTCTTTAGTTGATAATTCAGCAGATGGAGATGCAGAGTAGCGTAACAGTTACTAGTCCAGTGAACAGAACAGAATTAGGATTTAGGCTGAGGATGCTTGTGTTCACTCCCCAATAATGCCCTTGGGAAAGGCACAAATCCATTCCACTGCACAGCTTATGGGTAAATAGTAATGCAATTAGAGCTCTTTAGCCCTGTCTGGTGATAGGGTAAACCAAGCTCTCCAGTCTTGGTCGGCAACTAGTCGGAGATGGACAACTGATCACAGACAAGGAGCCCCTCAAACAGACTGATGGTAAACTACCCGCTTCATGGCAACTCCTGCAGCCCAAAACTCTGCCAGTTATGAGGTCTCATTGTACCTCTAAAAAAACGACCTTAGATTTCAAGACAGTAGGACCACCTTTGTGCAACGACCTTCCCAGTTACAGACAAAGATATCAGAAGACGGATTCTCAATCAGAAAATAAGAGAAGAACAAAAAAAAAAAGACAAAAGTAGCAAAATGATGTTCAAAGCATACCTCTATTGGTTCAACCACAACCCAATACAAAAGTCTCATGAAAGAAACTTGTTGTATTCTCTTGTAATAACTAAACTAGGCAATAACCAAACATTGAAATCACATGAAGCAACTACAGTTATCCCTTGCTATTCACAGCTTCGATAATTTGCAGTTCAGTCGGGAATAATCCAACGGCAACATTTGAGGGAGTTTTGTGACATTCTGCAAAAACACACGTCATAGAAAATACACTGTACAAACAAAATGTAAAAGAGTCCAGTAAATAATAAATGCATAAAAAAACAACTATCACAGACTTTTGACAAAATGACATTTCAGGAAAAAATACAAGCGTATTTGCACTCCCCTGGCACCCCCTACCACCATAAATGACAAGGGATAACTGTAATTTTCCAAAGACTACATCTAAAAAGTTTGCAATAGAAAATAATTCAAGTCTGTTGATTATTCAAAGCAAAAAATCAGCTGAGACAAACTACAATGTCAGTCATTATTATCAATTTTTTTTTTACTATTTACCGCGTTTTTTTTTTTGGAGGCCTTCATCATAATTACTTTACCAAAGGATGATTATGACACTGGAAGACAGAGATCCAGATAGAGCGTAGGTTTAAAGGTTTGATTCGATCTACAAGTCATTCAAGTTCTTGTAGCTCAGATGGCAAAGCAGCTGCGGCATTTGTCCAAATTAAGACAAAACAGAGTAAATTTTTCGGGCAAATTAAGCCCTCTAGCCACCTCAACCAAAGATTTCCCATACGGCCATGAGTCCAAATCTCATCAAGAGTTTATTCTCTATTTTCAATCCACGCTGTTTTCTCACTGCTATAGATCTATGACCCGAGTCAAGTCGGGATAAAAATTTTTTAAATTACGATGAAGGTAAGCAGTAGTACCAAAATTGATAATAGTTTACTGTACTTGATCTAATAAGTCTTTTTTTTCTTAAACATAATTACAATTTAGTCTTTTAACCAAATGTTCAATGACAGCCAAAAGAGTATAAAAAGTAAAAAAAAAGCAAATAAAAAGAAAAGAATCTAGAACTAAAAACTAGAAAATTTTGAAAAATTACTGTCCTGGGAGACTGGAGAGACCCCAGCAGCAAATATTCATACCTGGATTTCATTCTCCTAGAAATATAACAAATTATTCAGGTAGAAAAGTGTGAACAGGTAACGACACACACAAATACATCTAGAGTAATCAGAAGGTAGATAGGTAGGTCAATATAAAGTTTCACAAAAAATATCACGGAGAAAAACCAAAGTAGCCCCCCCCCTTTTTTTTCTTTTTTTTTTTTAACACACGAGTGCAAACAGGATTGATTCTATTTCCCTCTCTTCAGTTGAATTCTACGTCATCACCTACTGATTGAAAGATGACTAATCACTGGTACCCATAACAGACCGGTTTGATCACTCACTTGTTTTAGGTTATTCATTTGTGTTGCAACATTTATATGTATCTATCTATGTATGTATGTATCCGGATTATGCCCAGCACCATCTGTTCAGGGTAAAAACTTGATATATTGCATGTACGTAAATACATACCTCCAAGAAATGAGAGAAATTTTTTTTTTTTTTTGTGAAAATTCCACCCCATTATAGGTTTTCATTAGGAGGTTCAATTTGCACCAAAACTTCATGCAAAAAAAGTCCCTTAGTTTGTATCCAACAGCATTCACAGTTTTTTTTCCTTTTCTGATTATTTATACTTCTTATTGATCATAAGCCCCAAAAAGCAAGAAAAGTAGCTTATTCATTGATTATTCCTTTTATTATAGCCAAATTTTTTTCAATTGATCACCCTATCAAGAGACTAACCAGACCTGTTCTGGCTTTTTTTTTTTTTTTTTTTTAAATCAAATTCATTATTCAAACTATACTGGTAGTATTTTCATATTGGTAACCTAATTTCATCACCACCACTGCTTAATTCATGAGGTAAAAAGCAGAATATATGGGTTGCGGTGATACATAATTTCCCTAGGAATGTCAGTTTCTATTTAAAATCAACCAACAGCCTGCATAACATTTTCAAATTCAAAAATAATTTTCATAAATTGTTTGAACTGCAAATCTTTCCCCTACAATATTACTTAGAAATAGACAGGAATAAATTCACAAATATCTCTTTTTTTTTCTTTCTATGAAACAATTTTTGGAAAAAAAAAAAAGAAAAAAAAAATGAATTTATCTCAGAGTGCACAGTTTCAAAAGGTGGGTACGAGTTGTTTTTTATCAGCAAAAATTGTTAACCCTTGAGTGGAAATGTCTAGTATTAGGGACAGAAGGAAAAGAGAGAAGAAAAAAAGTCTCATTATATGAGTATAATAACTTACAATCGAGTTGATATCAGACCATCTATACAGGGTGATCTGATGGGGATCAAACCCACTAACAACAGCCAGCAAGATTGGCATGCTGATGATCATAGTTATACAATAGGAAGTCTGATTTTTTTTTTCTCCATATGATTACTTAGCATAGTTTTGTATTAGACCATCAACAGTAGAAGACCCAATGAGGATTGAATCTGCTAACAGCCAGTCAGCAAGATTAGCTCACTGGAGGAAATGCATCCCATTTCTTTTCTTTTTTTCATAAGATCTACACATTATACCCAGGGGAAATTCAAATTTGTTTGGATTGAGACGTGTCTTTTTTTCCCTTACTGAATACTGAATTTGCTTACCAAGAAGAGTGCATAGTTTGAAACAGTGTGTAAACAGTTCAGTGTTACAGACAATGAACCAAGAAAAATCACTGCTCACAATTAAAATACATTATCATAATTATTCATCAATTTATCATACACCATTTCACTCCAACGGTAGTCTCATGCTGGTTGTTAGAGTCACAACATTTCAGCTGCTGTACCCACCAGCCTTCTTCTGGGAGCCTGTCATATTCTGTAATATTCTCTGTATTTTTAAATGAACCCTTTATTCAATTCACAAAGTTAGGCAGTCCTCATGCTAGGGGATATCTCATATCAATTCTTTTTGGATTGGATAATAAGTTCAGTTTGAAATTCTGAGACCATTTTCAAATATAACAGGCAACTGAAGGAGGCTGGAGGATACAGCAGAGGAAATGTTGGGACTAAAGCAACCAAGATGAGGACAACAGTTCAAATGAAACAACGTATAACAATGATAGTTCCTCATCTCAGAAAAACTCAGACTTCCCTTAAGTTTAAAAATTTCCACTTGGCAATTTAGATATCAACTTTGACTCTGTTCATAGAATTTGATCAGAACATGACTAGAGGATATTCCAAGACAAATCACCCAATGGACAATTGACCTCACCTCTTCAATTTTACTGAAATTTGGTAAAAAACAATGGCAAGGTCCTCTCATTAATCTGATCTACAGTTAAAAAGTTATGTGCGAGGCCATATCGGATTCATAGACACACACAAAAAAAAAGTCCCAATTAATTCTACCATTATCAGCTTTGAGCAGTTTTTATTTGAGCCATTTGACAAATGCAAACATGCATGAATGCAGCCAGGCACAAAATAAGAGACCAATTTAGCATAAATTTACACATAAATTTACAATTTTATGTATTAATTCTTCCGGCTGCTTTTTGTTACTATTGAACTACAGAAAGACTTCTTGATCTTATCAAGGGTGCACTACCAATTCTGATCGTTGGCAGGGTTACTTCAACAAGGAAATAAATGCAACAGGTTTTTAACACTTTACAGTGGACCGTCAATAATATTTCCTTGACCACAAAAGACTGAACGATGCAAGAATGGGCAAAATGCAGAGACAAGATGCAACAAGTACCATCGAGATAAAGATATACCAACAATGTTTATCCCCAGGAGGAGAAAAGGAAGATGGGTAGAGGAGTTCTGCTGCCATTAGGATCAATACATTTAGAAGAACTTGAAAAATGCAACATGGCAAGAAAGAAACCATTTTTAGAGAACTGATAGAACAAGCCTTTGTCAAACTCTAAATCAAACCTGGGATTCACTATTTTTTTACTATAACAAGAACAACAAGAACAGTCCTCAACCAATTTAGGATAATAAAAATTAACCATTCCTCTATCAAGATTTGATATCATGACAAATTGATTGATAGTCATGTCTCTTACAAACTGAGCTAAATTGACAAGTATCACATATCTACCAAAATTTATGCTAGAAATACACAAAGACATTTCATTTTCATATATAAACATTGATTAAAAATCAGTCAAGTGATAAGTAGCCAGCTCTTTTGCCAACTGAGCCAAACTGACAAATCTAACATATCTACAAAAACCTATTATACATATACACAAAGATTTATTTCATTCTAATAAATGAAGACATCTATACTAAAAAATACTTTTTTATAATTTTTCATTTATTATATATATACACAATACAAAAGTTGCAGTAATCATCTTCAGTTAGAATAGAAGAAGAAAAGATGTTCGAGCCTGCAGCAGCCAAGCTTGTTATCCCCGGGGAGAGGGAAAGAGTGCTTCTGCCATTATGATCAATAAATTCAAAAGAATTCGACACATACAACACAGCAAGATGGAAACCACTTTTGGTGAACAGATAGAACTAACTTTTTCTTTCAAGATCCATTTTACTGCTTACCTCCCTTGAATCACGAATGCACCCATCCCCATTGCTAGCAATTCAAGTTTCCAATATCGATTAGAATATCTTGCCGGAATAAATAATGAACCAGCAATGCCAATTTTATAATCATCAGCGTGAAAATGATACGTCACTTGCAGCCTCACTGTCACAGCTGCTTCCCGTTGTTTTTCTCTGTCAGTTTATATTTGGCATCATTGTCAGAGAATGAGAAATCACTTGAAGACTAATGTATTTCACACGCTTTGATCATTGTCTGTCTGGGCGTTTGTGTCTGGGTGATTCAACATAATTGAATCGGTCGATGGATTAATGTTATCATGGTAATGATAGTCTGTTGGAATCCTACTCATTGTTAAAATAAAAAATAAAAAAATAAAACACTGGTCAGGTTAGTCACTTAATAGAAAGTCACATGACCAACATCTTTTGTGCCATGTTGGGGGTGATCAATTGAAATTTAGAAAAAGGGGTGATCAATGAATGAGTTGCTTCTCTCACCTTTTGTTGGACATTAAAAAAAACTGAATTTTTTTTTTTTTAAAGCATGAATGCAGCCTGGCTAAAACCAAGGATTAATTTAGCATGAACGTACATTGTAAATCCCTCCCTTAAAAGATCTATTTTGGGATGGAATTTCAGAAAAAAAAAAAAAAAAAAAAAAAAAGAAAGATTGTTTCCAGATATAAGGAATGAATGTTGAAATTTTCAGCCCTCTAGCTAGATTAGTGCAGCTTGTATTCATCCTACATATATACCTACCTAGCCAGAGCAGCTTAAAAACTGAAGAAACCTATCTTAATCGTTTTGGTTGACAGTTTCTAATACAGCACAACAAAATAAGCACATCCTCTGCTCAGAGCCACAAGGCAGAAACCAAGAGTGGTCCGTTGTTAGTGCTATTTCCATTGCCTTAAATAAAGACTCACATGCAAGAGATAACATGCTACAAGATGCACTTATGCATCATATGGCAATGAATGTATCAAGTCCCATCTGTTAAATACAGGAAAGCAGAGAGAAGCAACCATGTCTAAAGATAAAACACTTCTATCAGTAGAGACAGTCTGACTAGCTGGTCCTGTGGAAATTCCACAGGTGTCGACCACTAAGATTATCCATTATCTCCTGCTCTCGTCTCTGCTCCCGTCCTTTGCCCTTAGCTCTTCCTTCTCTCCCATACCCCTTCCAATCTTCTTTGTTCACCCATATTTTTATCTTTATGGGATACAGAGATAGATTAGTTTCATCAGCACAAAATGAAAGATTGTACAAATATTTTCTCCAGCATCCTATCGTAGCTTCATCTAGCCATGAAGAATTTTAATGTATCGCAATATATATCCCTACCTGCCTTTTCAATCTTTCACTCATTATCTCTTGATAACCAGCCAGTGAGCTTGTCTCTTGAGGCTGTCTTTCATCTTCATCCCTTCTCTCTATGTAGACATTTCATGTATTGGAAAAATTTTCTTATTTTTCATAGAAAACGTTTGATTACATAAACTGAATTGTACAAAAAAAAAAAAAAAAAAAAAAAAAATTTCTATTCTCATTTTGATAAAATAATCTTTTGATCACATTAAAAGTGCATATTTACTTACATAACATTTTTCCCTAAACTAAGGGATCAATAAACTTATATGGCAAAATAATCTTCCCCCTCCCCACCTAAAAACCTACTGATATTCAATAAAATGAAAAAAAAAAAAATATATATTTTCGAGACATAAGGAGTAAAATGTTGGAATTTCTCTCGAGTTTCACTGGAGCATCCTGTACATGTATCATATAACCAGCTGGATCAACTTGGAAACTGAAGAAACCTATGTTCAAAGTTTTGGTTGACAGTTTTTCAACAGCATTTGTTAGTTTTATTTACATACTACTCGAGCACCCTATTTTGGAGTCTTTTTTTTCTCTAATTTTAAAAGGTTCGGAATCAGGCAGTACAGAATTTATTCCATGCCACTTGACTGAATGAGAATATTTGTTTCCACAAGGCAAAAAGTTATCCTACACATGCTTATCAAAAGTGGATGGATAAGACTTAAGATTATAATCGATACTGAAAAAGGTCACCTGAAACTTTGAAAGGACATTCGTATCTATTATTATTCCTAAATTTGATAAAAAATTCAAAATTAAATCAAATTCAAAATATCAATAAACTACCAAAGTTTACAAATTATGCCATTATCAGAAAACGATACCAGTCACAGCTTTGATGAACTTTGGATGTTCTACCTACTTTTAGTAAATGACCTTTAAGACACTTGACACAAGGCTGATAAACATCGGGTCTTCGTACTACTTATCTAATCCCACTAATCAGTTCTTTTGTAATAGTTTTTTTTGTTTAGTTTTGTATCTGATGTATTTGCAGATGTGAAACTAAAAACTCAAGTAATTGGAATAACCATACCAGTAGACTTTACTCTCTAAATACTGATAACCTCTTCGACACAACCTTCAGTAATTTCACTGACAAGGGCAACTACTCAACAGCATTTAGTTTTCAGCATAAAATAAACACGAAGAAACTAGGGTGATATGGACAAAAATTCCTATCCCGAAAACCAACTCAAACCATAATTACAATAGATAATTTTTTTTTTTTTTTTGTAAAAGGCATATCTCTGAGAATGCTGCTTTTTCAACCACAACAAGAACACAGAATAATTTGACAATAATAAGCTGAAACAAAAAAATATAAATAGACCAAAAAAATAGTTTTCTGGCGACATTTGAAGGAACTGTGAAGGAGGGAAGGGTTGGGTTGAGTTGGTTTGGTCTGCACGTGCAGAAAGATATTTAGAATGGGATTGTGAAGACAATTGGTGATAGGGACAGGCAAGCCCAAGAAAAAAAAGAATTAGATCTAGCTCCAAAGCAGCTAAATTATCATTATGGTTGCCATGCTGGCATAAATAGTATTGCTCAATCTTATAACGTGTTTGATAATCTACTGGTATATTATGTGAAGATGATATATCACCCAGCCCTACAAGAATATAATCAGTGACAATACCAAGAATCATGTATGCACTCAAATGAGACATTCATCCCAGAGAAAGTGAGAGAGAACAGTGAGAAAAAAAAAAACACCTAGTGGATTTGGACAACAGGAAGAGGGAAGTAGAAGAATTAAATGAAACAAACTGTCACCTGACTTGACGGTACATTAAGCACCGTCTGCAACATACACACACAGGGTTGCCAGATTGGACTATTAGGGGAAATAATCCAGACTACCTCCAATACTTACCTGACACATGCATTGGAAACCAGTCTTCAATAACCTTTGTCTCCAGACAGGCTTTATTTCCAAATAGATGCTATTTGGCAAGTCAAGAGATAAATTTCAGATTATTTCCCCTTGCAACCCAACAGGTATATGATATGAAAGTAAGTCTCAGCAACATTCATCCCAAGAACACACAGATACTACACTCAGATCCTTGATAGAGGCCCAGTAGAGCAAATGTTTTTTTTCCAGACATGAAGAATAAATGTTCAAATTTTTAGCCCTCTCGCTTCATTGGTGCAGTCTGTACACGTCATACATACATAGCCAGACAGACTAGCATAAAAACTGAAGAAACCTATAATTTGACAATTCAGTTTCTAATATGGAACAGTTTTCATAACAAAGGAAGACGATGGTCATGTGGTTGAGTCTAGTGGCCGTTGAGTTTGTAAACAGAATAGCTTTTTCCAGCATGGTCAGTAGAACTCCAAACCACTTGAATCCAAGGTAAAAAGAGACTGACCACCATTTTACAAGATGGGTGGGCGAGGTTGGCATTCCCCCTCCCCACCCCAGGACTGCATTGGAAGCACTTATTTGATCACACATCTTTGCCTCTAGATATGATGAATAGCAGTAGGAGGAACCAACAAAAGTACTTGGAGAGTAGGAGACACACACAAAACGAGGGGGAGGACAGCGGAAAGGAGAGAAAGGGGGAGGACAGCGGAAAGGAGAGAAAGGGGGAGGACAGCGGAAAGGAGAGAAAGGGGGAGGACAGCGGAAAGGAGAGAAAGGGAGGAGAGAAAGGGGGCAGTGGGGAAAGCGTGAGACTCCAAATAGGGAGAGACACCAATGGGGTTGGAGAGGTGACACTGGGGAGAGAGAGAGAGAGAGAGAAAGACATGGAAAGAAGGGAGACTAATATAAATGTACATAAGATAATCCTCAATCCAATCAGTCCTTCAGCTTGCAAGCTGATCATTGACAATTGGGTTTTTATGAGGTGAGATTGCAGGGCCCCATCTCTCACACTTTCTTTTGTGGGTATGGGTGGTGGATTTTGGATTCAGAGTTATTCTCCTAGACTGGTAGCCAACTAACGCTAAGAGAACCTAGCCTACACACCTATTTCACCTCTAGTTGTGAAAGAAGAGATGGATCAATGCTTTTCTCAAAGGGTATCAGTGCAAAGTGAACTCAAACAGCTGAAGACGGAATCTGAACAACGAACAAGTCAGTGGAAGAGATTTGCACAAATTTAGAAAGAAATAAAGATTTACCAGGCAAAGAAAATATGTCTATAAAAACAAACTATATATCAACCCAACCTAACTTTGGAGTTGGTCTGTTATTTTTTTGTCATGTGCTTTAGATTGCTAAGAAATGATGCTCACACAGTGAGTGTATGTGCTTATATTAAAGTTGATTGCTGCCAACTACATAAATAGTATCATATAATATCCAATTAGAAGTCAAATGTCTTTGCTGCTTGCATGACATGACGTCCTTTAAGATCAGACTTATATTTTATCAAATGATACACTTAAAAGAGTCATCTCAAATGTCATAGAAATAAATTTGAGTATCTGTTGGAATAAAAATACAGAAAAACAGCTCACTTATTTCAGCAGATATGTTTTGCCCCAGAAATGTTTTCAAGAAAGTTTTCCTCAAATACAAGGTCTGTCCAGAAAATATCCATTTTCATATATATATATTTTGAATGTATTGTCAACCAGTTGCACAGCCTTCAAGTAACTTAGCGATCATGTCTTGTGCAGGGTTTTTGGCAAAATATCAAACCTCTTAGTTCCTTCAAAGGGATTTCAGACCAGAGAACAGGAAAAGGCAGCTGACAGCTAAACAAGTACTTGGCAGACTGATTTGATAACAAGAAGAGATGCTGTGAAGTTTCAAGGGGATTACTATAAAGTAAAAGTTGGTTTTCTTATGGAAAAATATCTCTCAATCAAAAAGACAAATTCTTCTTTACCCCATTGCCAACCCTTATGGAAAATTTCTTTGAAATTCATCAAGTACTTCTGGAAGATCGAATACATACACTACTCATAAAATTGTCACTCTCTAGTGCTATTGGCATCGAGGAAAAAATTATTTTCAATTTGTAGATTGAAAATAAATGGTTAAATTTTATAAAACCCATTTTAAAATGCCAGCGTTTTGCTCATTATCAAACTTCTTTTTTTAGCTCAACATCCTTGCATTTGTAGTGCTTCCTGTGTCAGTCACAAACAAGTTTTCTTGAACTGCTATGGCTCCCTCTTAACCGACTATTGTCTGTACAATTTGGAGAAATCAGACTTGACCTTTTTCTCTGGAAGATAAAAAGCAGACCAGCGATATAAACCAAGGAGTCACCTGCCACGAATCTGAGTGCATCCCTCAGCCATCACAATTGTCATTAGAAAACTGAATGAAAATCAGTTTGGATGTAGTAACAATGCGAGTTGGAAGGGGGGGTCGGGGGGGCCCCCAAGTCGGCCTCAAAATTTCATCAATCTTTCCTTAGCCTATTGCACATCCAGAGAAAGTTTTGGAAATTCATTGAGAAGGTATAGTGGACAGACAGAAACAGAGTGAATACATATCTAGATATTTTTTTGAAATATTCTATGATTTCAACGAGATTTCATAGTTAAGTGGGCAATGAGGTGAAGGAGAAATGATTCAAGATTTTCACATTTTTTTTTTCTCATTCATTAACATATACACTCATGTTTGTCCACATAATTATCCTAGGCTGGTGGCCTCCCAAGGCTAGAGAGCCTATTATTAGAAATGATGAATTTTAGGAAGGATCCCATCATCATAGTTTCATGTTCAAACCACATGATATTACCAAAATTTCATGTCTGCCCACACGATACTTCCAAAATTTCAATTAAATTTTGTGGAAGTCTGGACTATAAGTTATGTATAGAGTGATCAAGTTGGGGGAGGAGCAGATCCATGCTCATTTACTCCCCCTGAAAATTGAAAAGGCAGAGGTATGCGCTCTCCAAGAGTGTTCTAATTTTTCTCTATACTATATCCTATGAGGACATGGACAACAAAGGCTCTCAACTGCTTTGAACTGTATAATGCCATGACTATTCTTAGGAGGGATAGTGGATAAGTTCCTAATTGTCTTCTGCAAAATTTTGAATTTACAGATGATCTTCTAGACTGGTTTCCTCCCATGGCTAGAGAGACCCCAGTCTGTCCTACTATTTTACCCATAGTGGGGGGGAGAAGAGATGGATTCAGGCCTTTCCTGAGGGCATTGGTGCACAGTGAATGTAAACATTCTCAGATGGAGTTCGAACTCTGCTCATCAATTCAATTGCCAAGCCCTTTCACCATCAGGCCACTTGCACCTCTTCAAGAAAGTTCATGAAAATCATGAAGCTACTTAGCCAGCCTCGTTGAAAGAAGGAATTCCCAGGATTCAACACTAATATACACTCTGGTTTGCATAGTGCATATGTTTTTATAATGGATACACAAGAAGGATAGAACCAATGAACAGAATAGCAAGAATGAATTCCACATCAAAACGCACACATCACATCTTCGGTAGGAGGGGGGGGGGACAAACCCTAAACTCTGAGAAAATGATTTCAAAGAAAGGTCTAGATTCAATCATTTCATTCACATAAGTAAATGTGGTCAACCTTGGGGGGGGGTTCCTTCAAGTATTTGACTTATTTCATCCTTTAATAAAAAGGTTGTCAGTAAGTAATTGGATTTGACAAGTGACAAAGTACCTTGAAATCATTCAGCACAAAAAGAACTAAAACAATCGGGGGAGGGTGGGGGTCTGAGCTGTGTTGTCCCATGTGACCTTACACTGAAATGAAGGCTATCATCAGAATCTACTCTTCTCTTGTTTATTAGTCAGCAGCAGCCTTGCTGTTACAGAGCATGGCTGGGAAAACTGTAAACATATTGACCCCAATACTTAAAATGCCAGTTGTAGTAGTTGGGCTGTTTATCAACAGTAAAGAGAGGGGGGGAGCAAAGTGAGGACAGACACAGAGAGAGAGAAAGGAGAGCAAAGTGAGGACAGACAAGGAGGGAGAGCAAAGTGAGGACAGACAAGGAGGGAGAGCAAAGTGAGGACAGACAGACAGACAGAGAGAGGAGGGAGAGCAAAGTGAGGACAGACAGACAGACAGAGAGAGGAGGGAGAGCAAAGTGAGGACAGACAGACAGACAGAGAGAGGAGGGAGAGCAAAGTGAGGACAGACAGACAGACAGAGAGAGGAGGGAGAGCAAAGTGAGGACAGACAGACAGAGAGAGGAGGGAAAGCAAAGTGAGGACAGACAGACAGACAGAGAGAGGAGGGAGAGCAAAGTGAGGACAGACAGACAGACAGACAGAGAGAGAGAGGAGGGTGAGCAAAGTGAGGACAGACAGACAGACAGAGAGAGAGAGGAGGGAGAGCAAAGTGAGGACAGACAGACAGACAGAGAGAGAGGAGGGAGAGCAAAGTGAGGACAGACAGAGACAGACAGAGAGAGGAGGGAGAGCAAAGTGAGGACAGACACACACACACACACACACACACAGGAGAGCAAAGTGAGGTCACACACACACACACAGGAGAGCAAAGTGAGGTCACACACACACACACAGGAGAGCAAAGTGAGGTCACACACACACACACACAGGAGAGCAAAGTGAGGTCACACACACACACACACAGGAGAGCAAAGTGAGGTCACACACACACACACACAGGAGAGCAAAGTGAGGTCACACACACACACACACAGGAGAGCAAAGTGAGGTCACACACACACACACACAGGAGAGCAAAGTGAGGTCACACACACACACACAGGAGAGCAAAGTGAGGTCACACACACACACACACACACACACACAGGAGAGCAAAGTGAGGTCAGACACACACAGGAGAGAAAAGTGAGGTCAGACACACACACACACACAGAGGAGAACAAAGTGAGGTCAGACACACACACACACACACAGAGGAGAACAAAGTGAGGTCAGACACACACACACACACACACACACAGAGGAGAACAAAGTGAGGTCAGACACACACACACACACACAGAGGAGAACAGAGTGAGGTCAGACACACACACACACACACACAGAGGAGAACAAAGTGAGGTCAGACACACACACACACACAGAGAGGAGAACAAAGTGAGGTCAGACACACACACACACACAGAGGAGAGCAAAGTGAGGTCAGACACACACACAGAGGAGAACAAAGTGAGGTCAGACACACACACACAGAGGAGAACAAAGTGAGGTCAGACACACACACACACACAGAGGAGAACAAAGTGAGGTCAGACACACACACACAGAGGAGAACAAAGTGAGGTCAGACACACACACACACACACACACACACACAGAGGAGAACAAAGTGAGGTCAGACACACACACACACACACACACACACAGAGGAGAACAAAGTGAGGTCAGACACACACACACACACACAGAGGAGAACAAAGTGAGGTCAGACACACACACACACACACAGAGGAGAACAAAGTGAGGTCAGACACACACACACACACACAGAGGAGAACAAAGTGAGGTCAGACACACACACACACACAGAGGAGAACAAAGTGAGGTCAGACACACACACACACACAGAGGAGAACAAAGTGAGGTCAGACACACACACACACACAGAGGAGAACAAAGTGAGGTCAGACACACACACACACAGAGGAGAGCAAAGTGAGGTCAGACACACACACACACACAGGAGAGCAAAGTGAGGTCAGACACACACACACACACAGGAGAGCAAAGTGAGGTCAGACACACACACACACACACAGGAGAGCAAAGTGAGGTCACACACACATACACACACACACACACAGGAGAGCAAAGTGTGGTCAGACACACACACAGGAGAGCAAAGAGGAAAGAGTGAGAGAGAAGCATGTCTTAGAATATTTTTCCCCGCAATCAACCAAGTTTGAGAGGTGTATGTATTTGGTGGTATCTTCCTTTCCGTCCACACAATATTCCCAAACGATAGAATGGATTTGCTACAGGAGAAATGATCAAATTTTGGGTGGATCCATGCAAAATTACTCCCGTGACATTAACATTAGCAGAGGTATGTGCTCTCCGTGTCCTTTCTCGTTAACACCAGAAACACCAAGCAAATAATATTAATACAATATAGAAGACTGATATTCAATTTTATTTTTTTTTCAGTCCATTCAAATATTACACTACGTCTAATGCACTCATATTATGACTAGGTGACCATTCACCAAAGCTCAAAATGGACACTTATAGGCCCTGGTGAGTTGCATAGAGTCCTCCAAATGTCCTTGTAAATCATTTACTGTCTGGCATATATGGTATCAACATTTACTATTATCAAGTATGAATAATTAACTTCAAATTATATTCACAAAAACTCTTCATTATTGCAAATATTGGTAAAACTGGAAGGTTACCGTTATCATAAAGCCAGAGTTAAATAACCTTGAGCTTTTGAGAGGAGTAATGAAATTAATCTCACCATTCAGGTTAGAAATATAAGCCACCAAAGATCAATTTTATTTCTTTCAACAAAAATGTCTACAAACTGGACCTGGAGAAATTCCGTAGGTGTTGACAATGAAGAGATCATCATTACTCTAACATATATATTTCTGCAACTATCAAAGTAAATAATAGTTTCAAGTAATTTATTACTTATACAATGTATGTATATTAACTATAACAACATACAAAGGCAAATGAAATTAACATATGTTATTATTGATTAACAATAGTAGTACCCAAACTTTTCCCTTATTACTCACTTTAACTTATCACTCCCAACAGTTTTTAAAGAATTAGGGGGTCACTAATCTTAACTAGGTTTTGGTTGTAAAATCCCCAAAACATAGTAAATATGCACACCACCTAAATGTTGGTCACTGAGATAAGTATAATCACCACAAATGAACTATGAAATGGAAATTGTATCAATGTCTCCAGACACTGTATCAGTCAAAAATTTAGAAACCTTGATCCCTGACAAGGATATCTACGTTACCCCATGAGGTCTCTGATGGAAAACAGACACACTAGAAAGGCAATTCATTTCTTCAGGGAGCCATGCAGAACCTGAGAAGCAGCTTATATGTTCGACAAACAATTGTATTCCAATTTGCCTAAAAATGATTGATCACTAATTAGCATAATTTGTCAGATAAGTGAGATATCAATTTTGCATCGTTATCCAGTAGGAAACCCAATTCCCTTAATGCAAATTCAATGTCAAGAGCAGGGGTCGCCAAAGTAATTAAAAAATGTGATGTACTGACAAATCATAATTATCATATAGGTTGATGCATAATCATATACTAAAATGGATTGAAACTTTAGGGGAAGATATTGGTGTGTTTTAGGTTTTGGTATTGGTACGTCTGAAAAATTTCTCTAGGCAATCCAGCCTGGGAGGTCGGTGAGGAATCAAGGATTTCACAAAGGGTCCGTGGTCTAAAATGTTTGGCAACCCCTAGTTGAAGGAAATCAATCGTGTTCGCACTCATCACAACAAATAGTGGATTCATGCCTTTGAACTCTGATAGCAGTCAAGTAACAACCAATCTAGAATCAGAACAACATTAGGTACAGGACCAGACCTTTTATCTGGCTACCAAAAAACCAGCCATTTTTTTAAATCTAGCTAATTTCATAATAGTCGTTACTCAGCCACACTTAGTTTCCGTTTTCATAGAGAGGTTGAATTGTCTTCAGATACAGATTAGTAGATTAAGATTAATTCAAGAAAAACTGCTTTTGAATGTATTAACAGTTTTGTACTTTTATTTTGCTTCATGTATTTTATAATCTGGAAGTTAAAAATTTCAAAGGAAATAATTGAGATCAGACAGAATATTCTTCCAAGGTTTATAGATTTGTATCTGTTGAATACAATTTTGTTCTTTACTTTTCATTGTTCATTTTATATTTCAAGTATATATTAAGCCTTAGTTCAGAAAATCTAAATCACCTGAGGTCCAAACCATGCCAGAAGAATGGTCAGGTCCAGTACTGTATTACACAAGTACAAATACAGCTTAAATATAGAAAAGCGTTACTTACCCTTCTTGAATGCAATTGCTAACATTCTTAGCCAACTTGGTGAGCAATTTGCTATAATTCTCTTCGACATTACAGCTAGCAAAGAAATTGAAAACAAATTATAAGTCAACATTTATAAGAAACAATGACAAAAATAAAGTTATTTACATATGCATATACATCAGAAGGGTGTGAGCCAGGAATTTGATTCCCCCACACCATTCTCAGAGGATAGGGAAGTTTTCTGAGGTCAGCATACTTATACTCGAAAAATAGGTAAAAAGACTAAAAATTGGTAGAGATAAAAAAGATTTTTTTTAATTAAAAAACAGTTCAGCTTGATTGGGAAAATGGAATTAGGTTTCTAATGGGAATTAGAAGTTAAACAGTGCTAATGAGAACGCTGGCTAACAGCTTCATCAGAAGTGTATGAAAAGGTTGGCATTTTTGTTTTTATTCATTTTTTTGTTTTTATCTATTCATCAAAACAACTCTAAACCAAAACCTTCTCTTAGATAAACTACCTTACAAGGCTAAAAAAAAAAAACTTTAACTACCCTGCTATTTACCCATGGTTAGTGGGAGAAATGAATTCATGCCTCTCTTAAGAGCATTAGTGCAGAGTGAACAGGAACATGGTTGGCCGAAACTTGAACTTGGGTCCACAGATAGCATTTTCCATGTCAGTAACTGTCATGCCACTCGGCAGTGAAACCAAAAATTATTAAATACAGTCTCTACATCAATCATTCAGTGACTGAAGCAGCAACAAGAAGCATACACGGAGATGACAACTTGTGAGACAATTTAAGGGAGTTTTTTTTTTTCCTTCAATTTTGGTCACCCTAAGCAAAGCCTTTCACCAACTGCTCATATCAAAGGGTCAATAAAAAAAAATAAAAAAAAGTTATTTATGCCATCAAATTAAAACCAGTAAAAACATGTTAGAATGGCTTATAGATATTTAAATTGTAGAAGTTAGAAACACTAAAACATGATATCTTTGAAATGAAGGAGAAGGAAGCACTAAAAAAAGGTCATAATTTAGTAAGAATGACTTAAAACATAAGAAAAGTTGTGACAATTCCAACAGAAATAAGCCATTTTAAGGGTTGGCAGCACTAAAAGTGAACGTGTTACTAAAAGAAAAATAAGAGAATTCAAAACTGACTAATATTGGGTAAGGCATTTGTTCACCTTGGATTTAAAAAGATAAAGATTGTACTCATCAGAGAGCCATTCAGAAGAGAGTTTATTTCAAATAGCAGCTGTTCTTGGGGAGAAGCTATTCACGTGGAACTTGTGGCGAGTCTTTGATATATCCGATAAGTACGTTTGCAGAGGGGGGGGAGCATGTTTGTCTTCCATTAGAGCATCCTTACAATACAATAAGGCCTTGGAAATTACAACATGTTCAAAATGAACGGGCAAATTTCTGTGCTTAAAAAATAACATGGATGAGATTAAATTCAAGCTTACAGATCAATCACAAAATGCTGCTTTAAAATCAACGAGTTTTAGGCCTCAATTATCCTCCACTACAATCAGATATCTGACTAAATAAACCGGATGGTAACATAAGTTCTGTCCAGTGTTTCTTTGAACTGATAGTTACAATAAATCCTGATGTTATCATCGGGAAACTAAGCAAACAATTCAATGTTCGACACATGACAGTTCATCAGAATTTCAAGAAGCCTCAAGAGCATTTAAGATTGGAAAAGGAGTCCCACATAAGTTGCCTAAAGCAAATCATAAAAAAACAGGCAGATTCTTAATAGTCACTATATTCTCAGTAATTCCGGGCATTTTTCTTTTTTTCTTTAAATAGAGTTGTTACTAGGAATGAGAAATGGAGGTTTTTCACAATATTGAGTGCTGTCATCAGTGGCTTAATCATAAAAATAGATCCGAGCCTTAGATAAGAGGCAACCTTCATCCGGAAAGCTTGGTTTTTCATTACAATCTAAATCTTAATTTAATGCAAAATTTGAAAATACAAGACTCAAATTTTCCACTTGCAGTACTCCCTTGGCTACTATCTTCGCGTAGTTGTTGCTTCAGCCCCAAGGATTAATAGCAGTAATAAACTATGATAGACATTAATGCAAATAATACTTGCTCTACTGCGTATCAAGGAGATAATGTTAATCAGTCTTCTCGACTGTGTGATAAGTGAACCAGCAGGCTCGAGTACCAACGCTCTTCTCAGAGCTTGAAATCTTGGAACCAGGAACATGAGAACTCTACTACACAACAACCATAAGGTAAACCCGGTATAATTGCTGCTAAAGCATAACATAAAGCATGTGCTTTCTAATTGAAAAAGTCCCATTTACTTAACTGACAACTCAGAAAGACCTGGTCATTAACAGGGACCAGTTGAAATGGTGCATCAGGAACAGGTTGACAGTTGCTAGCAATGGTCAAGCTGATAACAACAGTTTAAAGCAATTGCAACAGAATATGACCAACCCAGGAGAAAGAAAAAAGATGTTCCAAGAAGAAAAACCATTTCCTGACACAAAATCTGAAAACTATTCCATAACAAAAATCAATTCTTATACACGGAGCAGGAAAGCCTTTACAAAAATAAAAATAGACAATGAGGAGCTATCATTTCACTGGATTCCATTCAATAAGATATATTTATATACCTACGCAGCAACATGTATATTGTATGTGTGTAAACAAAGTAGAATAATCAAATCTACAAGATGAACCAATATAGACTGCTGTACCATCGAATGTGGTTGGTCCAAGTGGATCAAAATTCCGGAAGACACAATCCTGAACACCTAAGCTTGAAAGATCAGAATCCCTAAAAGGTCAAAATCACGAAAACCCACAAAATCTCAAAATCATGAAAGACGGGAATACCAAAAGTCAAAAAACTACAATACCCAGTGGAAATAAGACTAAATCATAATTATTATTATTGGAAGAGATAGGATGGGGTGCAACTTCTAATCTATCTCTGGAAGACCTTTTCAGACGGTGGAATTTCTTTTTTTGCTTTTTAAAGAAAATGTTCTGATATCTTTCTCAAATTTCTGAAACTGCAAAGAACATCTTTCCAGAACTTTTCTTTTCAGGATTATGAACTTTCCGTACAATGCCTTTCAGAATATCAACGTTTAGGGATTCAGATCGTTTGGGATTCCAATATTCAGGATATAATGCCTGTTAATTAATAATTATGCCTTCCCCTACTACATACTATGCAACTGCCCCCACCTGGAGCTGTCTTTGACCCCCCCCCCGATGCCGAGAACTCTTGCTATGCCACTGCGTTTGCGATTATGTCTTTCGGGATTATGATTAAAAATAATCATAGGTAATCTTCCTCGTTTGAATATTAGTTTGCACTCTAAATGAATAGGCATGGCTTTTTTTTGAGAAGATATTTTTACATCCAGATACTCTGTCCAACACCACCATTACTTATGAAGTGGGTGCAAAGGAGAAAGTTTCTATCTAAAATCCCAAGTTATACCAAAAGAAAAACAACACAACCTTGTACATACCTTTCTCGCAGAAATTCAATAAATTCCTTGCTAGCTGTCTGGCCCTGTTTCATGTTATGGTAAAGAACAAAAAAGCCATTGTTCTTCTCGCCCTAGAAAAGAAAAGCGAAACAGAGATACATCATGGATCAGAGTTAACACTTACAGCTTACTTACACAATACTTATATCATCTTCACCCCAAACAAGCCAACAAAACAAAACACTTCACGCACTATAGCATACTTCCAATTCTCAGTCATCCATTCCTTCACAACATAAGACAGGTGGCATGAACTTTCTGGGGAAACATGTAATTTTCATTTATAGCCTGTGCCTACACCATAACCAGTACATTCAAGCATTTGTAAAATCTATTTACCAATATAAACAACAGTAGTAAGGGAGTATCAAAACTATTGTTCTTGGTTTTTTTTCCACAGACCTTAACCTCCAAGCTTATTCCATGTGCACATCTACAAACTATCAACTCCAATACAACATCTTATATAAAAGCCATCAATTTTTTGTTTGTTGGTGGGTTTCTGTCACACTAAAGTAAACAGATAAATAAAATTAACGATACATTGCTGTGATTCGATCTGCATGGTATACCCCTTAGCGTGGATACAGAATGAAATCGAGTGTATGAACAGATTAAGCAAGTAGCAGGCAAAGGTCAAATGACTACAGCTGATAACAGCCTGCCTTAGCTTTTGTTTACATGCAATATGTAGTACTGATGATTGCTGCCACTTGATACGAATAAGGCAACCTCTAGGAGAGCACACTATCATGCATACTCCATGGAGCAACGTGCGAAAAACAACCAGCTTGGTAAGATTTTCTGTTCATTGATAACAGAGCATAGGCAGAGACAACCACAGAACAACCTTGTTGCTGCATATGATACTTGGTATACATAGATGGTTATCCATCTGAATAATGACCAGGCTTGACATTGTTTAAATTCAACACAATTTGGTTCTATATACATTTACTATATATATACAAGACCAAATGGAGGAAAAGGAGGGTCAGAAGTGCATGTTGCACTTATTCATAATTTATCCATTCATAACATAAATAATCACATCATTCTTGACAAGTACTCTGCTAATTATCATATATAAAATTAGTAATTGTTTTATCCACAGACAGCTGTTTTGTTGTATTACAGCTCTTCAGTATGACTATAGACTATCCAATATCCCATCCAGTACCACAAGGTAGGGTCAAAACCTTCGCTTCAGACCCAAAGGCTGGCATTTTACCCTTACCCTACGCAGAACTGGATAGTCAGCAAGTCAGAATTTAAGCGATAAATTTACTTACGCACAATTCCCCATTAACCAGAGTGCTCTATTCCAGAGTTGGAAGAGTGTATATATATATATATATAAATTCTCATCAGCTGTACCTTTATTCCAGATGCTATAATGGCAGATACATAAATTGAAAATCTCGCTATTTCAAGGCATTATTCTAAACTGGGCCTCAAAGCCACTGAAGCTGATCAGAGAATTCAGGAAGTGGATGGAAACAAAACTATTGGACCCAACTGCCCAAAAATTAGTTTAAGCATTTTAAGGGTGGTGACTTGTTTCTTGAAATAAAGCCCAGATGTACACAACCATCAGTTGACAATGGAGATGGTTTAAAATGTGAAGCAGAGGGGAACCCGTCTACCAAAAACTTTCATAAGTTCTAGTATCATTAAAAGATACCATACGTAGAGCATAACATAATCGGGGGGGGGGGCAGAACACAACACAACAACACAGTTGATTAAAAACAAAAATACTTTTAATACACCAATAATTTCACTTCCAAAACATTTACAGCAAAACAACTGCAATCTAAGCCAAGAAGCCTGGCTTTCCTGCAGGAGATTTTTTTTAACTCAAGTTTTCAGGTAAAAACAAGCAACCTTCATCTTTAATACCTCAATCAGAGCATTCCAATAAATTCCCTAATTGAAATTATATGTAACTTTTATAAATATTGATCTATTTCTGTGAAACAAATTCTATTTTGGTCCTGAGGGTGATAAAATATAATTCATGATTTCAGGTATCTGTGAAGAAAGCAGTCATAAATGGACAGGGGGCATAAGGGGGAGTACCATTTTGGACACCTCTCTTCACCAATATCTGAGATCAGAAACCAGAAATTAAATTGTACCACTTTTAGGAAAGAAATTAAGTAAGGTAGTTTCATTACAATCGATCAATAAATAAAATTATTTGATTACCAATAGGGACTTTCTTTTCACCCATACAGTAGATACGAGACAATAGCCATTGAGATCTCGGATAAACCTTTTATATCCTACACTAGAACCAGCCAGATAGACGTTCCTAGACTTAAAAAGCCAAGTGGCATGTGTATCCACATTATCAAGCAAATGAATAGCACTTCAAAGACTTCTGGTTTCTTTCAAGGTATCGTAACCATTTGGTTCCAGTCTTTAAATTTTGAAATGTTTAGTAATGATTCAAATATTAGAAACTGCTTATCAAAACTGTCAACATAGGTTTCAAGTTGATCTGGCTGGCTATGTATGTATTTATCATGCATACAAACTATACCAATGGAGCTTGAGGGCTGAAAACGTAAACATTTACCAATTATGTCCAGAGAAGGAAAAAGGAGGGGGTGATTATCCCTCCACCATAGGTTTTTACTGAAGTATTCAATTTGAAATGTAAATTTACACTAAATTGGTCCCTTTTTGTACCCAGCAGTGTTTATGCTCATTTTTTTTTTTTTTTTGGAAAATTCAGACTTTTTAGTGATCACTGCCCAAGATGAAGCAGGAGGAGTAACTTATTAACCAACATGGCATGCAGCCAAAAAAAAAAAAAAAAAAAGTCACTTGGCTGTTTCTATCGAGTGACTAACCAGACCTGTCTTCTCTGATGTTTCAAGTCCAATTTTAATTGCAAGAAAATAGCAAAAAGTTAATCATAAAGAGAAAATACTTTTGCAAACTTGAAGCAGGTTTTAAACTGTATTCTAGTTATGTCATCTAAAATCATTTTTATTACATCATGTTTGATGGAAGCTCACTTATAACAAGAATAGTCTCATATGACTGAAGTATGGGTGACCAAAAATCACAAAAAACCTACTTCCTTTGTGCACACAATCTTGTAGACAAAAGGAGATAATTTAATTATTTATTAACAACCTTCAATTATGTTAATTACATAATTTATGTACTTAGTAATAAAAAAAATATACCTTTCTATTAGGAATCCAATTTTTCACATAATGGAAAAAAAATCACTCAACCAAAGCCTAAGTTGATAAAACAGCCAAATACCACTGAAATTGATACTTTCACATCAAAAAGGAAAGTGGATCCATAAAATATCCCAAATTCATTCACAAACCATATTCAATGGCTTTTGTAGCAAAAAGCTGACAAACCATACTACAAAGTATCTTTCTTGTGCACGGAACAAATTTCTTTGGCTTACACTTGGGCTAGAATGAACTGATTTCCCATTATCAAAAAAAACAAAACACGCACAATGTGTGCAGAAACTAAGTATTGCTGTATTACAGAAATCAATATAGAGTTCATATGTTTGTATGATAAGAATTGAGTTTCTTCATGGATTCTACTTATTTTGGAGATGGAAATTCTCATTAAATTACAAAGATCTCAGAAGATTAGCTCTGCTTTAAATAAAATCATGGAGCATCGTTGGAACCTTCTTTCCCATTTTGTTTTTTTTGTTTTTTACATTATTTTTGGCAGTTCGATCCCAGTCAGTGGTTAGAAGACAACAACCACCAAAAAAAAAAAAAATGCTCCATGCAAATGCTGTGAAAGGAAAATGTTGTCAAGAGAACAATCAAACATGTATAGATATAAGAAATAGAAATATACATCCATTTTGGCTTCACCCGCATGTATTCTTATCAAAGAAAAGAGCCCCACACATACCCATTCTTTGTGGACCGAGACACAAAAGAAAACTATCTAGTTCAAGAAATTTTTCCCTTCATTCAACGCTAATATGGACATGAATGGAGTGATCTTGTGTACTGTGTGACCGTCGTATTCAAAATGACTGAGCAAGTCATTCTTCACATCTTTTGGCAAAGCATAACATGGGTCAGTGTCAGCCCCCCTCCCCCCGCCCATATTTAGCTCCCTGCAACTTCTGCTTTTATCTCCTCACAAAGTAATTTTAGACCCTATTCTGTTTTTAATCACTGGTCTTTTCCGCTAATGATATTATGAAATCTTTCGTGTTGTATGCTTAGTTATACTTTGGTAGTTTCATATTTAGGAATAGGTTTCACAAAACCTTCATTTTGTAACACACATTCTATTTCCTTTGTTCACATAATTTTCGCCAAACCAGTGCAGCTTTGTCAGTGAGGTTAACCGGAGTGGCAAAAATGTTGGGGACAAAGGAAATTAAGTTCAAGTGTGTAACAAAATGATGGTTTCATTAAATCTATTCATAAATACGAAAATACTAAAATACAATTTGAAATTTGATTATGGTGTAATCTGAAAATTTGCACTTTAGATTTGGGGGTCTGGATTTTACATTTGATCTGGTGATTATTGTTTCAATAAAAAAAAAAGGGGGGGGGGGGTAAAAAAAGCCACCATCAAGATTTATTTTGAAAAACATATCCATTCAAAAAGTGAAAGGAGATGAAAGAGAAGTCAATGGGATGAATGACACTGGTTCATTTTTTTTTGTTTTGTTATTTATTACAAATCTGAAATATTATTTAATGAGAGACAGCTGGATTCTAATATCTGTCTTAACATTCAGTCTATTACGATGATTAGATTTTATAGCTGTGTATGCAGAAAATTCTGCCTCAAATAAACACATTGAAGAGGAGAGTGGTCTATGAATTCAAGAGTTAAGCAATCAATGAAGATTATGTTCAGCATAAACGTGTATGTCCGCTCAGATAATGAGGAACACGTCAGTCTCTCCCTCTCTCTCACACACACTCTTCATTAGGACAAAACTCTCTTTGCTTTCAACAGCTAATTGAGTACACTCTAAGCTGTGTGATTGGAGTGAGAGAATCCTTCCAGTGGACTCCAATCCTACCAAGGGAGTGGTTATAAAAACTTATAAGAATAAAAACATGGTCTTGACAGACTTGAGACTTGCAGGGGTCACTGAGCTGACGCAAGCAACTGAAACTGGGACTGTGTCACCAGCCGTCAGACTGCATTGGGAAAGTCTCTAAAGAGACAGATGCTTTACAAGTGTGAATTCCTTGTTTTTCTTCTTGAATTCCCAACCGCCCCAGTTTTTAGGAGGACGGACAAGTTGATGCTAGATAGATCTTCCAAGTGGTGACCAAGAATGTTTATGCTTGCTTTTTGGAAATTCAGACTTTTTAGCGATTACTGCCAAACAGAAAGCGAGATAATTAACTTTCCATTGATCTCTTCTTTTTCCAATTCTTTGATTGATCACACCAAACACAGCATGCTGCTAAAAGACATTGACCCATGACAGTTTCTATTGATTGACAAACCAGACCTGTTTATGTATTGGCAAATACATATCCAATAAGGCTATCTTCATTTCTTACAAGCCAGTATTTACAGGTATCCCATTGGTTTCATGCCTATCAAAAGCATCAAACCAAGAAATGGTGGTGGCTTCAAAGTCCTAGAAATACCATTCTCCAAAAATAAAAGAACTACAAAAAGCTTGAAAAACACATACCTCAACCAACACCATACCCTAAGTAAATGAAAATCAGTTTATATACAGGTACGATAGAGGGGAAGTAACAGTAAGCTCAATTTTCCATACTTTGGACAGTAGTCTTAATATATGAAATCTCTCTCAATCGGAAAAGAATTCCTGGATCCAACCCAAAATGGAATCATTTCTTCCTTCATTAGTAGAGGCAACTACAGAAAAGAGTTACAGATTAAACAACTAACCTGTAACTAACAGAAATAGTAATTAAAAAATGTTGTTTGTTAACAGGATATTAAACAGCTTGTGGGAACACTGGCTAACAGCTAATTCCCAAGAGAAACTCAATTCCAATTTCCCAATTAAGCTGGGAGTGTTTTTGACCATTATTACAGTCTTTGGGGCCATTTTGGCATTTATCTATCATTTTTGGCTTCTTATGAAAATAAACATCAATACAAAACTGCAGACCTCTCCTATAAAAACAGAGGCAAAATCAAGTTCCTGGTTAACACCTTGGTTAAACTGATTTTTATGAACCAAGCTTTCCATGACCAAAAAGTAAAATAAAATTTTCCACTCGTGTGTCATGCTAAGTGGACATTGTGCCGTGAGCAATTTTATACAATTAGTCAAGGGATACTGCCTTTATCTTTGAGGTCCACCTCCTTCCATCAACCATTGTGTAATATTTTCATTTGCATAAAGAAGGAGTATTAATGAAGTATTTGATAATACACACTCTTCAATGCAGAGCAGACAGACTGAGAGAGAATTTAAACCAGGAAGATAAGAGGTATCAAAAGATAACGTCAGATTCCCAACAGACTCATTCAAAATCTACAAAACATTCAGAGAGCGCATAGTTCTGCCAATGCCGCACACTTAATCAAACAAAGAAAAATTTCTAGATCCTCCCAAAAATTTAATCACTTCTTCCTTACGCCATGACCCACTTGTCCATAAAATTTTATTGAGATTCAACCAGAACTTTTGGAGATACTGTGTGGACAGGAAGACACAGGGTACTCTTTAGCGGAGGTAAACAAACATATCACCCATAAAAATTTTTTTTTTAAATAGACAGAAATATTTGTTGTCTAAGAATAAACTATGGATTGGTACACTTTTGTTATGTGTAGTACTATATACTGAATATAAACAGAAGTGGTGATAGGCAAGTAAAGCAGTAATCAGCAGCAGGCACTCTAGATACACCTGCTGCTTTCTTGGTTAGTTGCCATGTCTGCTTTAGCGTGACAGGAACAAACAAACAAAAAGTAACAGCTTTTAATTGAACCACTTACTTCCAACATTTTTTTTTTTTTTTTTTTCCAATCGAGAAACTTGAACAGGGAAAGTCAGAGACAATTGATAATCATTACCACTTCATTTCCACCCCCCCCCCCACAATTAAACTGAATTCTAAAAACAAACCAATACAATGTTCTCTATCCCAAAAAGTAATTTAGCTTTGATTAATCACAGTAATACTGTCAAAAATCACATCAAATGCTTTGAAGATTATGGGGGATCTATTACAAAGCATCAAACAAAAATGTCAACATAGGTTTCCTCAGTTTAAGTTTGCCTGACTGGCTGTGTATATATCGCACATACAGGCAGCACCAATGGAGCTACAGGGCTGAAAATTTGTACATTTTACTCCTAATTATGTCAAGAAAGAGAAAAAAGAAAAAAGAAAAAAAAAAAAAAGAGTTTTCTAAAAATTCCATTGCAATATATTTTTATGCTAAATTTATCTGTGTCTGGCAGCATTCGTGATTGTTTACTTTAAATTCAGACTTAAGTGATCACAGCCTATCAAAATGCAAAGAGTTGTTAACTTATTCATTAATCATCCACGAGGCCAATTTTCTTTTAATTGATCTCCCCCAACACAGCATGCTACCAAAAGATGTTGGTTGCATACCAGATCTGCTATCAGTAACCTAAAGAGCCATTAACATTTCAACTTCTGTTTGGACAATCAAATCTCTTGCCATCGTCAATGTCATCAGCACAACTTTTCGGCTGATCCATTCTTTAGCCCTAGTTAGGTGTACAATCCAAGAATGCAAACCTTTTATCTCCATTAATACAGTTCCACTGACAACCAGAGTATCTAGCATCTATGCCTCAGCCATTCAGGAATGGCTCTACAGCCTTAGGGATAACTCCATGGGTAGTAAAGGCAGACAACAATTCCAGATGGCTAGATGAAAACTTAGTATTCCTTCATGCAGCTTCTGCCAAACATATTACTCGACTTTCTTTTGGATTACATCAGCTAGGCCAAAAGGGGAGTGGGAGGGTCTCTCAATTGGGCATGCCTGAATCTCTATACACTTAGTCTAGGCTTGTGCCCAGAAGAGCCCATTTCAATGCCACTGCTCACAGCATCAAAAACAAAATCAGAGGTAGCATTTATGGAAATGCAGACTACACTGACACAACAGCAACAGAATCTGACACTTGAAAACAGTAGACACTGCAACTCAATTGTCTTCTGAGACGGGAGAGGAAGCTGAGGAGGGGGGGGAGTACCATTCAAAATAAGCAATGAATAAAACAGGTAGTCACTCAATAGAAACAGTCATGTGACCAATATCTTTTGGCAACATGCTGCATTGGGGTTGATCAACTGAAAGGTTGAGAAAAAGGTGATAAAGGAATAAGTTATTTCTCTACCCTTTTACTGGATCATTGAAAAGTGTGAACACAGTCTGACACAAATTAGGGACCAATTTAGCAAAAACTTTAATCCCTCACTAAAAACCTGGGGGATTTTTTCAAAAATAAATAAAGATAAAAAAGAAGTTTTTTGTAGACATAATAAAGATAGAGTATTTAAATTTTCAGCCCTCTAGTTCCATTGGTGCAGTCTGTACATACATACATACATACATAGCCAGTCAAACCAACTGTAAAGTGAAGTAACTGATGTTAACAGTTTATAATATACAAAGGATGTTCAAATTTCAGGTTGGTAAATAAACCATTTCTGATAATCTTTACTGATTACCATTGACCTTGCATTATTTGTCTGCCTTGCAAGATTTTGTTCCCAGATATTTGAAGAAATTGATATCATAACTTCCAATGGAGTGGCAAAGTCTGACGTCATATCCTGTCATCCAGCTCCATTCTACAAGTAATTTATAATAGAGATAATTCTCCTCTTTTTATTAGTTATATTTTTCAATTATTTCAACTGAAATTTTGAACACTTTGTAAGTATAGGACAACCAGTTTATGCCAAATAAAAGATTTTGATAACTTTTAGTTATTCTATCAATTTTTCATTTCTCCTCTTCCTTTGTGTTATGAATAAGAATGAAGATTGTAGAAATTTTTCAACTGAAAATTATTTGCTAAACAATATGAACTCTAACGTAGATGTGGTTGAAAACATGTTTATATTTTTAAGAAAGATGTATAAAATGTGATGGTTCAAATCGCCACTATTACCCCAATGTAACATTATACAGGAAATTAAACTGAAATAAACAATGTAAGCAGGCTAATGACAAAAGCTGACGAAGAATATTCTGATCACTTGAACATCCTCCTTCCCCCTAGAGTGGCCATTTAAACATTACCCCTCCCTCCCCTAAAGTTTTGGCTATGATACATCCTCAACACTAAAACAGAAATGCTTCATTTTATAGACAAGTTAAATTTGTTTACTCAAATTTCAAAATATACTCATAGAGACTTTTGGTATTTTGGGTTCAATCCAGTGTATCACACTTGTCAGTTTCCAACTTGAAAAAATCTGGAATGTATAAAAGGTTCTAGGCAAGAAAATAAAAAAAATGGCTGAGAGAGAGAGGGGCAATTATTTATTCATTCAGACCGTTAACTCTGAGAAAACCAATTCTGTTTTCAATTCAAACCATAAAATTCTTTATAACATTCTCAGTAATTAGGTACCCAAGAACCTGTATAACAATTTTCATTCTAATCTGTTTAGCAGTCCCAAAGTTCAATATTTTTTGCATGTTGACAAGGTTATTTACATATATGTAATTGGATTGAACATAACACACCATTTTCCAATTTTCGAGGTTTTGTCAATATTATATTGATTTCAGTAAAATCAATCAAGATTTGAAATTTTCCCAATTGTAGACCAAAACATTTTTGTTTATAAAATGTAAACAATCTGATCATCAATAACTCATCATCCCTGAATAGAATTTCTCTACGAGATTACATACAAAATTTCACTGAAATACATTAAAGAATATTGAGGGTATCCAATTGAGAAAAAGACAACAATGATAGAAAATCAATAGCGAATGATAGTCCTTGGCTTGGAAGAGGTGTATAAATCAACTCATGTTTGTTTGTCTGTCTGTCCACACATATCTCTAAAAAGTTCTCAATGAATTTCAATGACATTTTGCAGAAAGGTGGGTCATCGACAAAGCAAAAATTGATTAAATTGGAAGGCAGATCCAGGAAATATTTTTCTTTAGTTAAGTGATATTTTTTCATATATTGAAGACAATAGTCTGAAATATGGTATATTGAAAACTTACAGTTCCCTCCCAGCATCATAAGTATATATGAATTGATCTTCATTCAGTCTTTTGTTAGTGTATAGCATTGGTGGAAGTATGCACTCTCTAAGTACTTTCTAGTTATAATCAAGAGCCTAGAATTCCATTTCAAGTCTTTTCACTCTGTTTTGCACAACACAACCAAACAAGCTAAGATTTCACAATTGAAAAACAAATCCATATGATTTTAAGCACATTTCAGCAACCATAGCTCCAACGGCTAAATCTGCCATATTTTGTGCTCTGCGGACATTCGAGGCACTTATTTGAAATCTTTATATTTTTCTGAGAAAGTTAATTCTATAATCATTATTACAATAGTTTTAGCTTCACAAATCAATAATTGTACACTACATAATTATGTGGAAGCAGAGTTCATAATCAGTCCAGCAGACCATCCCTCATAATTTGTGCAGAAATAGAAAGAAAACTGTGGGAATGGATAAAAATAAATACTGAATTTTTTTCTTCAAATCATGACACTGTACCAGAAGGTTACATTTGATAAAAGATGCATATGTAGCGAGTGTCTCAAGTAAGAGTTTGACAATGCTTTAAAATCTTTTAAAAGGGAAACGGGTGAGGAGTTTCATTTATTGACTACTGAAATGTTTTTGTCTGATTCATTTGTGCAACTCGAATTTAACGTTTTGAAAATTGAGGACCATGCTCGATCCACGTTATAACAGGTCTACAGTGTAATTCACATTTGTCTAAAATAATTATCAAGTATGCTTTCTTTGATATGATTAATATTTTTGAAGTGACAGTGTGGCCCGAAGAAAAAGATAAAACAAGTCTTATATGGACAGTTAGCTGAAAAAGGTTACCTTTGCCTGGTTTAAGAGAAAGGATTTCATAGTCGGATTACACCTAGTAAAATTCTTTTCAGAATGACAGATAAAATAGGAATTTGGATTTTAAAACTTTTGATTAACTTTTTTCACCTAAAACTTAAGACCTCTAAATGTAATACTTAACCTTTAACACTCTTTAGACAACTTCTTACACCAAGCCATAAGTTTCTCTTGGCCCTAAGACTACTCCAATTGCCATTGAATAATAGAGTGTTCGAATTCCACGGTTGTGTTGTCATGTCAATTTCAGGTCATACATGAACAGACACACAAGTTACAGGCTTTCTGAATCACGAAATGCACAAAATATTGGCACTGTTGTAAAAGGAATGCAGAGTGTTTGAGCTTAAATTTCACCCAAGTTTTTACTTACAAATAAAAGCTTCTTTGTAATTCACTATACTCTCGAAATATATATTCCTATAACTGCTGGGACACATATGTCCCAATAAATTACTCTTGGAAGTCTACTAAGACATTTTGATTCAGGCATTAACGTTAATGGGTTAGTTTTGAAAGGGTTAAACTAACATTTCCCAGCTTTGATGTTATTGTCTTCCTCCCTGTTTGGTGTCTGTTGAGAAAAGGTCAATGTCTGATTGGAGCATTATGATAAATGGTCAGAATGGGCAGTAACCAAACAATAAACGTTATCAAATACTCATCACCTTTAAAAATAGAATTAAAAAAAGTCTGGTTAGTCACTCTAAAGAAACCAGCATGTGACCAATGTCTTTTGGAAGCATGCTGGAAGCGAGCAAATAAAAAAAATTGGAAAAAGGGGATCAATGAATAAGTTACTATTTGTTCTCAAATTCTGACTTGTTGATATGTTACCCTCATTTTCATAAGATTATCTCATCTTATGGAATTCATATATTGGTGGATGGATGTAGACGGTAAACTATTTATTTACGGACAGTAATAAATTGTTTCCAATAAAGGAAATTTGTAAACTGATTATTCACACAATGGAAAATGGCATGTGACCAACGTTTTTTGGCAGAATGCATGTTGAAGATGATCAATTACGAAATTGGAAAACAGGGGTGATCAATAGGGAACTTACTTCTCTTGCCTTTTGCAGGGCAATGAACATTAGATATGTCTGAATCCTCAAAAAAATGAGCATGAATGCTGTCAGACACAAAGTAAGATACCAATTTAGCATAAAATAACATTGCAAATTGAACCTTACACTAAAAAAAACTTTGGGGAATTTTTTTTTAAATTTAAAAAATTTTGAGACATAAGGAGTATGTTTAAATTTTCATCCCTTTAGCTCCATTATACACATCACATACATACATAGCTAGCTAGACCGACTTGAAAAACTGAGGAAATCCACAATGACAGTTTTGATTGATGGTTTAAAAAATAAATAAATAGAAAAGTTTTTAAAAAGACATCCCAGAGAATAGGGTTTAAGGCGGGGCTGCTAACTCACCATCTTGGTTCTTATTTTTGAAAGAGTTTAAAATACAGTTTTTCATCCCGCAAATAAATTTTCAAGAAGAACTTTCACATAAATATGCTTAAAATGACCTTTAAGAATATCAACTATCTTCAAATGAGCAGCTGATAGATTAGTCACCAATAAAACGTGTTGAATCTCATATGATAAGTGTTCTGTTGTACTAGCTATAATCACGCAATGAACAAAAATGTCAGCGGGAAATCCACACCTGACAAGGGAAAAAAAAAAAAAAAATGTTTAACTGGTTTAAAAATGAATCTTATAAAAATTTGAGTCACTTATAACAAATGGTTTACTATTTCAGGGGGGAAGGAAGAGGAAGAGTAGTAATTATTGTGATTTACATCTAAAAGTATGTAAAACTTGCCATCACAGTCAATAACTGAACAACTGTAGCGTCAGAATTTGTAGACATTAAAAAAATATGATATCACTGGCATTATCCACTATTAAATATCTATAAAAAAATTTTTAGAGATTTCAGAAAGATTCAGATGTTATTAATGAACCATCGAAATAGGTTTTTTTTTCCAAAAAAGAAAAAAAATTTTAGAAGGGGTTTAATGGAGTACTAAAGGCAATTTTCAAGTCTAGACAGTATGGCCAGGAGCTCTGAAAAACAAAAACATGAAAAAAGGACATAACCCATTGCCTTGATATTTTTATCATATGTTTCTTTTTTTTTTATTTGCAAGCCTGATCTGGGGGTCCCCTTAGAATCTTAGTGGCAGCTCTAGTTTCAGAGGAAGAGGACAAGGTCAGAAGGAAAAAAAAAAAAAAAAAGAGTCACAATAATCCTCATAAATTCAATTACAGGTAAACCATGATTAATGCAGTTAATTGATTCCAATATTTTCCATACTGTTTAAAACTGCATTGCTCAAGGTCTTATTATAATTCAATGTTTCTTTATTCAGCTTATACTTAGTTACATTAATCTGTACAGCAATACCATAAACGTACTACATCATCACATGCCCTACTCAAAACCGCACTATTCAAGGTATTTTTGGAGTTTTCAGAATTTTTGTCAATACCAACAAAGGACCAAATTCAATAAACAAAATTTGAAAATTTTTCTCAAGTGTCTTCAACCCATTATTGTGGAAGGTGGTAACTGGACTAGTTATACATTGCACTCAATAAAATGGATGTTTCATTGACTTGACCATGGAATTGCTATGACAAATTAATGGGTTCGTAGTAATCAAATTAACGTTTTTATACAGATATTAAACATGAATTATCCTTTTTAGAAATTGCTTCTTAGGCACAGATAAGATGAGCACTCTCATAGTTTTAGGGGTGTGGAATTTAGTCAAAGATATAAAAAAAAAAAATGAGTTCAAATCAAATTAAAATTCATCAAGAAAACAATAGAAATATTTAAAATTGAAATCTGGAAGTTAATGCTGTTTTGTTGCTGTGAGAGGATCCGCTACTACACCTAGATCTTGAGACTAGGACGTTTTGATTGGCCTCCATTTTGTCAGTACTGACCATGGAACATCCCCTGCTCGCTTGTGCAAAGCATATGGAGACCTTGAGATGCCCAGTAGTCAGGATCCCCTTGACGATCTTGCTTATGTCATCCAGAGGAAAACAGAGAGCAATCCATCTGGCAGCAGCTTAGATGCAGGAGCTGCCAGATCAACATTAAACCAACTTAAGGGGGCTAAACACCCTGGTTTAGAATCAGAGTTGTTGTCCTCCTAGACTGGTTGCCTTCCCAAAGGCAAGAGAATCCCATCTGCTCTAAGATGTAAAATTATAATAACTACTTTTATACTTTTTATATCAAACAAAAGTGAATTCTCCCAATTTTAATTGGACACAATTTTCAAGACAAGGAATTATTATACACCTATTTCTTGGAACTGTTGTCCTCATCAGGTTGTTCATATATTCACAACATTTCTGCTGCTGTACCATCTAGGATTCTTCAGGGTACCTGTTATATTCAGAATTTCAAACTGAACTCTTCATTCAATCCACAAGAGTAGATTGCTCTCTTTCTTTTCTTTCTCAGGAATGAAAGAGTGGAAAGGACACGACAAAGTGGCACAGGAATCAACTAATACAAAATATCCCCAAAGCAAGGACAGCGGGATGAGAACAGTCTACTTCCATGGATAGAACCAAGGGTTAAGTTTGAAATTCCCAAAAGGTTCACCGACTATAACAGACACCCGATGAAGGTCAGCAGGTACAACAGCTGAAACATTGTATCTATAACATCCACAATGAGGATACTAGCTGAAGTAAATCAGTGTATAATAAGGAGTTTATTTAGTTCTCTAAAATATTAATAGAACTAAAATGGGTAGGAAGAATATAGAGATGTGAAGAGAGCACTCAAAAAAAAAAAAAAAAAAAAAAAATGGAATGATGAAATTGTGAAACCACATGACAACTTGCAAAAAGGTCAAAATAAAACAAGGGGTAACTTAATAATATGGGATATGTTGTACGGCTATCCCCTCAGACATACGGATATTCATAAAGATTTTTTTCAACTATTTTCCTCATCTTGGATCACCTTTTGAACACAATATTCCACTATCTTTCTGGAACGGCAAGATCGTTGCCCCCCCCCCCCCGTCCAACATTTCAAAATCTGCCCACTTACAACAGAAAATCAGACAGAAATCCAGATATTTGTTTGTATATCATACAATTCCTGTTATCAAACAATAGGGATTGAAGAGGCTGGAGGCTTGAATCGAAAAGTTGCGGAAGAAAGCAGACTTGAAAGATTTTGTGAAGTAAAAAAGAATAGTTTGGTGTAGTTGTCTAAGTGGGTAATAGTGTGTAATAATGTCAATGTAGACCGTAAGTAGCGTGACACTGGGAGGTCGGAGGAGGGACAGGACTGACACCACACAACACCAGGGTGTGAGTGACACTAACAAGAGCATGCACTTCTATAAACTAGTAGTAATAGGTGGTGTCTCATATTACAGGGACAGCACTACCAGTCGGAGGGAAGTGGTTGGAGGGAGTAAGCAACGAGTGAGACAGAATAAGCAATAAGTCGGAGTGGGTGAGCAACAAGTGAGACAGAGTATGCAATAAGTCGGAGGGAGTGAGCAACAAGTGAGAGAGATGTCAAGTTGAAAAAATCAGGACGAAGAGTAAAGAAGAAAAAAAAGAAATGACCATCGTCACCGGATTTAGTAAAGGGGGCGACTAACACAAAAAGTGGAATTACACTTTGAAAAATACGTGTCACAAAGAATATGTGTTATATTTTTGAAAGTAAATAGATTTTACCCGTGGAGAAAAAAAAGTATATTTAAATTTCCATCATGTGATTATATTTAGAAAAAAAAATCGGAAGCTGTAATAATGCATTTGGTGAAAATCTAACCGTTTTTTTTTTCAGTGGAGTTTGAGCGGTTTCTTCATATTCATCCGCTTACTTTAATACTAACGTCACAACCTCCAAGTCGTTAATAGTGTAAATAAGTGTTTACGTCAGCGAGTATCAATTTCATCTGAGGTTTTACTAAAAAGTGACCGAACTCGTTCAAGTGGAATAGTCCAAAGTTTTAGATGGTGGGTAAGAGATATTTTCATTTGCCAAATCGTTTCCTTTAAGTAGAAGAGTTCGTCGTTACGAACCGAACAGAAGAATAAAACAGAAAAGGTCACACTTCATTCATTACATAGATTGTAATCACAAGAAACTCTTCCAGCGATTCTTCTTACAAAAACACCTCCACATCATAAAAATTAGAAGAGAGAGAGAGAGAGAGAGATCATCGTAAATAGTTGAAACGGCCAACAGAAGACATTAGTGAGAAATACTTGTCACAAGTGCTTGACTCGCGAATATGAATTAATTAGTTGGGAGAATGAATGAGCCACCTCGTAGTTTAACGTCCCAAATTATCACCTTTTATTGTTATGAACACACAGTCGGTTAGTTAATAACAAAAGCGGGTCGAAGCAGATATCGAATCTTGTTAAGAAACGAAGCGTAAACAATCCAAAATTAAAAGGTGAACAGCGCATCAATCAGCTATTTTAATTTTGACCAGAAATGTGTTTATTTTAGAGGTAAATATAGAGTCGGGGTACAATGTATTTCTGGCTTTGAAAGCTGGTATTTTTTCTTTGGAAATTGTATGAATAAAAATGTAAAAAGGATAGACAGTCGGAAAAAAAAACAATGAATGAAATTCATCAAATATGATAATTACTCAATAGAAACTTTGGTGTAATTAATAGACGTGATAAAAATTTGGGACGTTAAACTACGAGCCAAGTAGATGTGTTTATCAGCTGAGCCACACCCCTCTGTATATTCTCTACCCCCTTCCCATTGTATTGTTGTTGTTGCCGTGGCAATAGCAATGAAAAGGCAATTAATCATACCTTATTATTAATTAACACAGGATCGATATACCACTTGTTGAATCATTGCTTAACAATACATATATCGTTTTCTTCACAGGCTGGAACTCTCGCGAGTAAGTTTAACAAACAGTGGATTTACCCGATGAGCAAAAAAGGTACCTACCCCTTTAGTATCCATGGTAATTATTACCCAGCCTCGCACAGTAGAATAATGAACTGATTGGAAATCATACGAGAAGCTCTTTATTTCAGAAATGATTCGTGACTTGGAGCTCAATAATTTTCTCTCAATCTATAAATGGCTTTCAACTCGGAACTGCAAATAAATCTTTTTTTTTTTTTATTTCAATCTGTACTTTAAATTTTTTTCAGCTTTTTCATTTTTGGTTGTTTTTTTCTTTTTCTCAATTCCAACATTTAGGTCCCTACACCACACGCATCCAGCATTTACGTTAATCCAATATTCGATCGTTGGAAAATTTGCCCAAATTAATTAAAAAAAATAGTTAATCTCAGATTCTTTGAAAAAATTCAAAAATGTTTTTGTTCGAAACGCTTCAAATGAAACTGAAACGGTTTCAAGAAGTGACACAAGAGACAGAAAACCCCCCAAAACATAGACATGGTATATACAGGTATATATAATGAGAGATTCTCATCTAAAAAGATATGAATGTTGTCAACAAATTATAAATTCAAAGAATACAAGGCGGATCAGGTGATTCTAACTGATCCAAGGAGGGAGAATCCAATGACAAGAAGAAACGAATTCTTTATTAGGGTAGGGACTATAGCTCACCAAGTAAAGATTTAATAGTAAATATTAGTAATAAGTAATATCTTAAGCAGTTTTTTTTTTTTTTACCAGTATTTAGCCATTTCCATTATGAGGATGAAATGTTACAAGACAGTTTAACGTGGGGGAACCCTCACGCAACAGGGTTCAAAATTGTGTCTAGTTCCCTCGACCCTTCACTTACTTTTTGGTAAGCATCAGGCAATGAACCTGCTGACCCTACCTTAAGTGCAATATGGGGAGGTGCTGAAGAGAGGAACTGAACATTCAATTTCTTTTTTTCTCAGGTTTTCGATGAAAAAAATTAAAAAAACAGAAACCAGAGATTTTTTTTTCTTGTAACCAAACACGACTGTTCGATTTGTAAAATAATCTGCAAAATCTAAAACAAAAGAAGAAACTGGGTTTTTTTCGTTTTTTTTTGTTTTTGTTTTTTTTTTTTAATTTCTTTTTCATGAGGAAGAAGATGGATTTCTTTCATCTAGTTTGAAGATACCTCAGAACTTCACAAGATTTCAAAGAAGAACAAAAAATGGTTCTTAATCTACCATAGATGAAGATGGACTTCATAAATATAAACTAACTACAGAAAAAGAAAAAAGTGGGGGGGGGAGATACAATAAAAACATTAAAAACAATAAAAAGGTATAACAACGTCTAAAAAGTTCTTTACAATAAAAAGAAACAAAAAAAAAACACGACCAAAAGATAAAAAGAAATTAACGTCTCTCAAATAAAAAAACAAAGTAAATAACTTGAAGAACAAATACAACAATTAATTACACGACATACAAACTTGAAAATAAATCTTTGAAGAAATTAACTTCAGTCATAGTTAAGAGGCGAGAAACAATCATTTTTAGTCACCAATATTTTCATAAGGTTAATTTTGGTAACTTTACTTATAGTTGATCAAAAGTGCTTCCTTGTTAACAAGTGAAGTTTTTTTGTTGTTCATACTACAGAGCGGAAACTGTTTCCGAACTCACAAATATCGGGGAAAAAATGAACAGTTTTTAGAAAAAGGGGTTCTTCAAAAAGTCACTCATCAAAATGAGGTTTTAAAAATTAACTTTTATAGGAAGTATTGAGTAGTTAACAGAAAATTAGGCAAATAATAATTTTCGATTACTGAACTTGAAACTAAAAGACAAATAATTATGTTAATCAAAAAGACCTAACCAGATTTCACCTGATTTTTCAAATCATAATTAAGTAGTCTGAAATGTTCGATTGTTATACTTTCTACAACCTCGACGGGCGAGATAAGTGCTGCAAATTCTTTATAAAACGGGATTTTGTTGAAAGATATCCCTAAGAAAAATTATAAAACAGAAAATTCCTCTGGATTTCTGAAGGAATATCATTATACATCGATTTATTCAGACTGTTATTGTTCTCACTTCGGTTGTTTTTACAGCTACCCTTTTTTTTTATATAGATATAAAATGTATTAGATATTTTGAGGCAGAAGCTTTCTTCCTTCCTTAAGACAAACATTAACAATCAGGAAAATTGAAATATCACTGTTCATGGGGTTTGAGTTGTGTCAAGTCACGAGACTATTTTGTTGTAAGTTGGTTTGTTCAATGTTCATAATCTCGGCTGATTTCATTATATTTAACTTACGCCAATGATTTTTCAGTTTGTTACTTATAATAGCTTTTAAAAGTCATTTTATCCAATTATTTGGGTTTGTTTTTTTTTTTTTTCAATAATCTAGAAAGATATTAATGCTGTCAAAAGTTTGATTACATGCAAAAGACCTTATTTCGGAGGTGTGAGAAAATCGAACAATTTTTTAATGATTTTAGATCTAGAATTCTGAAAATCCAGGAGAAACTTAGATTTATTATCAGATGAAGTATTATAAAGCATTAATTTCTGACTACTATTCTACAATGACAAATCATAAGCAAATAAAAACGTATCTCGTTTAGCGAGATGAAAAAAAAAAACAAAAATCATCTGTGCGTGAAATGACAAGAAAACATTAACTTGAAACCCTCAATAGAAAGCAAAGAGTGAATCACGAAGTCAAGATAAATATGAAGTGAATTCCAATGAAAGATGTGAAGTTCTTTGCAAAGAGAGAAAAATAAATCTTAATCCTACAAGGCAAACATTGAAAAAGAACCTGAAGATTCAAACGTGTTTTCTTAGGTAGATCGAAATTCAGGAAATTAAGAGAAACTTACAATGGTTTAAACGAATTCAAGGTAGGAAAAAAAAAACATAGGTCGTTATTTTATCATTAATATTCGGGCTAATGCAGTAAGAAAGAAATGTGACTAGTTTTATTGAAAACGTGTGAGAATTTCAACTTTCTATATTTTGGTCTTTAATATGAATAACAAAAAGAAAAAAACAACCGCCACCCTACAAAACTTAAAGCCTCTTCAATATAATGAAATTCAACGGGTGGATCTTCTTAAAGTTATATGGAATAATTGCCAGCAATATTTTATTACAGGATGTAAACTAGAAAAAGAGAAAAATGAGCGTATTCTTTAATAATTATTCAAAAAACATTGATACTGCTGTCAAAAGTTTCATGAAAGTAGAGATTTTTTTAAAGGAGGTTTATGGGGTGATCCAAACAAGTTTTTTTTTTTCTAATGAGACAGATTAGTTGAGACAAATTAGAAGCAGATGAAACATTTTAAAATATGATTTGGATTAATTTAGTAAGAAAAAGAAAAGGTATCAGTTCTATTGAAAACAAATCATCTTTATACCTCCACCTTGATTTATTTATAAGTTGCGATGAAAAGCAACATAATAAATTAAGATGAAAGTAAAAAGTAGTCATAATTTTTTTTTAAATCATTCAATACTCTGGTCTCACACGATCACAAAAAGAAGCCTCCTCAATATTTTGTAAAGCAAAGGGGTGGATCTTATACTTAAAATAAATACCAACAGTCATTTCAACATTAGTATGTGAGATTGATTTAACAAAGAGAAGAAATAAGATCTTATTAACATGACAGATTTTTGAAAAAGGACCTTATTCGAAGGTAAGGTGTGCAATGATCTGAAGTTTGTTTTTTTTTCTTCAGATAAAAAAAGCCATGATACTCAGAATTGTAAGGATAAATCAAGAGTAAAATTGAAATAATAAATAAATTGATAGAAAAATACTTGGATTAAATTTGATTAACTTATAGAAAAAAACACAAGACAGCTGTGTATGAAGTCAAATAGTTTAATGACTTGAATGAGTAAATATGATTTGGTGTATACTTTTATATCCTAATTGAATAATACTTTTCTTTCAGACTAAAAATGAATGTTGAATATGTTGGTCTTTCTTCATTCACAGAGATACTTTAGTTTAAAACTTAAAGCTTCCTTCCCTAATATTTTGAATAGCAAGGGGGTGGATCTTATATTTATGTAAAAAGAAATACCAACTGTTAATAACGAAATGGGGGGGGGTCACCAACAGAAGAAATAAATAAACTTAATATTTCACAAAACAACCACAGATTTGAAAAATAAATTCAAAGGTGTGCGAGATGATCTAAACAAGATATTTTCTTCAGAATTTAAACAAAAAAAAAAAAAATCTGAAATTAAGAAAGACTCAGAATTGTCAAGACGAATCTAAAGCCAACAAAAACATATTTAGGTTAATTTTCGTAACTGAGACAAATAACCGACCTGTTTTTTTTTCCAATTGAAAAAAAAATATATATATACATATAAATTAATATTTTGGTCTTTTTTTAATGACAGAAAAGACAATTTAATATTAAAACCTCAATATTTCAAATAGTAAGGAGGTGGACATTATACCTATGTTTATTTATTTATCAAATAAAAATGCCATAGGCATCTTCGTATACAATTTACATGGAAATTATTTAAAATACGTATTCAACAACATCAAAATAATACACATTAATACAAGTTAAAAATGTATGAAACTTAAAATAGAAAAAAATACTAGCTTTAATAGAGAGAAACGTTTACTAAGATACATTTTATCTATGTTAAAATAAGCTCCAACAGTTATTTTAGTAACAGGATGTGAGGTTTTGTTTTCACAAAGAGAAGAAATAAATAAAAAATCGTAAATGTTTTAATAATAATAAAAGAAAAACAAAACTGCAAACAACACAGAGGCTACACCCATCTCTCTCTTGTCATACAACAACACACATGACCCCACAAAATGGACAAGACACGAGCGATTGAGTCCACAAAAATCTCCCAGATGGATTCACACAGATCGTCAGCCTTTCTGGATCCAAATAAATAAATACTTACCCAAAAATTGTCGGCAAACGAAGTCATTACTGACATTTCATCCACATTTTACGAGAAAATGGCGAGATATCCTAACTAATGGCCCCACTACGCATGTGCGACACAAGTCTCGCCGATTCACACGTGGCTTTGTGCTGGGCGGCGTGACTTGGTGGCCCGTAGCAGCTGACAAGAATGGATTTTAACAGCTGGATGAAAGGTTTTTTAGGGTTCGATACCTGGTCGCAGCAGAGAAATTAGAAATAAAAAAATTTCAAGAATTAAAAGAACACCTCCTGAACCCTCACAGAAAAAAACTTGACATCTAGATGATTTTGAGCCTCTTTTCTTTGATTGTATAAAACTCGGTAAAGCTTGATAAACTAGTTCACTTTCCACATGTTCGGTGGTCGTTCATTTCATTTTTCATGAAGATCGCGTGATCTACCTTTTAAGACTCCCGTTATTACGGCTACCTGGGGGGATTTTAGTGCCGTTATAATGAATATGTCGTTAAAACGGGTGAATTTCATACGAAGTGTTCTGATAATGAAAAATCCAAAAGGACAGTGGACTTTCGTTATCATGCCATCATCAGGGATTTTGTTCCGTTATAACGAATTGGCCGTTATAACGGGTGAATTCTATACGTAGTGTATTTTGTACTAATGATGAAAAACCAGGAAGGATAGTTGACTCTCGTTATTACGGCGGAATGGAGGATTTTGGTGCCGTTATAACGGGTGAATTATTTACAAGGTGTATTAATAATGAAAAAACAAAGAGGACAGTGGATTCTTGTTATTACGGCACCATCGTTATAATGAATTTGCGTTCTAACGAGTGAATTTTATATGAATAATGAAAAACTAAAAAGTACGATGAACTATCGTTATTACGGCGCCATAAAGGGTGGGGGTGCCGTTATAACGGGTGGATTCTATGCGAAGTGTATTAAACCAAAAAGGGACGACAAAAATGACTTTGACAGTGAGACAATAAAAACAAACTTGACGTTAAAACAGGGATTTACTGTATTTTCATCTAAAAAAACCTTTTGATTGATACGAGGCAATTTTTAGCCTCTTTCCATTGATTGCAAAAAAACAGTGTTTCTCCAACCATTCAAGGATGAAATGTGATAAAAGGTTGAGTTTGGTGGATGGTTCCAGAAATTGTCCACTTCCCTCAGCACTTCCCAGTTATCTTGGCTTATTTGGTACTAAAAATAGACTTGCATGAAGAGAGCAAAAAGTTATCCCCTTTGATGGCTGGAAATGGCTAGATTTTTGTCAGTCTTTCATTTCCAGCTAATTAAATCACTAAAAATGTAAAGTATGCACGAATATTCATACAAAGGCTCCACAAATGTCAAGTATCCTATTAATTGTTTAATTGAAATGAAATTTTTGTGCGGTTTATTTTCATTATTGTGTTAATGGGATAATTATATTTTTTGGAGCCTTTGTATGAATTTTCCAGCATACTGAACATTTTTGGAGCTTTTGTATTAATTTTTGAGCTTACTAAACATTTCTGGAGCCTTCATACGAATTCTTTAACTTACTTGATATTTTTGGAGCCTTCATACGAGTATTTGGGCATATTGAACATTTTTGGAGCTTTTGTATAAATTTTTGAGTGTACTAAATGATATTCATGCTATTCTATTTTAGTACCAAATAAGTAAAAATCACTACCCTTCCTTTTTTGGTACAACCCTGACTTCAGAGGAGGAATATAACCCTACCTCTTTTAGGGCTATGGAATGTTATAGCCTGCAGGTATGACCTCCTGGAATTAGACATTTCATTTTGACTGGTTTTTCAGTCAAAAGACCTGAAACACAAGTTGTATGATATAAAAATCTTGCACGCTTCTTTTTAATGTTCTCACAAGTATTCCCAGAGATTATAACTTTTCCCGACCAAATTAAAAAGTAAATAATTTGCTTGCGGTATTTTTCCACCCACTCATTATAACATCGAATTCCTTATGAAGGCATTTCTCAAGGGTGCCGTAATGAAAGGAGCCAACTTTGATAAATAAAAACTTGAGAAATCTCCTTCTAGTTTGCACTGCTGGTTATTGATTTCCAAATCCACTCTCTGTGCAAAAGATCATCCAATCTAACTCATTCCTCTCAGTCCATTTTTTAGAAACCAGAAGAGTCAACATAGGTTTCTTCAGTTTTCAAGTTGTTCCGGCTGGCTGGCTATGTACGTATCCTGCGTATAGGGCCGCACTTATAGAGCTAGAGGGTTGAAAATTTGAACATTTACTCCAAATTATGTCTGGAAAGAAGTTTTTTTTGTTTCTTCAAAATATCCGAAATAAGGTTTTAGTGGAGGTTCGATCTATAATGCATGTCTATGCTAAATTGGTCCCTAATTTGTGCCCAGCTGCGTTCTAAGTGATCCAACAAAAGGCAAGAGAAGTTACTCGTTCATTGATCCCCCTTTTTTCCAGTTTTTTCTAATTGATCACCCCTACTGCTGCCAAAAGAAGTTTCTATTGAGTAATAAACCAAACCTGCTTTTTGGAATTTTTTTTTTTTTTTTTTTTTTTTTCCACTTCAAAAAACCTGTTGAATTAAGGGGCTTATAGAGATTTCATCAATCCCCCATTAGTCATTAGGGTCAAATAAACAGATTAATGGCACACTTTCTTTTTTTTTTAATCATAAGATTATCTAATCTAGACTTGGAATAGATAATATGTTTCAAAAGGGCCAGACAACACTTGAATTTCTGATGTTCAGTCCACTGATATCCTTGTAAAATCCACAATACACAATGATTTCAGGCTCGGATCCTGGGCAAAGTACAAAAGAAAAAAATTTTCAACATCTAGATAAAAATATTTGATAAATAAATATCATTCCAAGGAAAATTATGAATCACCCCCTCCTATTTATGCTACTTTTTACCCAATAAATTAAGCAGTGGTGATGGTAAAATTAAATCACCTTGATGAAAATAATACCAGAATGGTTTGTGATTTTAGAAAAGATAAACAGGTCTGGTTAGTCACTTGATAGGGTGATCAATCGAAAAATTAGAAAAAAGGGTGATCAATAAATGCTAATTTTCTTACCTTTTTTAGACTGAAATCTCTAAAAAGTACAAATTTTCATAAAACAATCAAGATTGCTGCAGGACACAAACTAAGGGACCAATTTGGCAAATATTTTCATTGTAAATTGAATCCTTAAATGAAAACCTGTTTGAGAGAATTTTCAAGGAACAAAAAAAATATTTCCCTTGACTCATTGCGGGGGAGGGGGCAAAATTTATGCAATGTTATGGTAAGCGCAAGACAAAGTCTGGATAGAGAAATACATATAAATGTCAGAACTCATGAATAACCTCAACCCAGCAACAGTAATTAAACCAGTCTGTTGTGGGAAATGGTGATTAAAAAAACTCGAATAATCCCAAGCTCAGAAACGAAAATGTATTATTTTGGTTTTTATGTAATGTAAATAAATGATCTTCCATCTTATACATTATAATTTTTTTGCCAATCTTCCAAGTTTGGAAGATCCGTCCACCAGCTAAAACAGCATTTGAAATCTTTTTTTTTTTTCAATTTGAATCAAACACAGGCCACCACTGGCACCAGTGAGAAATGCACAACCATCTCAACCACAGGGCAGTCGCTGTGAGTGTGTGTGTGTGTGTGTGTGTGTTTGGAAGACACACGCGCAGAGAAGAAACAGGAAAATGAACAGATCTTGTTAGTCACTCAATACAAACCTTCACGTGGCCAACGTCCTTCGGTAGTATTCCGTTTTGGGGGGTGCTCAATTAAAATTTGGAAAGAAGTGTTAGTTACGTCTCTTGTCATTTGTTGGGCTGTAATCACTAAAAAAAAAGTCTAAATTTTGAAAAAACAATCATGAATGCCACTAGACACAAACAAAGGGACCACAAATTGACCCCCACCCACTCAAACCTATCTTGAGGGAGAATTTTCAAAAACCAAAAATTGGTTCTCTTCAACATTTTCAGCTCTCTAGCTCTACTGGTGCAGCCTGTACATATGATACATACCTACAAATATATAGCCAGATCTACTAGGAAACTAAAGAAACCTATGTTGACAGTTTCGGGTGACAGAGTCTAATGAATAAGGGATTTTGTCTGAATGAAGTTAAGTTTTGCTCTCTCTTACTTGCTTGCCTCTCTTTAATCAGGTTAGGGGTGACTGTATATGAAACCGTCAAGTTTCTTCAGTATTCAAGCTGGTCTGTTTGACCGGCTATGCCAGTACGTATTGCATCTAAGGCCTCAGTCAAAGTCATCCGCATTTCGCATAGTTTTCCCACAATATTTTTTGTCTCCCTCCCTCCCCTATGATTTTGGTTGAAATCTGTTTTCTCCAACATTTTCGATTAATTTTGAAAAATTTATATTCAAAGTTAAGCGACCCAGGGACAGAACCGAAGAAGGAAATCGCTTATGTAGATGAGAACGTGGAAAGGTTAAGCTATTAACCAAGGAAATATCATGTACTCGGTATTCATATTTTTCTTGAACAAAAGTATCGGATAACTCAGTTCTTCTCCCTTGATTTATATGTTGTGTTGAAAAGAATTATCTTATCAAGAGAGAGTGGCAAGGTTCGGGTATTTTCTCTTTTCACTTCAATCCATACTGACAAAATTTCAATGATGCATTACATGTTGTGAATGTTTTGCATCAAACTTCAATGCTGAAAATGCTTACAAGGGGCCCCAAAATAAAATACTGTGGGGGGAGGCTCGCATTGCCCCCAGACCTCTGGCTGATCTGCTTCAAATGCATAAATGATATCTTATGCATTCTATTTACAGACCTTGGCACATCTGAATAACATTCACACCTTATGATGTCAATAAGAAACTTTTTTTTTGTCTTTTCACTCCCACGTGAGTAAGTTTTTTGTGGGGCCTTCAATTTACAATGTAAGTTTATGCTAAATTGACCCCTTACTTTGCTTCCACTTGTTTTTTTGAAAATACAGACTTTTATTCAGTGATCATGCATCAACAAAAGGCAAGAGAAGTAACTTATTCATTGATCACCTTTTTTTTCCAATTTTTAATTAATCACCCCCAAAACAGCATGCTGCCAAAAGAGATGGAGAATCTAGACATTATTTTCACTCTAAAATAGCGACAACAGAGTAAAAGAACATCTAGAAGATCCTACCATAATAAGGCCCCCTAAAAGGTCAAAAGGAGCTTCTTCCCCCCAAAATTTAAAAAATCTTTAGAAGGGGCCTATTGGAGAACCAATGCCAATTTCCAAGTCTGTAGACAACATGGTACGTCCAGGAGTACTGGAATACACAAATACACGCAGATGTGAAAAGGGATGGAACCCTTTGCCGCCTTTGATGATAATAGTTGTTCAATACAATTTGGTAAAAAAAAAAAAATGGATTTCAATGCATTCGATATTATTGATAAAAATTCTAAATTTTAATTTTAGAAAAAATAATTTTCTGTGAATTTGAATCTGAGTTGGTGATACAGTTACTTCAGAATATTTCGATTTATTTGGTAAAGTGTTGGTTCTGTGATCTGGTCTGAGCCCAGGAACATGCATCCAGATTTGTGAAGAGTTTTTCCCACTTCATTTTAACATTTCTTACTCTGCTGCCATACTTGTCCACTGGGTAGAGTCACCTAGCCCTGCTGGGACTGCCCAAACAGGATAGTTGTCCTGGAAAGGGCCCTAAAACTAAATATGAGTTCCGGCCAATCAGTTCTGGCATGTGACCTTTCGTAAAATCAAACTTGAAAACTTACCCTGCATTAAACTAAGACCAAATATCATTTTACTTATTGTCCCCGTGTGCTAATTAGTATAATTAATAAGTAGGTATGATAATAGGTCAATTATAATTAGTATAGTATGTATAAGAGACAATTTATATATATATATATATATATATATATATATATATATATATATATATATATATAGTTTATACCATAATAACAGAATACATGTGAAATAGGGAGAAAACACTGAAGAAAATTACTTAAATAGCATTGACAGATATTGGGAAATAAGTGATTGAAGTGACACAAAAGAATTTTGGAAATGTTTTTCAATGTTTAGTGTTTAAAGCTGTAAAGCTTTCTAGACTATATCCATCTATCTATCTATCTATCTATCTATCTATCTATTTATCAATTTATATATATATATATATATATACATATATATATGTGCACCACACAATGCAAATTAGGAATGCAATATAATATAATATAATAAATATCCGATATATGATGGGTTTATTTCATAAAGTGCTCAATACATTCAAGTTTAAATATTAAGTTGATTTAGAGCAGAGCTTAAGATATGACAGAGCAAGGATTGGCTACTCAAACATGTTTATGTTTCTGTCCTATATGTATATCAGACTGAACTTACCTGCAAATTTCTTTTAGATTATATTTTAGACTTCCTTAGATTATTTTTCAGAATTCTATAGATTACTTTTTAGATTTTCCAAGGTTTTTCAGATATATTGCACCCCTAGAGCTCTGGTGCCCCTCCTGCTGGTGCAGGGTCCGCAGGCAGTTTTGTCAATTTAGTACTTTTTGTGCTAAATTCAACGCATTTCTTCTTTGTTCAACATTTAGCGACCCCTATATTTTAGTTAAGAATTAAATACGAAACCCTTCTTTTAGCTAGATATCTAAAACATCACTTCCAATAATGATTCCCTATAAAAGCCCTGAATGCACGTGGTCAATTGCCTTTGTTGTCCTGGCATTTTGAGCCAGTTACCTTATCTTCTATTCCCTCTCTCAATACTCGCATCTGGTGTAGTTTCTATTCTTTGACCTTAACTATATATATATTGTCTTGTCACTTATCTTCCTTAATGAGAGAATTCACAAGAATTTTATAGCCACTGAATACAAATAATACAACTACTATTTTTGGCGAGCATGCAAATGCTGCACTTACTATTTGGCCCCTTTTAGCTCCTTGTTGCGCCTGATCTGAACGAACCACCTTTTTATGATCTAACTTGATCAACTAACTCCACTCATTATAACAGGCACAACTCTTCAAGCTCCATTCAATAGATAAACCAAACAACATTAGACCCGTTATGCCTTGTGTCCTCTGAATTCTCATCCTTTCCTATATTCCATTCTTATGTAGAGGAATAACTCTAACTAAACAGGCCTCGACTCTTCTCTTCTCTTCACACGATCGATCATATTAATGATTTCATTACATGTATTTCATTTCCATTCTTTATTTGTTCATTTGATTGATCTCTCATTTTTCCATCTAAATACTTGTATGTGTCTTTTTTCACTCTGTCTAATATCTGCGTCCACATTTGTACATGGCGTGCATGTTCTCTAGACATCTCCCTTCCTTCTTCAACAATGCAACAGACGCTCACGTGGGCCCACAAATACAGCGGGCACTCGTTACTCAGAACTATTAGAAATCTATAGAAGCCTAATTTCTACAAATTCATATCCCCAATAACCATATATAAGAATGATATCCCTTATGACACTATTTTTAGCCTATTTTCAGATATTCTCTGGCTATTCTAGCTATTTCTTAGCCGTTTCAGTTTTTAAAAAAACATACTATGGCTAACTGTGATTTGATTATGTTTTTGCATTTACGGACGCTTTTTGAAGGTTGATATAGCACAAAAATAATTTTGAGTTGGTAGCACTGTCTGTGGGTCCCATGTGCTGTCTGTATAAATATAATAAATAAATGGAGAAATTAAAAATGACGAAAATTTGTCGGTGTTTTAGCAGTATTTGTAAGGTATGATCAACAAGTCAATTCGTTATATTACTAATAATTTGCTTTTTGCTTCGAATCTGAGTTGATTGTCTCTTAGGGAGTGGGATCCCCTAAAGAGCGCAAAGTGTGGCGAAGCGTGAAGAGCGTTGCATGACGCACCGAGCGTCATGATCAACCACTGCAACCTGTTCCGTCTCCAGCCATCCTGACCCTGTCTGGCTGCTGGACTCAGGCAGGCAGGGACAAGAAAGTGAGGCTGACGTCACGCTCGACTCTCCCTCACTTTCATCCAAGTCAAGTGCAAACGATGACTTTAGAGTCTGCTTTGTGCCACAGTTGCTGCCCCACTCAGAATCTAAAGTCACGGTCATTTTCAACCACAAAGGACGCACATGATGATGATGAGTAATCAGCCAGTGAGTGGCACAAGTGCCAACAAGAAGGGCACCACCTGGCCCCCAACCCCGCCTCACACACCTCCATCATTCACTCCTCTGTACCCTCTGTCATGATCAGGGATGGACATTGGAGAGGGATACGCTGAAGTATTATGTATACCTATTTCTCAATTCCCAGGTTTTTTGTGTTCAATATCTTGTAGCAGAGACATTACCATATACCTAGTTCCCCAAACCTTGACTTACTACTACCTAATTTCTAAAAACCCAGTATTACTGTGTACCTAGTTTGCAAACATCTAGTCTTACTGTATACCTAGTTTTTAAAAACCCAGTCTTACTGTATACTTAGTTTCTAAGAACCCAGACTTACAATATGCCTAGTTTCCTAAAACCCAGTCTTACTGTACACCTAGTTTTTAAAAACCCAGTCTTACTGTATACCTAGTTTTAAAACCAGTCTTACAAGTTCTGATAATTCAGTTGGAGGTGAGAATGCTATTTAAACCAGAAAAAAACTCTTGAGGGCAAACAGAAAAAAAGGCCTGGTTAATCATTCGATAATAACCACCAAATGACCAACATCTTTTGGCAACATGCCTTGTTGGGGGTGATCAATTGAAAATTGTAAAAAGAGTTGGTCAATGAACAAGTTACTTCTCCTACTTTTTGTTGGGCGGTGATCACTAAAAAACTTATGAATTAAAAAAAAAACAAGTGCAAATGCTAAACAAACAGATCAATTTAGTATAAATTTGCATAGCAAATTGAACCCCTCATTAAAAGTTAAGAAAGAGGGGAATTTTTTTTTTTAAAGTTTTTTATGGACATAATAAGGAGTAAATGTTCGCATTTTCAGCACTGGTACATTGGTATGGCAAGTATACGTGATATTGATATACTTAGCCAGCCAGACCAACTTGGAAACTGAAGAAACCAATGCTGACATTTAGGTTTTCAGTTTCTAGAAGACACAAAGGTATAAATGGGAAAAAAAAACTTCAAAAACAAATGCCTCATTTTATTCTTGGAAGGCTAGAATCTACTTTGATTGAATAAATATAATGTTACAATACTTTTGTATCCTCCCCCATGGCTGATAACACATTCCAAGCCATCATTCCTCCTCTGATTTTGGAAGACTCATTGCCAGTTATCATGATAATAATGATAATGATCAGAACGTAGAATATATATGTATAGATGCAGATTTCTTCACTGTTTCTTTGCTTATTAATCTCATTGGTTAATTTACCTTCCTATTATGATATGACAATGGAAAATATGTCATAAAAACTCTCAAGACTTAATGTGTGACCACCCTTTGAAAAAACTTGAGTTGAATTGAGACTCAAACTCAAAATTACAATACTTGAATAATTAAAACAGATTACCCAATAAAACAACTTTAGCCTCCTTAGAGTCAATCCATCAATAAATAACCCAGTCATTTTTATGAGTATATTCTAGTATTGATATAATAAGCAAGGTGGGAAAAGGCCATTGGCCTATGAAACCCTGAAAATTGATCATAATTATATAAAAGTCTCTTGTTAAAAGAGTCAGAAAGTCTCTTGAATTCCAATAGTGTGTTGACCATAGGGAAGGCTGTTCCACCCATCAATAATTTGTAGTGTAAAGAATTCTCTTCTAAGTCTAATTTTTCAATGACTCCAGTGAAAAACCACGAGTTATTGGAGTAATTAACTTGGAAAATGTTGGATCCATATCGATGTATTTGTGAAAATATTTATATACAAGAATCATATCGACTCGCTTTCTCCTTTATTTGAGGGAAGGAAGCAGTGAGAACCTCGGCCTTTCTTTGTATGATGAGGGTTTGATTTTAGGTAGCAGTTTTGTGGCTCACCTTTGCACACATTCGATGGATTTAGTAGTCCAGAATTAGAGGAGATCCATGGCTGTAATCGCAACTTTTTAAAGAAACACCGACAAGAATTTATATAGCAAGACAGATTTGGCATTAGTGCATTCGAAAATTTATGTATTCAAATGAGTCAACGTAGGTTTTTTTCAGTTTTTAGTTTTTACTGACTGGTTGGCTATGTATGTATATATGTGTGCCAGACCACACCAATGGAGGTAGAGGGCTGAAAATGTAAATATTTACTCCTTATCATGTCTAGAAATGTTTTTTTGTTTTTCTCCAGTATACACCACCAGAATAGGGGGGGTGGGGGAGGAGGTCAATTTAAAATGTAAGTTATTGCTAAATTGGTTCCTAGTTTGCACTTGGACTTTTCAGTGATCCAACAAAAGGCGAAAGAAGTCACTTTTCATAAACCGCTTGAAACCACTTAGAACTGGCAGTGGAACTCTTCAATGAATAGCATGAAAATTTGTGGAACTCTTCAGTGAATTGAATAAATTTCATCAAATGATCCAATGGAGATAATTTCAATCAAAAGTTATTCTCCTTGTTATTGACATCAACGTATAAATTTAAGAGTTAAAAGACACAAAAATCCAAATCGAAAATGCAGACCTGAAAAAAGTAGACCGCTACATCTACCAAAGAAAATGAATTTCTATGAAACCCTCAGAAAAAGAAAAAATCAAGCAAAGAATCACTATAGGCTGGCAAACTTTTGGCAGAACAAGTTCAACCTTTGAGAACAAGAAAATTCCACCAGTGCTAAAAAGAAGGGTATACAACCAATGCATCCTTCCAATAGTCACACCGATACAGTTGAATATAGAAACTAACTAGGAGATCGACCCTCAAGCTGAGAACTATGCAATGAGTACATTAGAGAATCATGCTCAACCTCACATGGAGAGATCACAAAACAGCACAGTATTTAAGAGAAAAAAACAGGAGTCAGGGATATCACAGAATCCATAAGAAAACTCAAATGGCTACGGGCTGGTCAGGTTGCAAGAATGGCAGACAACTGATAGACATCACGACACACAATGTAGATCCCCAGAGATCATATGCGAAACTGTGGCCAGCAAAATATAAGATGACATGCCGAACTAAACAAGTTCAGAAAGTATTGGCTCCATGATGCCCATGATAGAGAGTTCTGGCAAATCCTGAGGAGGTACTGATTCTTTTAATCATCTTCTCTTCCATGATTCTCCCAATCCATTGTCCTGACTTCATTCCGCAGAAGTTGGTGACCTCCATTCATGATCAGCCTGCCTGATTTTTTAAAATAATCTTTTGATTAAGTGACGAAGTTTGTTGATAAAAGTTGAAACTCCGGAATAGGATCATGTGTTTTTTATGTCTATAAAAACAAACTTCATTCTGTAGTCAAAGTCTACAATTGGTTGGGTCAAGGTGCCATATTTCCTGGTATCAAGGATGCTCTTAATGCAAGTCTTGTTAGTCATTCAATAGAAATCGTTACATGTCTTATGTTTTCTGGCAGGTTGCTATGTAGGGGATGATCAATTAAAAATTAGAAAAAAAGTATGATCAATGAATAAATTATTTCTCTCTCCTTCACTTTGATCACTAAAAATTCCAAATTTTAAAAAAAAATGTAAACACTGCTAGACAGAAATTAAGTGGGGTCAATTTAGCATAAACTCACATTGTAAACTGCCCCCCCCCAAAAAAAAACAACTGGGGGGTTTCCAAGACATAAGAAGTAAATTTTTAAATTTTCAGCCTTCCAACTCCATTGGTGCAGTCCATACATGTAACACATTCATACATAGTCAGTCATCCAGAATCACTTGAAAACTGTAGATACCTATGTTGACTATGTTGATAGTTTCAAATGAAATTGAGGTTTCAGTACTTTCACCAACCTTACAAAGATGCTTTGTCGGAGGGTTTAGCAATTTTACTTCTTTGGTCACTCAATAATGTTCCCTTAAAGATGAAGTCGTTGAGGAAGAGAGAAAATATTGATAATATTTATATACAACATATAAATTACTTCCCATCAGTCGAGGCATTCAGAATTTTTAGGAATCATTCTCTCCTATACTTCCCCAAAATCTTTTATCTATGGAATTAAGAATTTGTTCTCTTTTTCTCTCAGGCCCACGTGCACTACAGGGCAGGTCCACATTCACTGTTGGGAAGGTCTATGTTCACCCTCAGACATTTCTGCATAGCCTCTCTCACCAAATCTTCATGAAAGCTGAGAGAAAAAATTTTTAAACTACGATCTAAAAATTCTGCAGCCTTCACAACAGAAGTAACCGAATACTTCGAAGTTATACTTCTGAATGAATGGTAGAAAATGATGGTCCAGTTTTGTATGATTATTACATAGTAAATAGAACTGCACCCAAACCTTAAAAAAAATAACTTATCTCTAAACTGACAAATTTCCTGAAGAAATAAAGGTTTTGTGAATTGGAAACCACAAAAAATTACTTGCGATATTTTTTCTTAAGAAGATATATTTTCTTAAGTAGTGCCAAAAATGTAACTAACTAGCAGAGTACCTGTAAAAAATGACAGGATTATTTACTCATGGATCGGTACTTTTGCCTAGGATCACAGTGTGTGTGCACTCGGCTTTAGATCAAATCTTCACTCCCCGTATTCATGACCCCTTCTCCCTTTCATCTCTCGTATGTTGAGATCTTCCCCATGTATGCCGTCCTTTTTTTTCAAGATACTCAACCATGCGGTCTTGCAGTTTTGAATTTTCGAATAGATTACAAACTGAGGTACATCTTTAAATTGGCTGCAGTATTCAGTTTTTGTTGACTTGAATGGGTCCAAAGAAATGGAAAAATTAATTTTTTTTCAAACTTCACATGCATTGAAATTCCTAGCTGTTGATTAAAACGGAATAGCCACTTGCTTATATTTCAACAGATTTCTGCTAAATATGGTAATGCTAACATGTAAGTAAACATGGAGATTCAAGAACTGGTTCTGGGAATACCTGTTTTAATAACCGGTTCATACAAATCAACACAAACTCCTTGAGTCCCATCACAGCTACTAGTCCTCCTCTGGGATACCAATGCAGGAATTAATTTTTCTGATTATGTATAATTTTTTTATTATTCAAGATACTTTTGGTTATTTAGTATTTTATACTAAGTATTATTTTTACACTTGATCCAGAGGTCATATACTGGAGTCCAGATTACTGTATAGAGTAGTCCTCTCTTGAAAAATATGGTAAATTTTAAAACTCATTTTAACAATATCATTTTATACATATATATATATATATATATATATATATATATATATATATATATATATATATATATATATAGTTATATATATATAGTTATATATATATATATATATATATGTATATATATATATATGTATATATATATATATATATAGATACATATATATATATATATATATATATATATATATATATATATATATATATGTACAATGCCATACAAATCAGGAATGCTACATGATATGATATAATACAATATCCAAAGTATAATGGATTTATTTCAAAGAGTACACAATGCATTCAACATTAAACATTAAGTTGATTTAGCGTAAAGCTTAAAATATAATAGAGTAAGGATTCACTACACAAACATATTTATGTTTCTGCCCTGTTTGGACTTCATCATTGGCCTATGATGAAGCCCAAACAGGACAGAAACATATATATATATATATATATATATATATATATATATATATATATATATATATATATATATATATATATATATATATATATATATATATATATATATATATATATATATATATATATAAATTGAACTATAGAGAGTGAGACAGACTCAGGAGTGAAAGTGTATGGAAATCAGGTTTATTTATCTGTAAAAGTTTTCATTAATGGTCTAGACATGTTTCGGGAGGTATTCCCATCTTCAATAGCGTGTACTGTGTGTGTATGTGTGTGTGTACCTATAGAGGTTATAAGTTTGATGTGGAGCATGAGTCAACCATTGGGAGCTTTGCTTTGTGAGCAAAAAATGGTATCCCATCTGCTAAGGGCATCCTGTTGTATGAGAGAAAGTCCAGTCTGTGATGAAGTCTGTGGTGTTAGCAGCAGCAGTGGGTCTTGGAGAGGACATAAGGTGTCAGGGTATGAGGGAAATGCTTTGATGGTAGATTGTGTGGGTAAGTTAGGGATAGTATAAATGGAGAGGTGATGAGGTTAAGGAACTACATAGGTTTTAACCTACAGGTCATCGAAAATATGTTTGCTCTGATTCGTACAAGTGAGATGACTAACTAAGGTAGAGGTTGTTATGGGTCTGAATAACTTTGAAGTTCTCAATATTAGATGTATCTGAGAGGGGGTAGATGTGAATGTGAGGTTATCGTTAACCTCACATCCACAGGATATCGTATATACAGGTTATCATGTATAAATACAAATATGTATATTAAGGTTACCGTATATATATATATATATATATATATATATATATATATATATATATATATATATATATATATATATATATTATTATCATTATTATTAGATGCTTCCTTCATGAAAAAATAAAGAAATTTTTCACACAGAAGATGTCTACAAAATTATGTCTGCCTGTCTTTTATTGGGGGGCAAGGCAATAAGTCCCCATATTACAACAGGACAATAACAGGGCCAACATTTTTCATCATGAATTTGGCGTATTAAGTTGCATCTAGATATCAGAAATTCCAATCAAATCACTGCAAACCCCCCAAATGGCCCACCGATTAGACAAGTGGGCTACATAATCTTCTCTCTTTGACAGTCCATGTTTATGTGTGTTGGTGCACGTCTCCATGTACCCCTGATCACAAACTATGGCTATGATCTTGGATATTTGTATAAGCAAACCACTAGACACCATCTTGAAAAGGTTTTTGTTTTTCTAAGACAGTGTTTTTTTTTATAAGTGGGGGGTCTCTATAGTCATCTGGGGACTAATAATACTCAAATTTTGCGCTGGTATCTTTCTGAAAAATTTTGGATAAAAGATCTATTTTTTTTAGATAATTTTAGATAATTTTTTTAGATAATTTCTTCCTGTTCACATGCAGGCTGCAGTGATTCATTTATGCAACTTATGGATATTTAGATGATTTTTTAATGAAATAATATTTTCATTTATGTTTTTGGATTGTATTTTTATTTTTATTTCAATGATCTTTCAGTTTCTGTGAGAAAGGGTAACAATTTTCACAGCAGAAATAATTGGTCTTCAGTCGATTGAAGTAGGTTTTCTCAAGTGAAATGCAACATTATATTACTCTATAAAACTATTTTATCAAATGTCAAATTGTAGAAATATATTTTTATGCATACGTAGTAAACATTATGCAAAAGTTTACTGATGCCACTTAGCGCATCTAATTATGCAGCCACACCTTCATCTACCATGGGGCCCTGCCCCCCCCCGCCCCCAACATTCAAAATCTGTGCATTTTGATGCTTCTACAGGATTTTTTGTTAACCAGCAGGTGAAATTAAAGTGATTCGACCTTAACAAGTACCTTATTTAATGGCATACGTGTAAGGCCAGATTTAGACCTTGGGGACCTGGGGCACTTCAGGTTGGTGGGGGGGGGGCTAATACAAGGAAATTAGAGTACATGGCAAATCACAAAAATTTACTCATCAAAGTCCATCTATTGCATATGATTGGAACTGACAAGTTATACACGCAAAGAGAGGTGAACTGAGTCATACATCGGAAGTAAATATTTACATGCTTGTAAAAAAAGTTGGCCTACACATGAACTTCAGTAAAACAAATCACATTGAGAAAAAGGACATAACTGTCAAAATTGAAGATGCAAAACTGGGGAAAGTAGACCACTGCATCTATCCAGGACAACGAATCTTTATGAAACCCACACGGGTAGAAGAAATCAAGTGAAAAATCACCTAAGGATGGCAAGCCTTCGGCAGAGCAAGCTCAACCTTCAAAAATAAAAAGATCCCAATAATCCTAAAAAGAAGAGTATACAACCAATGCATCCCCCCAATAGTCACTCACGGAGCTGAAACATGTAACCTAACCAATAGACAGACTCGCAAACCGAGATGCATCTAACGCACACATAAAAGAATTATGGTCAACCTCACATGGAGAGATCACAAGACAACACAGTATATCAGGAAGAAAATGGGGGTCCGAGAGATCATAGAATCTATTAAAAAACTCAAATGGCAATGGGCAGGCCATGCTGCAAGAATGACAGACAACCGATGGATATCACAACTTACAACATGGATCCGCAGAGATTACATGCGAAACTGAGGCCAAGAGAACACAAGATGGAGAGATGAACTAGAAAAACATAGCAAATACTGGCTCTGCGACACCCATGATAGAGAAATGTGGCGGAACCTGGAGAAGGTCTATGTCCAACAACAGATGTTGAAAGACTGATGATGATGATGATGATGAAATACTTGCTAACAAAACTCCAATTAGATTTTTAGTATTCCCATACTCTAATTACTGTAGACCTGAATTAAAAGCAGTAATTTCATTAGTCTATTTCAGACTAATAATTGCGTTATAATGAAACTACTTTCAAAATGAATCCCTGGCAGTGATTATTAAATCATTTCTTATAAAAGAAAATGATTTTTTAATTATCATATTTTTGTATCCAGGGGTCCCAGGTCTATTGACCCTTTCACTGCTTTCTTTATAAATCTGGTCCCGCATATAAGACCTCCACCCTTTTTCAACTCCTCCTCAATTTTTGGTTAATCTTTGAAGAAATATTTTAGAGAAAAAAATTCTTATTATATGACATGAAATCCGATACGTTCTAGTCAAAGTTATTGAGAGGTACTTGAAGAAAAAATGGATGAGTGTCTAATTTTTGGAGTTATCTCCCTTACATTCTACCATTCAATGTAAAAGTGACACTTGAGAACGATCCTAACTGCTAGTTCCAATTAAAAACTAATTTTATCAAATGGAGAAAATAAATACCATAAAATTCAAATGCCCATTCGTAATACTTTAGTTTAATATTCCAATAGATTAGATCAATAGAGAAAGAGAATAATTGTTTCTTATATTGTTTCAAATATCATCCTGTATTGCGTACGTGTGAGAAACTTCATGATTGAACGTAGTTAAAACAAGTTGTAATCAATTTTTGACGATTTTCCGTTTTATGATGGTAAATTCAAGAAATAAGGGGGAGCTACTCCCGATTGGTGAATTACAATTTTTTGTTTTAGACGGTATTTTCATTTACTTTATTAGTTAAAGTATTGATAATAATTGAACGACCGTAACCACAAAAAATGATGACTATTTCTTGTTGCTGTCTACAATTGTCTACCAATGCATTAATTGGAAGGGGGAAGTGTTAAAACGATCCTAAATTTGAATTTAGCATAGAAAACATTTTGAAAATAACTCGGATACAACAACTCCCTCAATTACCTTTGCTTTTCAGCAATTTCTTGTGTTCTTTGGAGGATGAGTGTCTGAATGGTGGTCACCTTCTCTGATCATTCATTTCATGCAAACAATTTCAAGTTATAGGAAAGGCTACCCCCCCCTCTCGGTTAAATATGGATTTTTAAAAATCGTTTCAATTGATTTTCTTGTTATTTCATTATCAAAGCTGGCTGGAGCTCCATTTATTTCATTAGTGTTCATGTAATACAAGCAGTTCTTCTAAGGCAGTACAATCATCTCCTGCATGATATATAACAGTGTGAGTGTTAATGTTGAGTCAACAAAGCTGTCAACATAGGTTTCTTCAGTTTTCAAGTTGGTCTGGCTGACTGTCCAGGTATGTATGTATCAGGCGTACAGGCCACACTAATAGAACCAGAGGAATGAAAGTTTTAATATTCATTGCTAATTATACCCAGAAAAAAGTTTTTATTGGTTTCTTGGAAAAAAAAAAAATCTTAGTGGAAGGTTAATTTGCAATGTAAGTTTATGCTAAATTGATCCCTTAATTTACATTCATGCTTGCTTTTTTCGATTTAGATTCTTCTCGTCATCACTGACCAACAAAAGGCAAGAGAAGTAAGTTACCAACCCCGTTTTCCAATTTTGTAATTGATCACCCTCAACATCCATTCTACCAAAAAATGTTGGTCACGTGCCATTTTCTATTGTGTGAATAATCAGTTTACGAATTTCATTTATTGGATCTTCTGCTGGAAACAATTTATTATTGACAATAAATGAATTGTTTGCCGTCTACATATCTGTCCCCCAATATATTAATTCTGAAAGATGAGATGATGATTTGTGTTCTAATCAGGAAAATAAACTTAATTAATCAACAAGTCAGAATTTCAAATGCCAATTTTTAAGTTGAGCAGACGAGCTCTCTCCACTTGAAAGATTAGCAGAACATGATCTTCGAAACCCCATTACACTCTATTTGGCTTTGTGCCAGATTAAGACATGTTTCGTAAATATCCCTATCATCATCATCGTCATCATCATCATCAATCTTTTAACATCTGTCGTTATACATCTGATCAATAATCGTGATTTCTTGGAGGAGTCCGTTTTCACATCACACTATAAAGCCACTTACTAAAATGCTCAAAGCATTTGAAGAGTTACCTCCCTTACATCTTTCCTTCAATCAGTGTTGCTAACTCTAATTTGATTTTTTGTTGTTGTCAAAAACTGCTTTAAAGATTGGCTAGAATTGACCAGATTTCTCCTGTTTTCGCCTAACTCTATGGCTAGAAATGTTAGACATGTTTTGAGTTAGCTATGAAATAAAATTCAAATCGGCCAGATTTTTGGCTACCCACTATTGCAGATTTTCATTAGCTAAATAGGAAAAAATTAGCTAGATCTAACCGGAAAAGGGTTGATTTGGCATCCCTGGCTTGTCGAGATCATTTATCCATCTCCCTATAAGAGCAGAATGTGGCTAAAGTGTATGAGTTGGTGAAATGCATCAGAAATTGTTTACTTCCCTCAGCACTTCTATTTGTGATGTCTGAGATATCAGGATTTGATCCTATCCCAAACCTTTAATGCAATGGAAGGTATGCAGTCTGTGGGAACAATGAAACCAGACATTCTTGGGCTTCAGACCACCTATACTCAACCAAATATCACTTGCCATAACACTGTAGAAATGAACCTTTTATGAATCGAACACAATTGTGATTGTGATTTAATTCAAAGACAGGTTTTACATCCAGTTTCAACATCTTTTTTGCAAATTCCTTGACTATGAACTGAAAAGTTGCCAAAATTTGTTTGCTTACTAATAAGGCTTTTAGAGTATTTTGCATTTTTTCCCAAAATCACACAGGAAGCTGCTTATCATGATTATTTTTGAGATAGGGTCTTTTAGATGACAATAAACTACGGATAACATTAACCAATTGATCTGAAAATTAAAGCAATTTACATTCATTGATATGAATTAATATTTATTGTTATGAACAACTTTACCAGATATGAAATGATATAACAAAAAATTGTTTATTGTAATTTTTTAATTCATTTTTTTAAAAAAGTATTTGGGACAGACTGATTATGATAACAATAACCGTTTGATAACATTACCCATGATTATAATAAACAAATTCCTGTTTAGTTAAATAATCTTTTATTTTATTGATTACAGGAAGATAATTCGAGATTTTAGAATTAAATCACTTGAAATCAATGTGGGGAAGGGCTTTAGAAAAGCTTTACAAAAGAAGGCATTCAACAAGTGTGTGCGTGTGTGTGTGTGTGCGTGTGTGTGTGTGTGTGTATTTGTCTGATTGTATGCGTGTAGATATGCATCATTAAATATATATGCATCTTTGTAAATATACATTTATGTACGCATATGTGTTGTATATAATCATATATAAGGTGAAAATCTTTATAGACGATGCGGAAAACACAGATTGGGTGGAGAAGTATTGATAATCTGTTTTCTCTTATGGTCTATAAAGATTTTAAGCAGTACGTCAGATATAACCTAAGCATCAAATAATCACTCACACACACAAACACACACACACACACACACACACGCACACAAACACACACACATACATATATATATATATATATATATATATATATATATATATATATATATATATATATAACTATACAAACCTGTCATTGTACATATACATACTCATATATATGTGCGTGTGTACGTATGTGTGCACATATATAGGTATGTATATATGTATGAATGTGTACATATGTGTGTGTGTATGTGTGTGTAAACATATATAGGTACATATGTATGTGTGGATGTGTATATAGATGTATGTGTAAGAGAATACATATATGTGTGTGTGTGCAAACATATATAAGTACATATATATGTGTGAGTGTGTGTGTATATATGTATCAAGAAATGGATATGTATGATACGTATATATATATATATATATATATATACTCACACTCACATATATATATCATCATATATGTGTTCACACATACAAACTTGTGCATATACATATATGTACATGTGTGCGTGTGCATACATTCATAGGTACATATATGTGTATGAGTATATATATATATATATATATATATATATATATATATATATATAGTGACTGAAATGACAGAAAAAAATCTTTGAAAAAGTTTTTTAATGTTAAGTGTTTAAAGCTGTAAAGCTCTCTATAGTTCATGTGTATATATATATATATATATATGTGTGTGTGTCTCTGACTGTGTACCATTGTGTGTAGATAGATAGATAGATCCAGAAACCAATTTATCCTTACAATATGAAGGATAGATGATAAACTAAAAAGGAAACATGGTCGGTTGCCAGGTTACTGAAGGGTCAAACAACCAGTTCTACAGATGATCAAAATGACTGAATACTTTTCAGACAGATCTCGTACAGAGATTATAAAAATTCTCTATACAAAATGAGAAAACTACAAAATTTCATAGGAATTAAAACTTTTTTCACAACAACGAAATAAAATCTAACTTTGAAATAAAAAAATCATATTATGATTTTTTATCAATATTTTCTATCATAATATCATCCTATATAATGAATCAAATTTTGAAATTATTATGAATACTTGAATACTATACGTAAATAAAGAGGAAGCTGTTAATTTGGGACAGAGTCTTTTTGATAACAATAACCAGTTGATAACATTAAGCAAAGGATATGGAAATTGGAACAATTTGCATCAGTTATAAGTATACATGCCTTGTTTTAAATTCATTGTTTTGAAAAACTTGACATCATAAAAAATTAATATCAAATTTATTCCAGTTTTTGATTTAGTTCAAATACAATCTTTGGGACTGATTGATTTCGATAAACAATTAATATATGAATAATCTAAATAAATATTTTAAATAAATACTATGACAAAATACTATCTATTAGTACAATGAATATATAAATACTAAACAAAAATATTTTAATATATAAATACTATATAACGATAATACAAATATCTAAATATTTCACATAAATGCTATGAATATATAAATACTGTGTATAAGTAAAATGAATATGTAAATACTCTATATGAAAACTATGAATATCTAAAGTCTATTTACAAAAATTATGAACATCTAAATACTATACATAAATACTATAGATATCAGAATTCTATAAATATATAAAAATCATAAATATCTAAATGCTATTCATAAATATTATATCTAAATACCATGGATATATAAATACTATATATATATAAGTACAAGGAATATCTGAATACTATTTATAAATACAATCAATGTCTAAATACAATACATAACAACAAACAATATCTAAATACTACATATGAATATTATAATTATATAAATACGATATATAAGTATAATAAATATCTAAATATTTCATATAAAAACTTCCAATATCTAAATTCTATGTATAAAACTATGAACATCTAAATACCATATATAAATACTACAAATATCTGAATACTATATATAAAAACCATGAATATCTAAATGTTTATATATATATATATATATATATATATATATATATATATATATATATATATATATAGTATATCTAAATAGTATGGATATCTGAATACTATATATAAGTACAAAGAATATCTGAATTCTATTTATGAATACTATCAATATCCAAATACTATATATAATAACTAGGAATATTTGAATATTACATATGAATATTATGAATATATAAATACACTATATAAGTACAACAAATATCTAAATATTTTATATAAAAACTATTGATATCTAAAACATATATATGTTGATACTAAGAACATCTAAATACAATATATAAATACTATGGATATCTAAATACTATAAACATCTAAATACCATGTATAGATACTATGAATATCTAAATACCATGTCTAAATACTATGAATTTTCTAAATACCATACATAAATACTATAAATATATAAATACCACATATGAATACAATGAACATCTAAATACCATACATAAATACTATGGATATCTAAATGCTATCTATAAGTGAATATAAATGGAAATAAAACACTGACTTTGTGTTGGAGGAAATATTGGTTTTTTGACTCCAAGTCTCAAACTTGAACGATCAAAGTCACCAGTGCATCAATAAACAAAACTTTACTACAGGCATGCACCTGTATGTACTTGCATGGGCGTAAGAACCATGACGGGGGGTGGGGCAAATGCCTCCCAAATCAAGGCATAACAGCATAAAATTTCGATCGAATCAGTGTAAATCAGGCAAAGCGGTGAAAATTTGGGGGGGAAAATTAAGCTCTTTGCCCCCCCAACCATGAGTTCCCATACACTGATGTATACTTGCGTGTGCTGATGTGTACTTATATGTACTTATGTATAATTGTGTACAGTCATGTGTACTTTGATTCACTTTCACATACTAGTGTGTACTCACATGTACTTGGATGTACTCATATGTACTTGCATCTTCTTGAGTATACTTAGATGTACTTCCATGTACCTGGATGTACTTATGTGTACTCGGATGTACTTGTGTACTTGGATGTATCTGTGTTAACTTGGATTTGTTTGTGTGTACTTGGATGTACTTGTGAGTACTTTGTATGGCTGCTGATTTTTGGCTTCCATTGTTAAATCTAGATTAACAATTTGAACTAATGTTTTGTTTTTTTTTCAAAGATAAAAGAATAAACTTACCCAAAATGGCGAGAGTTGCAATGTGTTCTCCTGCAATGAGAAAATAGAGTTCTTTGGAAGAGTGGATAAATTTGGTTCTGCTCCTGAAATCTGAAATTTGGGAACATCATCAACAAGCGGTAGCTGACCAACCTTTTCCTTGTACGGTGACATGTTCTTCAGTGTATCCATCACACGCGTCACTACGCTTTCTTGCTCGGGGAAATACATGTTGTATTGTTTGAAAAAACAAACCACAAAAAGAAGGCCTCGGTTGTTTAGCTTTTTTTAGTTTTTTCTCATGAATTAGTCAGAATATTTGATTCCCTTTTAACTGTGTTTGTGGAGCAGTTTTTTATGAGATAATGTGAATGCAGTTTCACAAAAACGAAAAAATCAAAAATGAGTAAATTGCTGATGTATATATGATGGAAATCAGCCTAGAGAAAAAAATGGGTTTTGAACGGATAAACAAAATGGCTGCCGATTTAATGCTCAGACATGAGTCGAAAGGCAATCAACCAATCAAATAAGAGGTTGATCACAGCTATAAACTGAACTGCTTGGCTTTTGGGAGGATTACTGTCATCTGCAAATCAACTGAACTGCTTGATTCTTTAACACTATACATATTTAAACTAATGTATTACTTAATCCATTTAACTACCTTTCTCTCTCTCTCTCTCTTCATTTTTCTCACTCAATCTGTTTTTCACTCTGTTTCTCTCTCTCTCTTTCTGTTTCTCTCCCTTTCTATTTCTCCTTCTTTACTTTTTAATCACACCCTTTCAGTCAGGTAAATTTCTTTGAATTATTGCTCTCCCTTTTCTGTCCTTATCTATCTATTTATATATTCTCTCTCTCTCTCTCTCTCTCTCTCTCTCTCTCTCTCTCTCTCTCTCTGTCCAAGTGTGGATCCAGGTGCGAGTTGAGCAAGTGCTTGGGCAATACATTCTCCCATAACTATCTTAACAGTAAAATACTGTTACACCTATTGTCAACCTTGACAAAGGCCAGTTTCACATGTGCACAAACGCATACACTCACAGAGTAACATGTATACACACACACACACACACACACACACACACACACACACACACACACATATATGTCTTTGGATAAAGAAATGTTAAAAATGAAACAATTTATTGCATTAGCATGTTTCATCGTTTACCAACTTCATCAGAATGTGAGAAAATACACAAGGTATGGAATTTCTATAGGAAAATTCATATTATTCAGGTGTTATCACTTGGGGAGGTCATTAATCTTAATCACTTCGGATAGTTTTATGGGTATACAAGAACATAATGCAATAAATTGTTTTATTTTTAACAACAATTTGCTTTCCACATTGTCTTTTTAATAACACATACACACACACATATATGTATAAAACATATTGCTAGTTGCTGAAGAGTGCGTTAGCCATGAAATGTTGACATTCACCAGGTATATATCCTTATAAATCTCATTTTTATATATTAATAGCTCTTTTTACTTTGATAGATATTGAGTACTGTGATTAAATATCATCAACAACAGATAGAATCTATTTTCTATTTCATTTTTTTTGTATTCTTACTAATTGAAAAATACATTAAGAACTAAATATGAACATCAAATAACAGAATCAGTGTTCAACAGATGGGAAAAAAAAGGTACTCGGATTTTTAAATAATAAAAATCCAACAGGTGAAACGCTTTGAATGCCTTCAAAACCCAAGAGAGGCATTCAAAAATTCTCGAGTATCTGCAAATCTCTTGGACCTTCAAAATGAGTTTGTTATAGCCCTGATTGATAAAGAAGCAAATGATATAGCATTTATATGTGAAAAATATCATATTCAAATGATATTATCTGGAGTAGGTTTAATAGGAACACCATCATCTATGTATTAAGTATCTACTTGTGAACCAGATATCATATCTAATAACATTGTACTATGAGAAAAGTTAGGACTTGAGACTGATGAAAATATACAGAAGTTACCAATTATGTACTTGATACCTAAAATGCATCAAAATACAATAAGTGCTCACTTTATTGTAGCCTTTAAAGTTTAGTAAAGCAGTTTTTGATGGTTTCAATTCAACACACAATCTAATACATAAATTCCATATCAAACGTAAATCCAATAGTAATTTAACTCTTTTCGGTAGTAAATAATTCTATGCCTTTAAAGGAAAAACTGAATATCATAGATACCCTTAAAGGGCTGAATTTATCTCAACCCATGATTCAAGTACTCTTTATGAAAAACTTTCTCATAGAGATCTTTTTAAAGAATCGAATGAAATAATAGAATTATATCTAGTAACATCATATTATGAGAAAAGTTGGGACTTTGACAGATAGAATTATACAAAAGTTACCAATCATGTACTGGATACCTAAAATGCATAAAAATCCAACAAGTGCTCGCTCCATTGTAGGTAAAGGACTAGAGAGTGCCTAAGCTTTGACTCATCCTAAGCTGTCACTGTTCATATTGACCTATCAATTCTAAACTTCAGAGGGGGGTGGCCAGATCAAGAAGGGAGGGGATGCCCCATTTGCTTGCACACACACACACACACACACACCCAGTGGATACTGATCTCTATTGATGTTAATATAAAGCATTTACTACGTACTAATCAATACTTATCTATCTATCTGGAGACACATGTATTGATCTCACAATCAGTCTGTGCACACGAGATTATCTGTTTTACTTACATCTATTCACTTATCTATTCATATATCGATTGGTTTTTACTTTTTTGGTTTTCTCTGATTTTACATTACTTTCTCTCTCTCTCTCTCTCTCTCTCTCTCTCTCTCTCTGCTACCCATAACAGACCGGTTTAAACATTGTTGCTAGGTTTAGGTTATTTGTGTATTCTGACATTTATACATATCTACTGAACAACCACAGCTACCAAAGGTGGCGAAGGGTTCCACCTCTTTTTATATATGCGTGTGTATGTATGTTCCAACAATCCTGGCCATAACATTTTGTCCACAGATTGAAAATTGGTATCAGTACTCCACTAAACCCCTTCTAAAGGAATTCGCTTTGAGGAAAAGCTTTTTTGACCTTTTGGTGGGGGGCAGGGACTTCATTATCATAGATTCATTAATAACATCTAGATTCTCCAGAATCTAAATGTTTCTTGACTCTATTTTAGATGTTTTCCAGTAAAAAACATGTGATGTCATAAATAGTATATGACTGACTAAATTTATTCCTACAAGGAATTTTTTTACATGACTTCAAATTTTAATGCTATGGTTGTTCAGGGTTATTAATCTATGTATCTTTCCAGGCTTCACGTAGCCCCTACCGTTTGTAGCAGACACTTAAAATTTCACTCAATTGCTCCACTCAATGTGTCAGGTGAATGTATCTTTTTTATTTTTTCAAAATTCCCTTCCTAAATATTTCTTCTTGTGGGGTTAAATAAGCAATGTTAATTCATGCTAAATTGGTCACTGGTTGGTGCCCTTTTTTTTTTTAATCATAGTCCAATGAAAGGTGAGAGGAGTAACTCATTCATTGATCACCCTTTTTTCTTGCTTTTTAATTTTTCTTCTAGCATTCTCTCCATCTCCTTCTTTTCTTTATTTCCAAACCTATTCCCATTAACTAAGCTTACCTGCTTCTTATAACAAGTCCAATTGAATTGGTACTCTCAAGATCCATTTTAGTATGTACATAGGTTGACAAGCCTTCTGCAGGACAAGCTCAACCTTCAAGAATGAGAGAATTCCACTAGTGTTAAAAAGAAGGGTATACAATCAATGCATCCTCCCAATAGTCACCTATGGAGCTGAAAGATGGAACCTAACCAAAAGGCTAATCCTTAAACTGAGAACCATGCAACATGCACAAGAGAGAATCATGCTCGACATAACATGGAGAGATCACAAGAGAGCACAGTATGTTAGAGAAAAGACAGGAGTCTGGGATCTCATAGAATACATAAGAAAACCTAAATGGCAATGAGTTGGTCATGTTATGAGAATGGTAGACAACCGCTGGACATTAGGACCCACAAAGTGGATTCCCAGAGATCACATGCAAAACTGGGGCCAACAAAATATAAGATGGCATGACAAACTAGATGAGTTCAGATAGTATTGGCTCTGTGACGTCCCTGATAGAGAGGTCTGGCAGATCTTGAGGTAGATCTATGTCAAATAATTGATGCTAAAAGGCTGCTGCTGTTGCTGCTGCTCATGATGATGATGATGATGGTGGTGGTAGTGGTGGTGGTGGTGGTGATGATGATGAAAAACCATCAACCAGAACGGTCAACACAGGTTTCTCCATTTTTCAAGTTGGACTGGCTGGTAGGCTTTGTATTACCAATACAAGTCACGTCAACGGAACTAGAGGGCTGAAACTTTGAATATTCACTCCTTATTATGTCTGAAAAAAACGTTTTTGTTTTTTTTTAACTAACCCGCCAAAATAGATTTTCAGGAGGGGGTTTAATTTGCAATGTATTATTATGTTAAATTGATCCCTCAATTTGTAACCATCAGCATTCACGCCTGCTTATTGAAAATTTAGACTTTTTTGTGATCATTCATGCTTTTTAGATGCAAGCATCCTCAGTTATAATATGGGCATTGGGATCAAAGAAAGCCAACCGCATTATAAGCAGGGTTTCCAATTTAGCCATTTTGGAGCTAGATCTAGTTCTTTTGGAGCTAGATATTTTGAGGTCCACTATCCATCTGTGTTATGATGAGAACCATGCCTTAAAAGAAGATACCAGTGGTCTCTTTTTAGACGGTCCGCTGGTTCTGATCCTTGATGATATGTAAAGTTAGCAGAACGGCTTTTTTTCCATATAATTCTCAATCGGGACACGATGCAATGGGTGAACAATGCTGT
>OY735213.1:2375003-2460003 GCA_963457665.1 Thysanoteuthis rhombus
GAGTGAGACAGACTTGGGAGAGAAGTGTTTTGAGGTAAGGTTTATTTGTAAATATATCTGTTTGCTGCGTGGATGTCGGTAAAAGCTTAAAGTATATATATATATATATATATATATATATATATATATAGATATAGATATAGATATAGATATATATATATATATATATATATATATATATATATATAGATATAGATATATATAGATATATATATAGATATATATATATAGATATATATATAATATGAACTGTAAAGAGTGAGACAAACTTGGGAGAGAAGTGTTTTGAGGTAAGGTTTATTTGTAAATATATCTGTTTGTTGTTTGGATGTCGGTAAAAGCTTAAAGTACATATATATGTATATATATATATATATATATATATATATATATATATATATGTTTATTGTGTAGATGTAAACCCTCTATCAAATTCACACAAGAGAGAAAATCCCAAAACACATTACCTTTCCTTGACACTCTATTTCACAGAACTAAAAACAACAACAAACCCAGTGTTTCTCATAAAGCTACAAATAAGAATGACCACATACAGTTTTACTCCCAAAATAAGATTAGAATCAATTATTGGTTTCTACCCAAAAGCCATCGGAATTTCAAGTGGAAGAAGTGTATATCGAACAATCCGTCAGCTTACTCCACAACCCACAATATTTCTTACATAACGCCAGAAGAAAGGCATATAAGATCCATACTACTAAAATAAAAAACAATATAAAGAGAATGACAATGCCACCTTAAGACGTATCACCACCAACTTAACCACCATTGGCCTTAGCTCTAATCTAAGTAAATTGAACATACATATCGCCACCAATATCTCAATGACCATCAGAGATTTGGTAAACAAACAACAGTATAAAACTCCACTATCCAAAGCTGGTGTTTCACAATACCATGCAAAGATTGGGACAAGGTCTACATCGTGGAAACATCAAAATCCCTCAAGAGAAAAATATACAAGCACAAAAGATCCCTAAAACTAGATAATAAGACAAATGCCCAAGTGGAACACAGAAATATATACAACCTCTATTTCAACTTTCAAAAAGCCAACCTCACCAAAAATATACACGACTCTTCAACATGCAAATATGTCATGGCCGCCCTTATATCAAAATACAATGCAATAACATGAAGGTATGGACATTTCAAAATGACAGATATTTCAAATGCGCTAATTTTGAAACAAAACCATATCAAAACAACTTATCAAAACATGAGAGTACAAGATATAGGATAATAATCACCAGCCCCTTTAAGAGGGGATAAGAATACATGCTGATCCCACAAAGAAAACACTCACCACACACACAAGCTTACACACACGCACACACACAAATGAAGGTAGTAACACACAGATACATACACAAGTTTCACCAACTCGTTATGCACACATACAACTAAAAACAATAAAACAACTAACACTCTATTCCACACTTCTTCATATCCTTCCATATTTATCCATTTGAGCCAAATGTGTATCTTGTCACTCTTTCCAACTACCCCACAGTGACAAGAACACCCTTCTCCTTAACTCTTTGTCTCACTCACACCTTTATAAACTCCTTACCCTTTTCTCTCCGACTAAACAACCAGAAAACATCCACCATACACATCATCTCTCCTAATTTCATTCTATCACTTAGATGTATAAAAAGCTACAACAGTTTTCTGTATCAATTTGTGCTTTTGAAAAAGCTGTTGGAATTGGCGATATGCATCAAGCCTGTCCTCAAAACAAGAAAAATCTTTGACATATCGCACTTGATTTTCTCAAACTTTTTCAATTCCTACATTATCAAATTATCACCATTTATGAATATATACGTATATATCCTGTTTAGTAATGTTTATTTTTCATCTCTTTTTCTTTCCAATTCAGTAAAGAGCGGTTGTCCAAACCTTCAAATGGATTGTAACCCAACTCTCAGAAAGCACAATTAAGGAGTCCTTTTTGCTGTTTTTTTGCAACATAACTGCCTTCATCTTCCTGCCTTGTATACCTATCATCTAACCAAAAGACACCCAAGAACCTAATCTGAGAAAACAACTCCCAGTGGATGACCTATGTAGAGACTAAGGGTGACATCTTTAACCTTTAACTCATGTGTGTCTGCAATGGAGGGAAAATTTACAGATTGTAGAATCAATTGAGGATTCAAAAAGGTGAACACTTAATAACGTCACACAATGTCTTCAAGGCCGACCAGCCATTTGAGAGACGACAATGAACAGCCAGAAACCAGTTACAAACACTCCGTATATCCTCATTCTAGGCCTGCTTATGGCACCATTGTTCGGAATCCCAGTCGATATGATGAAGTTTATCCTTCAACGTCAACAGCCAACGAGGCTTATCTACATGAAGACACGTCTGAGGAGTATAGCATCAGTGGAACAAGTTTTACTTATGTCACAGGTAAGATTTTCATTTGATTTTTAATCACTGCTACCCACAACAGATCGGTTAGATCACTGTTACTGAGTTTAGGTAATTCATGTGTTCTGACATATATATGTATCTATCTATGTTAGAAAAATGGATATAGAGCCAACAAGATATGAAGAAATTTGACAATGTGGAAAAGAAAAGACTTCAGGCTAATGAGTACATCTCCAATTCTTTATTGGTCATGATAGTCCAATGTTCCAAATCCTGAGTAAAATTCTTTCCATAACTACGTCATCGACAACAAAAAATTCACTACGACCACATTCCAACTGGGCTTTACCTGATGTAGACTTACCATAATTTCTTCCTACCATTCTTTGCCTGAAGCCCTGAAGAAGTCCAAATTTTGGATGAAACTTCAGCTATCATAACCAATAGAGAATTTGAGATGTACTAATCAGCCTGAAGTCTTTTCTTTTTCAAATTGTCAACTTTCTTCACCCTATCTATCAATGTATACATCTATACAGACTTGCCCGGTCCTTACTGTTCATCGTTGAAACTTAAAATTTTGCACACTCTCTCCCCTCAATGAGTAAGGAAGATGTTCTTTCTGTTTTTTTTTTAAATATCCCCTTAAATAGATTTTTATCGGGGGGGGGGGTCAATTTGCAATGTAAGTTTATGCTAAATTGACCCCTTGTTTATGTCTGGTGGCATTCATGTATGTTTTCTGAAGAAACAAAATAACACATTTTTATTTTTGAGCTTAATCCTTGATTACTTGGGATTATTTGGGTTTTTGAATCATCACTACCCACTGCAGACCGGTTTAATAACTGTTGCTGGGTTTAGGTTATTCATAACCTAAACCCAGCAACAGTTATTAAACCGGTTCTGACATTTATATATACCTATTTATCTATTTATTCAGACTTTGTCTAGTGCTAATCGTTTGTAGAAGAAAATTAAAATTTTGCACACACACACATACACACACACACCCTCATTAAGTAGAGGGAAATGGTGTCCTTGTTCTTTGAAAATTCCCCCAAAATAATTTTTCACTTGGGGGTTCAATTTACAATGAAAGTTTATGCCAAATTGACCCCTTTGTTAGTGTCCAGTAGTATTCAGTTTTTTGAAAATTTGTACTCTTTAGTGATCACAACCCTCAAGAAACAAGAAAAGTAACTTTTTCATTGATCACCCCATTTTTCCAAATTTTAATTGATCATCCTTCAAATGACTAACCAGACCTCTTGTTTGTCATTTTTTAAATCGCAAATTAATGATTCAAACCGTACTGGTTGTGTTCTAATCAAGGTAATCTACTTTTACCACCACCACCACTGCTTAATTAACGAGGTAAAAAGCAACAAATGTGGGAGGTTTTGATTAATAATTTCCCTTGGAATGCTAGATTTGTCTCTTTGTTGATCAAGTCAGTTTTAGATATTGTCTATACACGTTCGGACAATTCATTCTATGGCCTTCTTCAGGTCTACGTAAATGTAACATACTTGATTAATATAGACAATAGGAGGCAACTGCCCCTTTACTTATTTGGAATTATTTGACCTTGACACATTGGTGGCAATGCAAGTGCACAACATGCTGGCTATAGAGCAGCAGAGAATCACCCAAGCAGATGCGCATCGTTCTGTAAAGATTCAATACAATTCCAAAAGTGAGCCATAATCCAACCACCATTAACACAAACAACCAGAACATTACAGTAAAGAAAAGGACTGGGTTTTCAGTAGCACGAATATGAAAAATGGTTTTCTTTATCTTTTACTTGAACTTCCTACTAGCAATAAACATAGAACACCATTGGAAAGTGGGAAATCCTGAAGTCAAACCAGCATGGATTTCAACTCAGTGTGGCTATTTAACAAGGACCCTGTATGGGATTCTGTGTTCATCAAAGAAAGGAAAAAGAAACATCTACAACTTACATCACAAGCGTTGCTGCAATTTCTTTCAATTGTTTGCTACTATTTCTCTTTACACATGGCTAACACACCTGAAGAAGGCCATAGAATGGATTGGCTAAAACCCTATGGGAATCACAAAAATAACAAGAAGAATGAATTTAATTGTCCGAAAAACTGTTTTTAATCAGTACAATGGCCATAATGTATCAATTGCATTTTAGAAATCAAACACAAAGCAATCCATAAAACTTAACATTTAAATTCATATAAAAAAGTACTACTTTCAATATCAGGGGAATTAACCTTTGATCAAAGTTACTTCCTTGAATTATTTTTTGATTTCTTTCCTATTCAATCCACAAAAGAATTTTCATGCTATTCATAGAAGAGTGCCACTGTCAATCACGAACGGTTATCAGTAGTCCATGAATTTAAGAGTTTATAATGCCACCAAAAGAAACAATTTAATATACACTTTCAAACTGTGGTTTATCAATATTTCCAAAGGTTAACGAAGTATGGCACAAGGCCCCAGTAATGGAGTATTCAATGATGAATGAACATACTACTGTTATATATGCAACCTTTGGTTCTTTCAGGTGCCCAATGTTAAATATATGGGGAGGGTGGTGAAGTACTGTCCTTGACCAGATTGGACACTATTTGTTTCCAGTGAACACATTTCGGCCCAATTGATATTATAATAAAAACCTCTGGTTATTTGAACCATAACTCTTGTATTTCTCCTAAACTGGTTGCTGATCAATCCTTAAGAGTCCTGTCTTGCAAGATTTTAGGTCTCTAAAACTTATATTATCAATAAACACTTTATTATACACACATTATCTATATACACTTGAAGGGGAAACATTTTGCTTAATTTTTGGGAATTTCACAAAACACCATCTCCTTTTTAAAAAGATGTTTTTGATATTCTCCCTTTCTATTCTTCTCCACCTGACTCCATCGCTGCAACTTTTACTAACATTTTGCAATGTTTTGCTAATAATGAGAAAATCATCATAAAGTTGTCTGTGGCTGAATACGGGCTATGGCAAAAATTCTGCCATTTTATATTAACAGGAAAAATAGCTTACCTCGGTCAAAGGGGCCTAAGTCTCTTTCAAAGTACCCCCCTTTATACTTCACACACTTTCCTCAGCATCCCTTCCACTTTTCAAAGCAGTCCTCTTTTGAAATCATTTTCATCTGTCTCATCAACTTCTCCTTAATCTTTTCCATGGTCTGAAATCTCTTTAGGAAAACCCAAAAGTTGCAGGGAGCCAAATCTAGACTGTGGGGGGCTGACAAACTTGGGTAATGTGATAATTTGCCAAAAGAAAAACTTGCAAAAGATGTGAAGAATGGGCAGGCTCCGTCATTATGATTACAACATTCACACAGTACACAAGCTCATTCAATCAAATATATAGGCAGACCTTGATTGGTGCGATTAATTTGTTCCAAAATTTTCCATATCCTTCAAAAGCTGTTCAAAGTCTTACCATAATTTAGATGTTTCTGTCTCCAGCTTACACTTAGTTATATCAATATGTACAGTAATACTTTAATCGTACTACGTCAGAACCTGCACCATTCAAAGTATTACTGTATATCCATAGATCCTACTAGTTTATCAAATCTTGACTACTTATAATAAGGATTCCAGGTACAGTTACAGACGATCTTGACTTCCCGTCACAAACTGCTCATAAAAATGACATTTCTTATGCAATGGTGTGAATCAAACAATAATTCTCTTCTGGATGAATTGTATTGATCTCCCCTGTATTTTCCAATGTGCCAATACCGTTCATTCATTTTTGTCACTCGCAGCCAGGCCTGTCAAAGGGTTCAGGAATGGGGCACTCATGGCTTGCGTTATCAGGAATAGCGTAGTGATCGGTTTAGCCCTTTAGAGGAATAACAAGATTACCACGGCCCCTCATATTTCCCAGGCAGTCACCCACCTGACCAGGCTCGATATTCTCAACTCTAGCGATGGTATGAGAACTGGTGTATCCAACGCGATTTGACCACAACTGCCAATACCAACAGCCAAGAATCAGTCCTTATATATTGAAGCTACTTGCACATCCATTCACTTCTTGTCACAGCCCACCCAGCCAGAGAGATCGGGGGGAGGGGTACTTTAAGGCATACATCAGCTTAGTGATACTTGCAAGTCTCAAGTCTGGTCAAGACAAGGACTTCATTCATATAATTGTTTATGACCCTTCCTTGGCAGGATGCAAGTCCACCAAAGGGATACCTCCTCCCTAATTACACAGCTTAGAATGTACTCAATAAGCTGCTGAGTGTACAGGGAAATTTATTCTAATGATGAGTTTCCCACACCCTTCACTCATACCGAGAAGAGAACTGAACCCAGGACTTTCTGTAAGTGAAGCAGACATGCCAACCATTACACTATCCAAACAGACATGGTGGGGATGCTTAGCAAGTATCATGGAGCAAAGTGTAGGAATTGGTCTCCTCCTTGAGGGGATCACGACAGGAGACTCTCTATATGATCCCCGTCTGTTTTAGTTGACCATCAAGGTACTGACTTGGCTTAATGTTGCTTAACTTTAATGATTGTATAAAAACTGGTGTGTCCAACGTAATCTTGCCATGACCAGAGGCATGCTTACCAGGCAGAATAAAGGAAGAGGTTAATATCTCCTCGCAATTATCATCTTAGGTCTTCTTTTTTTATCCTCAATGAAAGCCAAGCCTCTTGTCTTTAATCCAATGGCTCGGGGAGGGCGGGTGGTTGGGAAAGCAATAATTATACTGAAGGTGAGGCGGGACAAATTACGTGTATTTTGGTTCACCTTGTTTTCAGTTTTTTTATTCACTGGACAATAATTTTGACCAAACACTTTGCGTAACCAATCTGAGAATAGAGTAGGAATAAACAATTGTAGACCTTGAATTGTTCAGTGCTTGGTTGGTGATACTTGTTACTACGTGTTTTCTCTTTCTTAAACCCTAAAATTCTGATTCTAACCTTTTTGAGAATTCTAGGATGTACATATCCTAAAGTTTCTATGGCTCCAGTGATATGTTTTTCCCATAAATCTTTTTCAGAAGTTAATTGGGATATATGTGTCATGAAATAATAAGTAAATGAGATTTTGCCAGCTTGAATGTCTGCTGGGACAAATATGTCCCGGGGTAAATGTCAAATTTCAAAATATAGAAAAAGTTTTATTAAAAATTTTCTGATTAAATTTAACTTTTAGGGCTTTTTTTTTCCTTTTTGAATTTTCAGCACCTCAATAGGTTAGTCTTGAAAGGGTTAAAACAGCATATATATGGTTAGTATTTCTCTCATGCTCCAAGTCGTTCTCAACATCAGCTGGGAAAAAAAAAAACGTATAAAGGAGCGGACATCTCTCTCCGATTACAACTCCTAAAAGGAACAGAAGACTCTGCCTTGCTGGCCATTCCCTGCACAACAAAGATGAACTTCCAAGTGATACATTGGTATGGCACCCATCACATGGTACTACCTCAGTTAGCAGACCCTAACAAATGTACATTGATTAATTGACTGATGACATTGGATCTCCTTTCTGTGATGGAGAACCGAACTGGATGGAAAGATCATGTCAGTCGCATCTGAGAAGGCCACTCAACCAGATGATGATTTCTGTCGTCTTTATTTCCGTTGCTCAGATCGTCACTCCACAATTATAATAAGCTGGGTGGATCAGAAGCAAAGAATGAACCTCTGGCAAGACTCAAACTCACTCCCTTCATCCTGTCTTTCTGAAGCAGCTGACTCACCAAGTAGTAATTAATAATGATTGATGAAGTTTCATCTAACAATTCATGTTGACCCGTTTTGTAACCTGATATCATCACTGTTAAAGCCCTAAAGTCTCAAGAAAGTGCTCAAATTGTTGTTTGTGGGTCATTGGTCACTGCTGTTGATAATTCTTCATCATTAAAACAGGTTTGGATCCCCTTAAAAGTTTATTAATGGTACCATACTTCCAAAAGTAAACCTATTGAACCAATGCTGAACAGTTTGCTCTGCAGTAGTGTTCACCCCCAATGCTTTGTTAATGCTATCATTTAGGTTTAGATTTAGGAATATGGATACCAATAATAAACTTCCACGGAGGTCTAAGCACATTCTTAATGATGGAGAATTACTGACCGCAGTGGCCAATAACCCACAAACAATCGGTCAAGCACTTTCTGAAGACATTGGGACTTCAATAGAGACCATATTGCATCATCTCAAATCAATAGGAAAGATTAAAAAGTTAAAAGAAACTGGTCCTACATGAACTGAATAAAATACTTCATGACATTTCAGCGCTATGCACCTTTCAGCAGACTTTATCTAAGCTTAGAGATTCAGGATATGAAGTCTTGAAGTATCTTCCATATTCACCTGACGTTTCCTTTACAGTTTATCATATTTTCAAGCATTTTGAACTTGATATCCCGAATAAAAGGTTCAACAAAAGGGAAGCAAACATTCATGCTTTTATTGAAATTGTGATCACTTAAACCTACAAAACTTCATCGAGATGTTTATCATCATAGCATCTTTGGAAAAAGGTTATTGCTTCAGATTGGTTGTATTTTGATTAAATCTCCATCATTCTTTGTAGTTCATATCATCCTTCATCTCACTATTAAGAAAATAACATTTCATGCATTCCAACCTGATATCATGTAACATATAATGTCACATTGTGACTTGGTGTAACATTAGATCTTGTCTTTCTTACCAGATCATCCTGAAACGGACATGGATGATGAAGAGCTGATGTACCGGACATATCAGGTTTGTAACACGACACTCTCCCTTGCACGTCATGTTTTGTGAGGAAAACTAGACTTATAGCTTGGAAGAGGCTCCAACATCAAAATAGAGAAAGGCCCCTTGAAATTTTCACTTGTTTTTCTAAATATTAAAATGAGATGTAAAACTCTATTTAGTGTATGTGACGGACCCCCGTTCAGTCTTTATAGACAGTGGAACGCCCCACATCCAGGAGATGGGGCACAAGCGTATAAGGATCCTCAGATGCCCAACCATAAGAATCCCCCTCTTGGCCTTTGTTACATAGTCCAGAGGAAAGCAAGAGAAATACGTCTGACACAAGCGTGACTGCAGGAGCTGCCAGAAGGATGTCTTCTTGGCTATCAATCTGCCTCAAAAGATGTCCTTCTCTTAGACAAGATGCCTTCCAATGGCTAAGGAGCCCAATCTAAACTGCTATTTACTGTGTACGTGTCTATAAAAGACAGACATTTGATCTTTTTTCAAGAACAGAGATTTCACTCCGTCTAATTCACCAAGTAAGGGGCCATCTACCAACACTCATTATGGATAGCAGTGGGGTATAATGCTTTGTATCTTGGGTGTGCTGTATGCTACAGATACACAAAAACATAAAAATACTTTAGTGTCCTTAACAAGCAACAGACAGTTGAAACCTTCTCAGCACAATGTAAGGAAGATGGGTTCATTTGTAGAAATCAGAGAATTAATGGAAAACAGAATATGGATAGGACACTATTATTAGTGGATAATAGTGTCCAAACCACTTTCTCAACAGTGCATCAAAAAGGTTTTTTCTGTCCTTTGCTTTTTACAGACACTAAAATATTTTTATGCGTTTGTGCATCCATAGCACAGAGCACACTCAAGGTACAAAGCACCATAATCAACTAATGGACAGTTTTGGGACTTGGCTGAGTTGCAATAAGCTGGAACCCTCCAAATACCTTTGTAAAACATTTCTCTGATAATTAGGCATATACAGTATTCCTTATTTATGATACATTACAATATTCATACAAATTGAAATAATATTAACCAAAATAAAATTACGCTTTTAAATTTTTGGTGTTGAATGTTTGATTTAAAGCTAAATCAAACTGAAATTTCATCAACTTTTCAATAAAATAAACAATGTTCTGAGAACTGGAGTTATTCCATGAATTTTTCAGTACCCTCATCTTTGTTATAATTATCTTATTTTGGCTGCTATGGTCTTCGACCCTCCTCATTTGTATGATAACTGTTGGGCCACTTATCATATACTCTCTGTTGACAACATTAATAATGAAATAAATAAAACTCTAGTTGAAATTTTTTGGGTCATTTTGGTTGTAGACTATTGGATAGCTATAACATTTATTGGACTACCATCAGCAGTAGAACAAAAGAAGACATTACCACTAAAACTACACTGTCAATAATTATCATTTGCAATAATCATTCTATTTTGAGGACAACAAAAGTTTTTCCCAAGAGAATTGATGTTATAGCCACAGTGAATAAAACAACGTTATTAGCCAAAAGGTTTTGACCAAAACAACAAATATGAAGATACTAGTTCACAAATAATCAAGATGCAGTTGTACCCCTTTGATCTAGCAAACGTGGGACCTTACCATTGCCAGATCACAGAAAATGCCAGAAAACTGAATGCTTTCTAATTGTGTGAAAAATGAAACTATATATTTTTAATATTTTTTGTTATACAGATTATATAATAATAATAAATGTAAATGATTTGTGTTTGCTAAAAACTTTCAATTAGTAACATTGAAAATTATTTAAGAGATTCAGAAGAAAAACGATAAATACATGTCTAATTTTATGGCAACATGAACATTGAAAGTTTTAGAATTTAAAGTTCTTCTATTTAGTTCTAAACCACGGGAAGGTTTTTACATATTCAGATTAACAAGTTGGCTTCTGAACCAATAAATTAGAATTTAAACCGTGCTTTAAACCCATGTCAAAGAACTCTTGTGGCAGATCCGCAAACAGATGGTGACAGATTCAGAACATGTTCGACCATGAGAATTGCCAGACCTCAGAGCACCGGATTATAGAGATACCAGTAATTCACCTCAGAACTCCAAAGAACCCTTAAACTATATGTATGCTTCTCAGAATCATTTCCTTTCTCTTTGCTTCAAATTTGTCTGATAAACAAAAGATTTTAGAAATAACAATGATCATTCCTAAGTTATGAAACTGCCATTTTCAATTTTCAGTGAAATTTTTCCCCAGACAAAATTGTGTTTTTATGATTTTTGTATCTTTCTGCAGCCGCTACCCCTAAAAGATTTCTCTCAGGAGTTACGTGCCCACAAAGATGTTGACCATTTCCTGTATAATACAATGTTGCTGCTGGACGTAGACGAAAGCAACACCGAAGACATTGTCCAACTGATGATTGAAAAAATCCTTGAACGCAGACAACCCGTTGTATTCAATATGGCCAACCTCATGAAGACCATCTTTGCCTTGAATCGAGGTAAGGTTAAAGACAAAGGAAAAAATGACAATTACAGGACTGTTTCTCTGACAAGCTTGGAACTGTATGTGATGTAGATTTCTGGATTTTCCAGATTTTTGCACTGAAGCTCAAAATATATTTGAAGTATAAGATAAACAAAAAAAACCTCAGCATATTTCAAAAGTAGGGTCTGTAAGATTTTTATCGTTTAACTTGAAATTTTCTAAATGTAGGATATAAAATATGCAATGAAAATAGAACAAAAATAATGAGAGAATAAAACTGAGTGTAACCTAAACAAATAAATCCTCTTCAGAAATCGGGACTGTTCAATTAATATTCATCCATTATTCATCATCTGAAGACAATAGAATGACACCAAGAAAATTAAAACAAAGAACTAAAGAGCAGATAACTACTTTGAAGCCTGCCAGATTCAAAACTTACCAGTTTGAAAAATCAATTTTCTGTTAATTCCGGTTTTCTGGAAGCCAGATAAATGGTCTGGCTCTTCACTACTAATACATTCATAACATCAACTTCAAGATTTTTAGTTAAAAATTCAGCCTTGAGCCTACACTTGCTATAACCAGTGCAATTCCCCACACTTACTAAGCATCATTTACACCAACCCAACCAATGTTTGGTAAACTTATCTAGCTTTAGACTTTATAATAAAAAGGTGAAAATGGCCGTAGGAAAGTTATGATGCGCTGATCTTCGGAGTGTGGAGGGCTTGTTTGACTTGAAAATCAGCATTAAAATTTGTGGCTCTTACCTGGGTGTTTGAACAGCTATGTCTAGGGAGAGAAAATCTGAAGGATCAATTTCAGAGTAAATATTTAATCCTTGATTTCTAACACAGAATGGCCAATGAAAATGAATGAAAAATCACGACAATCCCAAGTGTGAATTATTGAAAAATGATTCAGTAATTCAGTAATTAGAAACCGTCAACCAGGACTGTCATTAAAACTGTCAACATAGGTTTCTTCAGTTTTCAAGTCAGTCTGCCTGGCTCATAGAGGCTGCACCAATGGATCTAGAGGGATGAAAATTTGAATATCAGCTCCTTGTTATGTCTGGAAAAAACATTTTTTTTTTTTTGGTTTCTTTTTTCAAATTCCAACCCCGGGTAGGTTTTTAGTGGGGAATTCAATTTACAATCTATGTTTATGCAAAATCAGTCCCTTATTTTGTGTCCAGCAGCATTCACACGTTTTCATGAAATTCAGACTTTTTTTTAGTGATTACTACCCAACAGGAAGCAAGAGAAGCAACTTATTCATTGATCACCCCTTTTCGAAATTTTTTAATTGATCACCCCCAGCACAGTATGCTACCCAAAAATCGTTTGACATGTGATGGTTTCTATTGAGTGACTAACCTAGCTTGTTTTATATTTAATGACTTTTAAGAGAGATATCAATTTATCAAGTAGTGTATTGAAAGAAGACAAAATACAAACTGAATTAGAAATCTCATTTTGTTTTTCAATGGAAATGTTTTCACACTACATTCAAAGAGTTTTTCAGACAATCAAACGTCTTCGTTATATTGTTGCTCACTCAACACTTCTGTTGCTTCTGGATAAGGATAAGGCATTTTATAATTCGAAAAACCCTTTGAATGTTAATGACTTCTTACAAATCATAGTCAGTAATATTTTAAATGCATATGCGCATCTCTATAAGACACTTTTCAGTCAGTTGGTCTGTCAGTCAGTCCATTATATTTTAAATATCAATTTTTTCTCTGTCATACCATGTTGGATTGCTATGAAACTTAGTCCAGACCTTTGGGTGAACCATCTTCATCTTTCACTCCTTCCTCCTCCTGCTTCCGCAACTAGTATCATAACTAGTAGTGCTAAATATCAATTTTCTCAGATGTCTCACATTGAAATGATATGAAACTTGGTTCAAAACTTGAATGAACCATTCTCAACTTCTTTCCCCGCATTCCACCTACTACTACTACTTTTACATTTGGAATCCCTTTTTTATTGGGAAACTCAACCATGCACAGCTCATTCACATCTTCTATTCTTTTGAAACCGGCCTCTTCTTCTTCTCTTCTCTTTTTTTTCTCATATAGTAAGGAAAGATTCGTGACTTTTTACACTGTTTCAAGTTGGATTGATTTGAAATCTATGTCAGCTCTTTGGGTCAATCAGGTGCACCATTCTTCCCCTCCTTTTACTAGATTTCAGTTCCAGAGGAGAATCAACAACCAAGGATGCAGGACTTTGAAATCTGAAGGTCCGATTCTCTCTTCCCGTCTCTGTCTTTTTCCTTTTGATACAAATACAAATTTTCTCATGAAATGAATGAAGAAACTTTTCACATTTGAGAGAAAATATCCAAGAAAATGTTTTCATCTGTATTTATTCATTCTTAATTACTTTTATTTTTGTCTAAATTTTTGTATATGTTGTTTATTCTATTTACGTTGTGAAGACCAGGAGATATATTAACGATGTAATAACAGGAGATCATTTGAATAAGAGTTTCGACATAATATTATGCATTATATAATCATCCTGTCGGATCATATCTCTGTGTCTTAATAACATTTTCGTTTTTTAGAAACAAAATTCGCTAATTATCATAGTTGCTAATTACTGGGTAATTCTTGAAAGTGTCTTGCTAAACTAATTGTCCCTAGTTGTAGGTTGCTGTAGAAGAGGCAACCACAGACAGATATGGACGTAAGGATGGTGGAAGCATTGCTGAACTTGCAGTACTTGTCTTTTCATTTTTACAATACACAATAATTGATTACCTCCTCTTACTTCCAAAAGACTATTAAAATCTCATGTACCTTACTCATATTGACTTTTCGGGGTCTTTATTGCATTCGGAACCTACTTACATTCGGGATAATATAATAGAGAAAAAAGGTTATGAAGTTGCCTCCCTTGCATAATTTAATTTTACAGATTTATTTCCCTTCACACACAAATTTGCACGTAATTTTTCTACTTAATTATTTCTTATTCTGAATATTTAAAAAGACGTATCGAGTGGATTATTGTCTCTGTTTGAAAGTTTGACCGAGACTAGATATTAAGTTCCCTCTAAACTGCAAAAAGTAAGAGAGAGAGAGAGATCAAAAAAACAAGATTTAACTTTGTAGTAGGGAGTAAAACAACTATTCATTTAGGCTTTTTAAAAAAGAAAAAACGATGATCAGTTATTAGCTTTTTATTTAAAAACTAACATGGAACCCGTCAAAAACAAAGGTTGTTGGCTCTTTATTGAACCCCTCTAAAAACCTTCAGATAGGCTTAGGAGAATTTTACCAACAAAATAGAAAGAGGTATCAATCCAAAATGACTAAATAATTCAAATAAAAATCAAAAGCAGCAATTCTCATTTAATATTTTGGATTCCGACCATATTTTGACCAAAAAAAATGCAACTGATATTCGATGCTCCTAAGAGCCTACCTGTTTTGTATATAAGTAAATCACAGACGAAATTTCACCAGTCACTGCCTTCACTGCCTGAAAGCACAGCAATCCAACTCTCTCACACACACACTTGTGGGCACAAAGTATTTCAAGGACATTCATCAACGAGGCAAGTAAGTCACAGACTTTCATACATACATGTATACACGACTTATTCTGAATGAATGCTGTCAGACACAAACTAAAGAACCAATTCAGCATAAATTTAGATTGCAAATTGGACCCCCTTCCTCCATTAAAAACCTATTTATAGGGACGATTTTTGGAAAATAAAAATATCTCTTTTTTACGGCATAATAAGGAGTAAATATTCAAATTTTCAGTCCACTTGTTTAATTAGTGAGACCTGTACCTGTGATTCATACATACATAGCCAACCAGAGCCACTTAAAAACTGGAGAAACTTATGTTAACAGTTTTGCTTATGGTTTTAATTTATGTTTTCCAATAATACTGAAGTTTTAGCATTTCAGAAGAAAATATGTGTAGGTTGTTGAATGAATTGGAATCTTGTAGCCACCAAAGGTGGTGAAGGGGTTCTATCCTCTCTTAAACATATGTGTTTGGGAATTCCAATGCTCTTGGCCATACCATTTTGTCGACTGAATTGAAAATTGGCATCAGTACACCACTAGACCCCTTCAAAAAATGTTTTTATCTTTATCTTGGGGTCTATTGATAAAATATAAATTCTTTTCTTACACAATTTTAAATGTTTTCCAGGATTTATTCTGACCATATTTATGGTTTGTTTTTTTTAAATGACTTTGAATTTTTTCTTTTTTGTCAAATTGTTGTCTGTGATGGCAAGATTGTAATTCGTGTTTGCATTTCAAAATATCTCGTTCTGTTCATCCAGCAGATCTAATTAGTAAAACAATTCAAGGAATCCGTATTTCCCAGATGAATACACTTCATTTTGACCAATCATGGATCTGCTTGCTGTAAGTAAAAGTTTCTCATTCTGGTACCTCATATGTATTTATTGTATGCACACAGTATCTCCCACAAATGCACCCCAACAGTTTTCTAAAGAAAGTCAATTTCCTTCTAATCCAAAGATACCGAGATCTTATCATTTCCAGTGGAACAATATACAATCAAAATGGATCTCATCAAGTATTATTAATGATCAAGCTATTGATTTTAAATAAACCTTTTTCATAAGGACAGCAATACATTCATATTTTGGGCAACAGAGTTTCAATACTGTGAAGTTCAATCATAGATAAAACCTGATAATATCTGTTTTGATTGTGTAATGTTTTACAAGTAATAAAATCCTGCTATGTTTAGTTTAGAAGAAAATTAACTTTCTATATACAAAGTGGCAGGAGTGTACTTGTTAATGGGTGACACTGTATATATATGTTTGTGTGGGTGATTTGAGCCATATATATATGATAATAGGAAGAAATTTAAATAATTGATGGAATTCAGATGGTGAAAGATGTGGATAATTCAGTCAGAGGTTTGTGATCTTGAAATATCTGTTGAATTCTTTGGCTAAATATGTTGGTAGAAAATCAACTCAGAGAAAATTCGTTCTGATTTACTAATATTTTTATAGATGATATCAGAAGTTGGTGTACAGTCTGAGATTAGATACAATATGATGGATTTAAAAATCACATGGGTAAACACGCAACAGCAGTGGCACAAACATAACAAGTCACATCAATTGTTATACTTACCAATTTTATATTTTTGGAGTAGCCTATGTGAGTAAGGCCTTTTTGAGAAGAAATTCAATGAGGTGTAGTAGAGACTAACATTCATGTACAATGAATTATTATGAAGCCCCATATAAAATAACAAACTACATGTATTATGACACAGCCCTAAAAACAGTATAGCAAGATAATATAAAAATCACAGCTTGAGGGGAGATACTGTTTGATCAACACTGCTGGGGAGCCAAGGCAAAATAATTGTTTTCTATATAAATCCCCAAAACAGTTACATGGTAAAAAACTGATGATCCCCATAAGAAAAATTTACATATAATACTGTAATATCTAATTCTGTGTAAAACACAAAAACCTTTGAAAATTTTACATAAATTTTCTGTGTTAATGGATGTTGGGAAATAATTGATTGAAATGATAAAAAAGGTTTATAAAAAATTCTATTACATCTTTAGTGTTTAAAGCTGTAAAGCTTTCCAGAAAATATATATATCTATATATATATATATATATATATATAAACGAATAAAATAGTTTTGATCCATTGTTGATGTTTAATTACAGTGCTCAATATTCAACACAGTTAATAGAGCTATTATTATATAGGAAAAAAAAAGAATTACAAAAGTACATACTTGGTGAATGTTAACATTTCGTACCTCTTGCAGTCATCTACAACTATAGTTGTTTTCTGTGGATTATGAAAATAAAAGTTTTTCTTCTTCAACATATTGCTGGTTGCTGATGAGTACGATAGGCATGAAATGTTAACATTCACCAGGTATTAGTCCTCATAATACTTAATTCTATATACATAATGATAATAATATGTGATCATAAGTCACATCATTTTCATTTCATAACTATTTGTTTCTTGCAAATGACTAAAAGCAGTCCACATTTGTCAGGTGAAATTTAATTCTGTTCATAACCATTATGAATGTCCACAGTTTGAGAGTATATTCATATATATATATATATATATATATATAGGCAAAATTCCTGTGCTCAAATGTTCTCTTGATCAGATCAAAACATTCTATTCCTATCTACTATAATATATCCATATCCTATATAATAATATTCCTATATAAGCCCTCCATTACTGAATATTGTCACGTCTCTTTGCTTTCTTTTACAGCTGTGAATGGCCATCAAAAATTAAACGTCACACTGTCATTGCTCGTCTCTTACATCCAGTAAACATGGGCAGTACGAGTCAAGAAGTAACCTTTGTCATTCTTGTGGTTGCTTCTTGCAAAGAGGTAAGACATTTGGTCTCCTTTATATTCCTCCCAACATTTGCATGGGATGTTATAATTGTATGAAACCATATACATGGAGAGAGAATGACTTGCATTATACTGTTTGGAATGAGGTCCAAATGATAGATAGGGGAAATTGCCGTAAAATGAGAAAATTGAGGGTAACAGCATACATCAACCTGCCAGACAAGTGTATAAGTCAGGTGTGGTGTGGACTTTTTAGCTCAGTTTATAGATATGGAATTATATGTTACATTGTATCCGTGATTTTTGTAACCATAACAGAAGTTACGAGCCGAGAGCCTAGGTCTGAATCATGGTTGTCATAGCCAAAAGTGATGGAGGTTAGCACTTGATCAACAGGGCAGGTTACCATCAATAGGTGGTTCTCTGTTCTCTCTTATTTCAATTACGTTTTAACCAGCTTATGCCTAATCAACTAACAACAAGCAAAACATTGCAACTTCTAATTTTTTCCTAAAAGAAAAGGATAAAGTGAACAATAATGTTATTATTAATTTCAACTAATTTTCACTTTCATTTTAATTTTCAGTTGCATTACAGTCTGAATCAAAGTAATAAAAAGCAACTGAAAGTTAAGATGAAGGTAAAAAACAAGTCAAAATTTACGATAATGTTGCAATACTTCATCCAAGAATGAAATTAAAAATTTTTTTCCAAAATATCATTGTATCAAAAGACTGCTGAGTCTCAATTGTAAACATCATCAGAGTAGAATATTGGTTGAAAGGACTTAAGTTTAAGGAGTAAAATCAGCCTCTCTTCAACTATGAGGTCCCTGTGGCTGAATGGATAAAAGTGGCCAGATGTATACTAGACGCCCTCTGGCTAGTGGGTGTGAGATCGATTCTTGTTGTGGGCTTGCTCTCCATCTTCCGATTATGCTGTTTAATCATTGCTGTGAGATTATGGTCTGTTTCAAAGTTGTGATGAAGACACTAGTCAAAATTAATAATAATGTTGCAATACTTCATCCAAATGTAATATCTTTAAAAAAAATAAGCAATGATAGTTTGAAATTAATCAAAAGAGACTGGCACTAATAGCTGAGTTCATCCTCATCAATATTCTTTTTGAATTCTTGGAATTTGGAGTGTCTCCGAGACTCCTTACATTTTAGTCATCAGGGACTTGAACCCGACTTTATTTTGCATCTCGTTTTGGAGTTGTATAATCAATGGTTTTTCTCATTTCTTCCATAAGTCTTGATATTATTTTTATATTATTGTTTTTGTAATTGAGAATTTTCCAGTCTCGTTGTGTGCACGAGGTATTTCAGATGCTGAGATGTGCAGAAATCGGAGATGGAAGCTGTTTTGGTAATTTGCTGTAATGTTGATACAATCCGCTATAAAATTTGGTATGATGTTTCCTCTTTTGCAAGGGGAACTTGGAATATGATTTCTTAATATCAATGAAAAAGATATCACTCATGGATTACGACAAAGTAGCATATTTCCCAGTATTGAGACGTTCAGGGACGCAACCCAATTTAGAGAACAAAAAAAAGAAGAAACATAAAACTCTAGTATATCTTGGAATTTTTGAGATGAGGTATTATTATTATTTCTATTGATATTCGGACCATCCTCATCTTGGTTGTTTTTCATACAACGTTTCGGCTGTTGCACTCTACGGTCTTCGTCAGGTATCATCTGGGAGATTTTTGGGAAGTAACGAACCGAACCCTTTATTTATCCGACGGGGGTATATTGACCGTACGTCGGATAAATAAATAAATAAAGGGTTCGGTTCGTTACTTCCCAAAAATCTCCCAGATGATACCTGACGAAGGCCGTAGAGTGCAACGGCCGAAACGTTGTATGAAAAACAACAAAGATGAGGATGGTCCGAATATCAATAGAAATAATAAAACTAAGGTTTCATCAACCTTTTGTAGATGACTTAGGAACATGGAGGTCTGCATTTTTTTCTTAATTTCTTGCAATATTGAGACAGACTAAACTTTCATTCCTTTACTTCTTCATCTACTGCAGTGGTCCTCAATCAACTCGGGTAATCCTTTACGATAATTAAATTTTCTAGAGGACTCCTTCAAAAAAATAACTTTCCCTTCTGCATATATCTATATTTACATTTGCTAATGGAATTATCTGAATCAGTATAAACCAAAATAGACAGTACGTACTAGCACAGAAAATTAAGAACAAAGTTTACAGAGGAAAAATAGACGTATGAATGTCTACTGACTGAGCAACGTCCGTGTCACATAAGTAACCAAGATCTTTTTAATCAAAGAAGCAAAATGTTGTTAATCTTTTCTTATAGACAAGTACTGTTTGTACTAAAGAAATGAAGCAAAGACATGTAAAAGCCGTGAAGAAGTCATTCACATAATGAACAATTATTGTTTATAATTCAAAATATGTCACTTTGTCTTGTGGCACCCCTGGAAAGGTTGGTTAGAACACTGGGATTCCGCAGAACACAGTTTGAATACTGCTAGACTATTGTAGTATGTTGATACGGGAATGAATTTTGGTAATTACACATTTTTCTTCTATCATATCTGAAACTTTTGATTATTTACAATTTCATACAATGTATAATTTATACATTTCATTTAGAGGTCTTATACAGGAGTTCAGATTACTGCAAAGTATAAGTTTCCTTCTTCTGGGATTAGTATGGACCCATGAAAAAAAAGGAACTTGTGGCTTGTAGGACACAGGGTAGATTATTTAGACTTATCTAAGGGAAAAAAAAGTGTCTTTGAAGTGTGTTTTCTGAATTAAAGTTCATTTTTATGAACAATCCAAAACTCTTGTTTCATAAATAATTATTCAATTTACAAAGATTTCTTGAGATCAATTCTTCAATTTGTCAATTGGAGAGTCAATCATTTGGTCACTTGTCCATTTTTGCATAGAAAACAACAAAGTCCGTTGTGGAGACAGCTCGAACCTTCTGCACAATATTCGCTGATATGGAGTGCCGTTTTCGTCTGCGGGAAGCTGAAAGCACAGAAGAATTCCGGGATATTCTCAAGGAAGAGACACGGATGCTATTTGGGAAATTCATTCGGAATGCTAAAAAAATAACACCTCAGGAAACAGATGAAGAAGAAAAGGTCAGTAAAAGGGCAATACATATATATATATATATATATATATATATATATATATATATATATCACGCAATACAAATCAAGAATGCAATATAATATAATATAATATATAACCTGAACATATAGCCTGAATAAGCCCAAACAGGGAAAAAATATGAATGTGTTTGTGTAGTGAATCCTCATTCCATATATATATATATATATATATATATATATATATATATATATATATATATATATATATATATATATACACATGTAAAATAAGTTTTATTTTGCCAATGCATTAATATCTTTTTGTCTATTTAATGATAAAATATTTTTGTTCACAGATTTTTAAAAAGTTTTTTCAATCATATCAACACATTGTGGAGGTTTGCATTTTTCTTGATTACAACTAGAGAAATCTTGGCTATTTTTTTAAAAAAAACATTTTTCCGGGTCAAATTAAGTATATATCGAAAGTTTGGTATGATTCACTTCTGTAGTTTAGTTTACGTAAATTTATATACAGTGTTTTTCAGAGCAATTTTTATGATTTTGTGTAAGTAAAAAAAGTTACTCCAAATAAGGGTCTCTACAAGATGACATAAATTTTATTAAAATTGGTCGAGTTTTACAAAAGTTATTACAGAATTGAAGCCCTCGATTTGTGTAAAAACCCAACCTACTAATTACTTGAAGGTAGAGCTCTAAACGCGCCTGCCCAATATGAATGACTTGGCTTTGTGAACAAAGATTTTTAGAGGGTTTTCGGCAAGGGTAGGGCCTATAAGCAGAATATTCTTCCAGCCTGTGCAATGGAGTTCTATGGCGAAGAGCGACATGTGCAACACTGACCCAGCACTTTGAATCAAAGGTTAGCAATTTGTAGTCTAGCAAGGCCCAATGGTTATAGGTTTGACAGGGGTTTCCTTTTCCTGGCAGATGTCTGACAATATGGCTGACATGGGCAACTTGAACACAGGACGTGGACACTCCCTATCATTCTATATAGACACACACAAACACATGTTCGCACAAACACATACATGTAAAGTATGAGAGATGGAGATCGAACTCTCAAAGACTGATAAGTATAAATCTGATTTTTTCTCTTTTCTTCAAGAAAGAAAAATGGTTCTCGGTTGGTCAAGGAATCTATGAAGATTTGAAACAAAGGATGCCACACTATCGATCGGACTTTACAGATGGTGAGTCTATAAAAACTGCACACAACAATTTATCTACACATTCACATGATCCAATGGATTTTACTTAAAAAGACCTTTGGTTATTTGGACTTGTTGCCCACCTGGACCAATCGTGTAAGAACCAACTCAAACATATGTGATTATCGCTAATTCACTCTGTTCATTATAACCAATGTGCCGTTTATTTGGACCAAGTAGCAGTGCTACCAAATAAACATTTTTTTAAAATAAAATCCGCGAGATTTACAAAGAATATATTTTTCTTAGTTCTCAAAACAAATATTGTTCAATTATTCTTAGCTTCTGACTCGAATTTTTTTTTAAAAGTAGAAAAAATTCGGACGTAAGTCATTGTGGGTTTTTTTCTCCTCATACGAGTTGTCCCCCTTGAATAAAAAAAAACCTGGGGATTTGAGCATTGAAAAAAACCAAGTGCTTCACGTACATCGGACCAACCGATTATTGGATCCAAAATCAACTTGATGCAATCTTCTGTATAAATGTATTTTGTTTAAAATTACTGATGAGTTATCTAGATACTGATCAATGTATTTGTAGTAAAATAATCTTAAATGTTCAATAGACATGTCTGGTTACTCACTCTCTAGAAACTGTCATATGACCAATGTCTTCCAGCAGTATACCTTGTTGGGGTTGATCAATTAGAAAAATGGCAAAAAGTGGTAATCAATGAATGAGTTACTTTTCTTGCCTTTTGTTGGTTGGTGATCGCTAAAAATGTCAGAATTTTCAAAAAATAAGCGTAGTCACTGTAGAACATGAACTAAAGGACCAATTTAGCATGAACTTAGATTGGAAATAGAGAATCCCACAAACACCCTATTTTAAGGGGAATTTTCAACAACAAAAAAAAAAGTTTTTCCTACACATAACAAGAATGAATCATGAATTGCGTCATATCATATAGAAACTTATTTGAAATGATCTCCCATCATTACACGGTTAATATATCACTCAATTCAGACAACGTGAATAGAATAAAGCCCCATTTTCTTTAATCATTTATTCTGTTCACATTGTCTAAATTGAGTGATATATTAACTGTTTAATGACAGGAGATCATTTCAAATATGATAAAAAGCAATCAATAATTAATTCTGTCAGATCAAAAATGTCTATATCTTAAATACGTATAAAAAGTAAAAGTTGAAATTTTCAGCCCTCTAGTTCTATTGGTGTGACATATACAAATGTTACGCTAAATGTTTTGTGAAATTGCCAAAATCTTTTTTTTTAAAAATTTGATTTCATTTTGATTACATAATCTTTTGATCATACAAAATAGTCGTTCTATATCCTTGTTTTGATTAAATAAACTTTTCACCAAATTAAAACATTAATTCTATTTTTTTTTTGTTGAAGAAGAAAGTTAGAACTACATATTTATTTATCTTTTGTAAAAAAAGTTAAAATTTTGCCGATTGGACAATTTCACTGATTCGCCATAACATATACATAGATAGATAGCCAACCAGCCAGGCCAACTTAAAAACTAAAGAAACCTATGTTGGTAGTTTCTCACAGATGAAGTTTTAAATGATTTCATGCGGGGTCCAAGGACTTTCCCTCAAGATTCAGACAGAATTAAGTTTGATGTAGGGGTAATCTAGTGTTTGATCCTTCGGAAAACTTTTAGACATATCCTTTATATCCTGAGGTTCCAATTACTGCTGGGATATATACGTCCCATAGATCTCTTTTAGAAGTCTACTGAGATGTATGTGTCACAGTAGATGAGGTAAATGAGATTCTCCCAGCTTTTACAACTGCAGACAATGACATCATCATAGTAAGAAACCCACACAGAAATTAGTCCGTATTACGTGACTGAAGAGGAAAGATGTGTAAGCAAAGTGATCAGCTAATTCCGTCTCTTTCATCTGTCCCTGAATAATTGTCAAACGGGACAAATGTATCCCATCCCTATGAATAAATTACTGATCTGTGATCATTAAAAAAAAAGGTCTGAATTTTCAAAAAAACAAGCAAGTACAAATTAGTGACCAATTCAGCATAAATTTACTATATTAAATCCCTCAGTAAAAACCTATTTTAACGTGGAATTTTCAAAAAACAAAAAAAATACATTCTCCCCTGCTCGTTGTAGCCCCCAACCCATGAAAATCATTGTTGACATGAATCCTTCCACCACCACACTGCAAAGTAATAATTAAGAAGGTCATTAGAAAATTAATTTGATACAAGCACCCTTTTTTATACTAAATTGATTTCTACAAAAATATTTAGACAAAACTTTGATTGTACCAAAGATAAATCATACATATTTGAAATTAGACAAAAACATTGCAGACAGAGATGTTTTTTGCCAGAATGAGATACACTAGAATAATGTATCCAATTCATACAATTGAATGTCAAAACATATGAATAACCTAAACCCAGCAACAGTGATTAAACCAGTCTGTTGTGGGTAGTTGTTATTAAGAATTGGCACGTTTTGGGCTTTTTCAAAATACCCATTTAGAAACTCAAGCATTAAGCACCTTATAGGTGGCTTGAGCGGGTTATTTCTGTTTTAATAAAAATTGTCGTCTTTTTCTTCCCATCAGGTTTGTGTAGCGTCAGAGCATGGAGAAAAGTGATTCCAACATCTTTTTTCCTTTATTTTGCTTGCGTTCTTCCAATTTTGGCTTTTGGGATGTTGAATGACAGCAACACCCACGGAAATATAGGTAAGCAGACAACAACCGAAATACTCTGTGAAATCTTATCTTCTCATCCAAGAGATTTGTACATCTTCAATACAATGAAAAGATTAGATTTGCTGCTTGAATCTCTTTATAAGGTGTAAACATTTTAATAGATTTTTCATGCTTATTAATTTTTCAATTTGAACAAAATTTTTTCAAAATTTTCAATATTTAGGAGAAATAATTAAATGAAATGTGCCTGGTAAACGTATGTCTGTACCGGTAAGCTTGTGATTTTTTAAATAAAGTTTCATACATCTTTAAAACTTGAATTAATGTATATTTTAATGCTTAATGCGAACTTCTAATATGAATTGTTTACAAAGATTCCCATTGAAGCAATCTAAGTAATAAATAAGTAGTAAATTAATTCAAATAAAACTCGAACATTATTGAATATTCTTTTATGAAAAAATTTTCTTTTTCTTTTCAATCAATCAATCCCAAATTCTAATACTCCAAGACTATTTGTTTAACCAATGACCACATAACATTGAATATAAACCTTAAACCAGATTTTGCTTTTCATGAAGTCAAGAAAATCTATAAGTTTTGACCTTAATAAAACTCTGCTGCTTGTGCTAAACAATTTTGACTTTAAAAAAAACATCATTCAAATGATTATCAATTTTATAATGATCCAATTTCTGTATGTTTGTTTGTTGATTTATTACTATAACAATACAGTACATTATAATGCACAATACTATCAAAAATGCTTTTAACTTGGAGAATAAAGCAGATTCTAGTCCAATCAGGCCACTGGTTTCCATATAATTAATTTAATAAAGTATAAATGGACAAAAAAATGTCCATGCAAGGGAGATAACTCCAGGTTCATTAAACAGTAATTACAGTTGTTTATAAAGAAAATAAGAGGAATAAGCAAAATAATCATAGCACAAATTGTATAAAAAGGTAGTGACTACATATCAAGATTAAAGCCTACAGAGAGAAGTTTTAAAGCAAGTGTGAAATGAAACTTTTTCACCCAGCTCTCATTTTCAAAAGTCCTAACTTTTTAAAAAATTATTCATGTACAATATTTTCTTCAGAATTAGCTTTTGGAAAAAAAAATCTGAGATAAATGAAGTGGATGTGCATGACAAGTGCCCAATGAACCATTTTTAAAAAGTTGATATTTTCTTAATTTCTGGAGCTACAATGATTGAACTTTCTATAAATCATAATGCAAAATGATCAAGTTTCAAAGTTTTAAAAAATTGAGCATTGCAGCTCTAAAAATAATGAAAATAACAACTTTTTTAAAATTCTTCATCGATCACTTGCATGACCAGAAAATTACTTCTAAGGAATTTTCCTTTTTCCTCGAAATTTGTGAATTCAATTGCTTTTCTTTTGTTTTATTTCAGGCATTCAAAATGTCCTCTTTGGTCAATGCCTGGGTGGTATCATCTTCAGCCTGATAGGTGGTCAAGCCATGAACATTCTTCTGACTACTGCACCACTCACCCTGTTCACTCGAGGTACAAGCCTTCTAGTTCTTATGATTAGCTGTAGATAAAAATACATTAAAATAAGATTTACGTGGGTCGTACAGGTTGAGCACCTCTTATCAGAAACCGAAATGTTCCAAAATCAGATACTTTTTAAAAGTCAACCCTTGTTGTGTCTGAACATGAGGAAATTTCACTGAACAATAAAAATGAAATAAAACGACTTTTGAAATGAATTTAAAAAATTTTTTTACATTACAAAAACAATCTTTTTTTTGGTACGTAATCTAAATAATGTAAGATGAACAGACATTAAAAAACCAAAGATTATCTCCCTTACATCACAGGCCTCCATAACTAACATGTTTATGCCAATATTCTGAAATCAAAAAAATTCCCAAGTCTGAGACTCTTCTGGTCCCAGGCATTGCAATTAAGGAGTATTCAACCTGTGGATAATAACTAGAAGCAGAGAAAAGATATCATTTATTACCATTAAAAATTGCTCTAATCAATGAATAATGAGCATTCTTGGGATTAATCATCACAAACCTATGCAGTTGGGATTTTTAAAAATAACATTTCCTTAGCTTCGCCTTATATGAAACAACTAGAAACTTTTTAAAATTCAACAAGTGAAACAAAGATATAATTCATTACCAGTAAAATGTGCACCAATCTGAGAATAGCCTTATACCAAACCCCAAATTATTTGATCAATCACCAAAAACCCTTGACAGAAGGTTTTTGAAATTATATTTCATTGTATCATGAGAAGCGACTGGAAATTAAACAAAGATGTCATTTATTACCAGTAAAAATTTCTCTTATCAATGAGTAATCCTGACTCAAAATTCTTTAATTAATCACCCCCAAATCTCTGTATAGAAGCTTCTCTGAATTAGAACCCTCTTACTTCTCTTATTTTACAGGAACTGGATTCACGTTAATGTAAAAAAAATGTCTACCCACTTTGTCGATAACAAATATGGTTCTCATCTGAGAGTTGAACCTTTTTCTCATAAAGGATAAATGTAGTTGAGATAGAAAAGCTTTCAATGTACAGGGTCTGTCCATAAAGTAACCAAACTTTCAATACAGCACACAGACTAGACGTTTCATTGTGCTTGTGAAACTTCTAATTGGTTTCCAAAAAAGTTTTTCTTCATTTGAGACAAAAACACCTTGACCTTCGAAATGCTTCATTTTTCAACTTGGAAGGAGAAAAGGAGTCAAGCACACCAGACACGTTTACTCTCGAATAGGTAGCTTTAAAACTAATGAACACAGCTTGACGCAGGTTTTCTTCATACAAAAGGTCAATGTCAGCACTATGTAATATTCTGGTCATGAGCACTCAGAATCATCTCATTTGTGTGCAGTTTAGAAAATTCTTTTTAGACCCACTTTGTATAAATGATTCTTCCTTTCTAGCACACAAAATGAAAAAGACGAATGCAACTCCTTTTTTTTGAAAAGGAAATTGGTCACATGACCAACATTCATGGAGTACCCAGTGAAGGTCAAACCCATCCCAACCACTCACCTCTTGCAGCAAAGAATCCATATTTATTTGACTTCTCTATTTCACCTCTGTCTACACAGTTGGAGAAGAATATGTATTTGGTCATATCTTTCTGTCTATCTTTTTATCTATCTGTCTGCACAATATCTTCTAGAGTACAAAATGAATTTTGATTGATTTTTGTGGAAGGTTGGGCAATGCGGTAAGGAAGATGTGGTTAAATTTTGGGGTGGATCCAGGAATTCCATTTTAATTGAGAGATATTTCCATGTTGTTTTTCCCTTACATTTAAAAAGTTCTCAATGAATTTTGATGAAATTTCTTGGAAGGCTAGGCAATGATGTACAGAAGAATAGACAAAACTTTGGGGTGGATCCAGGAACAATTACCACTGCTACATTGTTAGTTTATGTACTTACCTCTTAATAACGCCAAACTTTCATGTCTGTCTGCAAAATATCTCAAAAATTTCTCAATTAATTTCAATGGAATTTCGTAGAAGGGTGGGCAATGGGCCATGGAAGAAGTGATAGAATTTTGGGGTGGATCCATCCACAATTACTCCCCCTCACATTGGGAGAAACAAGGATACATGCTCTCTGAGTGCTTTCATTTTTTTCTTTTTAACAATTTCAATAAAAATCTCCAAGTTTTGAAATTTTTCTATCGGGCTTTTTATATTTTGAATTCAACTCAGGAAAGAAAATTTTCGATTCATACCTTGAAATAAATAGATTGACTTTCTCTTTTTTTTCCTCTGCAGTCGTATCGAAAATCTGCGATGATTTCAACATTAACTTCCTGGCTATGTTCGCATGCATAGGTCTCTGGAATTCCATCTTCCTCACAGTCTACGCCGTTCTGGACATGTGTAAGTTGAGAAAATGGTCATCAAGGTGAGTACAAGCCTCTCAACACACACACACACACACATTGATGGAGTAAAATCTTCACATCGACCTATTGGACTGGTTCATCAGTACAACCTGGGCTGTATCATGGATTAGATGAAGTGCCCGGGGCCTACGAAAAATTACTCACATACAACATATCAAAATATATCAAGTGCAATAATGTTACAAGTGTCTATCTTACTTCAAATTAAAATGAAAAGAAAAACATATATTCATACATATATATTAAATCATATATATATACATATATATATATATAGAGAGAGAGAGAGAGAGAGATTAGTCATTTTATTTAAAAGATTTATATTGTTAAAAATCACATTTTAAGACATGAGTGAAACCAAAATTTTATTGGGCCCTGAAATACCTTAATCCGACTGTAATAGTACTGAACTAATAAGAGCATGTACCTTAATTGTAGAGTTCATAAAATCGTATGAAGTGCTATCCTTAGGGCTAACAGTACAGAAAATGGAATCAGTGTAATGAGGTTGGATTCAAGCTGAGACAACTGGTGTTCATCTCATATTAGTGCCCTTGGGTAAGGTGTGAATTCATTCTTTCATCAACTATTGGTAAACAGTAAGGAAGACGAGGCTTTCTGACTTTTGTTCCCCACCTCCAGTCATGGGTAAATAGTTGGGTAGACAGTGCTCCCTAGCCTTGGTTGACAACTAGAAGACAGACAACTTTGATTGCAAACCAGAAACACAGCCCCTTAGACGGATTGATTTAGACTTCTTCTTATGGGTCAAGTCACAGATTACTCATTGTTGGTACCATGTAACCCAATACAAGTTGTCTCATGTTACTTAAAGAGGAGATGAGCATCACCATCATCATCATCAGTCTTTCAACATCTGTCGTTGCACATAGACCTTCCCAAGGGTTCGCCACACTTCTCTATCGTTAGCATCAAGGAGCCAGTACTTTCTGACCTTGTCTAGCTCGTCTCTCCATCTAATATTCTGCCGGCCTCGGTTGCGCATGTGATCTCTGGGGATCCATGTCGTGAGTCGCAATGTCCATCAGTTGTCCACCATTCTTGCAAGATGGCCAGCCTACTGCCATTTGAGATTTTTAATGGATTCTATGATGTCCCTGACTCTTGTCTTTTCCCAAATGTACTGAGCTTTTTTGTGGTCTCTCCATGTGAGCATCACCAAATAACTCCAAATGTCTTGAGAAACGCCCTGAAAGGAAACAATCAGCACCCTGACAATGTACAAAAGACCCCAATCCTCATTGAACCAATTTTAGAAAAATGGTTCAAATCGATTTACCGTGTTTCTCCACGTATAACACGAAAATTTTCATACATAAATCTGAGCAAAAATAGATAGGGTTGTACCATACTAGAATGCCTGCAGAAAATTTTTGTATGTTACTAAAATTAGAATGATTAGATGACAGATGTGTGGCAACTCCATGCTCACTAAGAAATATATTTGACTTATGCGGCGAACTAACTATTAAAATGAAACTGACAAAGACAAAATCATTTCAGCAGTCAAGGAATGAAACTTTGAAGAATTCATTTGAGTTTTTCCCTCAGGAGCCCAAATACTGGGTACGTGAACTTCAGGAGATGCAGGGTCCAGGGGTTTAAAGGGTTAACAGTCCTTTTTTTTTTTAGTATTACAATATTCATTTCCTTCCTGTCAAACACAAATACCTTAGAAATAACCAGAAGAAATTTAAATAATTAAGTTGAATTGAAAAAAATAAGTAAATTCAAACACATATAGGACATGCCAAATTGAGTACCCTTCCTATAAAAGGGGCTGCATTTTATACCATTTTTCACCTCAAAATCTAGTATTTGTATCATATAAGAATCGCGTTATACACAGAGAAATACGGTAGAATTTCTAAACACTCCAACTTGAGAGCAATTGCTTCTATTCCTAAATAAAATGGAATCAAGGTTAAGTTTAATTAATTTTTCGTTGTTTCACCAAAGTTTAATGCATCAATATTCTTTGGAAAATTTCTTTCAAAATGAAATACAAGTGATTTATTCAAATCACTTAAATTGAAAATAACTCAATAACTTAATAAGTATTTTCAAGTGAATTTTCCTTCATGTTTAAACAGCAGGACTGTGGTGCAATGGATACATCACTTGCCTACCAACTTTTAAGTTGGTGTTCAAATCATAGCAGGGTTTCATTACCATTTATGAAAAAAAAAATAAAATAAAACAATATTCATAAATTCAATGATGCATCTACCATCCTTATGTCCATATCGGTCCATGTGTTTGCATGATGTTCCAGCAATAATGAACCTCTATTCAACAAATAAACTCATTTTAGCAAACAGAATTTCTAGTCCCGTGACCTGTTTTAACTGCAACTAAATGATTTTTATGATTGAGGCCATCAATTTTCCTTGGTAACTGTAGAAATAGCATTACTAGTTTTGTTACTAATAGCAGGAGGAAGAGGAAGATGAAGATGGTTCACTTGAAGGTCTGGACCAAGTTTCATATCAATCCAACGTGATGCAGCTGAGAAAATTGATATTCAACATACTTAGAGACCAACAGACTCACCGACAAAAAAGTGTCTCATAGAGATGTAGGCACACATTTAAAAATTGACATGGACTTTTATCTAATAAGATTAACCAAGTTTACTGTATTGTTTCCATCACGATCATGTTATTCTGGGCTTTTCACGTTTCAAGTCTTAAAATCGACAAATGGACAAGGTCATTGTGACATTGTACAATAATTGTTTACCAAGTCCACTTTCAAAAATGTATCTGATCATTAGAACTCATTCGACTTATCACAACTATACTAACTAACCAGCATTTGTTAGTTTTGTACAAACCATACTTACCGAAGTACAATATGATCTAGAATATAATTTTTGTAGCTCCAAATCCGTAATATATTCTTGTCTGCAATGCGAGAAATTTAATACTAAAAATCTGGGTCATAATTGATCTATGACATTATACTCGACAGTACAAAAAAAAAAAATGCCGTTATATATTACTGATTCAGTTCCAACGATCCAATACATTTTCAACAGCCGACTTGTTAGACTTTGTCAATTTTGATTTGTTTCTTGCAGATCTTCAGAAGAAATTTTCTCGGCTCTTGTGGCTTTCATTTTATTTTCTGATGTCATACGTGATATCTACAACAGTGAGTCAAGATTTCTCACCCTGATTCTTCCAGCACTCATCCAACACCCCACGGACCTCCACAGAGCACTTGCCACATGATTGATATCATACCCTTGCCAAATAGTATCAGCTTCAACCCTTTCGAGACTCCAGGGACATATATATCCCAAGGTTTCTACAACTGCCTGGATGTATATGTCCTGTAAATTTCTTTTAGAAGTCTTCTGGGATGTAGATGTGATGGAAAATCCCATGAATGTGGGATGTTCCATTGTCTGTACAGATTGGACAGAGACCATCAAAGAATAAATAGCATGTCTTGGGCTTTTTCTATACCCTTCAAAGAATTCAGGCATTAAGCACCTAAATAGTTTAGTTTTCAAAAGGATTTCCCCTTCTTCAATTCTATGTTCAATTTTAAAGAATGAAAAAACTATCTAGCTTTGCATATTTCTTCTTATTTGGTTTATAATTTCCACCTGAAATAGTTTATGCATTAAAAAAAAGCCGATGATTTTTTCAGCGATTCCATGTCCCACATCAATATATGCACACAGGTACACCACAGATTTCTCGGCACCCATCGTTCCAAACCATTTTGCCTATCCAACAGGGGTCACGTGATAATAATTCAATGAATATACCTCTAACCCACTGATTATGCACATCTCATATCTTTGAAGCATCAAGGAGGTTAGAAACTTAAATCTGACAAATTTTAAACAGGTCTGCTTAGTCTCTCAATAGCAACCGTCATGTGACCAATGTCTTTTGGCAGCATGCTGGATTGGGGGTGAACAATTCAAAATTGGAGGAAGGGTGATCAATGAATAAGTCACTTCTCTCGCTTTTATTGGATCATTAAAATATTCAAAATCTCAAAAAAAAACAAGAGTGAATGTAGTCGGACACAAGAGAGACTAATTCTGCATGAACTCACATTGTAAATTGAATCCTCCGGTGTTTAAAAAAACTATTATAGGGATGAAACGGTGGGAATAGCATGAAGAATAGTGGAGCTCTTTAGAGAATTGAATTTTTTCAAATTAAATTCACCAAATGGTGAAAGGGAAGTAATTTCAAACAGGAGTTAATTCCATTAAAATCAACATTCAATTTTATCTTTATATGAATTTAAGAGTTACATAGCAGCGACAACAATGATAGTAATAATAGTTATTGTAGTATTAGTAATGCTAGTAATGAGAAGGTTGCTAGCATAAAAGTGTTTTAGGCAACAGCGGCTTAGCCCTTAAAACTGTTTTTGTTACTCACATTGCACAGCCATCTTCAGATGCTTATCACTTCTTGCCAGAATTTTACACGCAAAAGATTGATACAAATTATTTTATTAACTGTAATTAAAGTAGTTGTGTGTAGTCACACACACACAATGTTTTCTTTTAGATGCACATTGTTACAATTCACACAGAATGAAAATTAAGGTACTACCTGTTTGTAGAAAGATGGGAAAGGCCTTTGACCAGCAGTGGTCTTGAAATGGCTGGTGGCTTGGCTCCCTAGGCTATGCCTATAACTCATATTATTTTGTTTGTATAAATGACCTAGAAATACATACAATAAATTTACTGAGGTGAAATTGATGCAAAATTTTGCTGATTTAAAAGGGACAATTTTCATGCATAACTGTTTGCACTTTTTGTACATAAATAATCAAAGAAATATGTTATAATCTTACATTTCATATTATTTGATCACATAATTTTTTTTCAATTCATTTCATGAAAAAACTATAACATGAAATCTCCTTTGACACTGGATTACAAAACGTAAATGGTGACGTGATGGAATTTCCTGTAGATGAAATCTGGATGGACTAAATAATCTAGAACCTCGTGTTGGTGTGTACATGTGTGCATCACGATTACTGGCCATTGTTCAAAGTTAATTACCTAAAATATATTAATTAGTACACAAGGCACTGCAGAACCAAGTTTGAAATTGTTTGGGTCGGTGGTTCTCAAGAAATCTAATGAAAAATAATTTTTTGATTTTATCATACATCTTTTATTTGAATTCATAAATAGAAAAATAATTGATTTGCTTGCAGCTGGATTCATTTTCCTATACAAAATGGCATTATTAAAGGCAACCGAAAACTGTAACTTTTTTCAGAGATCTTCACTTCTATTGCTAACGATTTGCAAAATGGGACTTTTTCTATCAAACATTGGATTTCCCTTTTCCTTTTATCTTCCAGACTTCAAAGAAAATTACAGTCCGTGTAACAGTGAATCAGGGATTCCCAACAAGTTGAATTTGACTACGTTGCCTTACCGAAGTGGTCACCCACGATTCATATCTGTCATTGATCCAAACAAAGTAGCAGAACCTCCAGCAAACAACACCGATACCTGCCATCGAGAGATCAGTCTCCTCTTTCTACTGCTTATACTCTCTACACTCTGGCTGACCATAACATTATCCAACTTCACCAAGACGTAAGCACCGACAGAAATTCAGAAAGGTTTCATTTCTCAAAGTAAAAGTTTTACAAAGGTTACGATAACAGATGAGATTTCTTGATCTCAAGTTCAACTTTACTTTTATAAATTGCACAAGATTAATTCAGAAAATTCTCGAAAGGCCTCTGGTCACCCGATGTATGTTTCTAAGTCTTAGATAATTTTTTTGCATTTGGTATAACAACTCGCATGAATGATATAGGAATGAATTCTATATAAAGGTTAGAACTTGGAAAGGGGTGCATTCTAACTCCTGGGACATATATGACCTTAGGTTTCTATGACGGTAAGGGGTAGCCCATACTTCAGTCAGATGTCTGACATAAATCAACAAAATGAAGAAAATGCAGATTAGCATATTCCATGATTTGATCGATGACCAGCAACTTGCATGGTTGGACACTTGCAGCAATTTGCTTGTTTGTTTCAAGAATGACCCTTGCCTTGACCGTGTGCATACTGTTGATGAAATGTAGTCTCTCTATGGATAATCAGAAACGTGCCTTTGTTTGGGTGGAAGTAATTGCTCCCATTCCCTCAACCAGATATTCACCCTTGAAAAATTCTCCAGACCATTTGATGGTACTGAGATGAAGTAATCCATTAAAGCCTCTCGCAACCTGGTCAGAATCTTCATGACGAAGTCCTATTCTCATCATTCTGAACTAATAGGGCAAAAGTGGCCAACATTTTGGCCAGCAGTAGTGAATAGAAAGGGTACCATCCTTGCTGCAGGATTACGCATCCCTCCTGGTAAAAACAGTTGCAGTTAGGCACTAAGGTTCTGCCTCACCTCCCCAATCAAATGGACCATTCTCTCTACTGTTTTCACTTTTTCTGTGCACAAGATACAAATATTATCTGAAGGATATGGATCAAATGGTCCATATACATTTTACAAACGGCTACAATGCTATTTGGTTTCATCTCAACCATATAAAAAAAGCAATTTTAATTAAAAGAAATGAAAATATTGATGGAAGTGAGAAGTAGGTAATTTATAAGGTTAGTAATTGCAAAACATCTTTTCAAATTATTTGAAGAATATGTAGGTAAAAAAATCAACTCCATGTTTTTCTAACTAGTATTCATGAAGATAATATCTTGTTGGTTGGCACGCAGTATGAGATTAAAACCAACATAATGGATATTCACATGGATCAAAGTGACATGAACGAGTCATATCTATTGTTATACTAACTGAACCCTCAACGTTAAAAATGTTTTTAGGGTAACCTGCCAAAGTGAGCCCTTTTTTTTCAAAATATCAAATGATGTGTTGTATAAAATGACATCCAATTACAATACATTATGGAAATACCCCATATAAGATAAGATCCAATGACAATACATTATGATAATACCCCATATGAAATAACAAACTACAGGTATTATGACACGGCCCAAAAAATAATAAAATAAAAAGCTAAATATAAAAATCATAGCTAAAGAGGAGGTGATAGATCAACACTGCTGGGGAGTCATGTTAATATAACTGTTTTGTTTTTAAATCCCCAAAATGGTTACATCAATAAGAAAACTCCACATAGAGTACCATAATATCAAATCGTGTGTAAAACACTAAAGAAACATATGTCAACACACATTGGGATATAATTGACTGAAATAATATAAATTCAAATTTTAAAAAAATATATCCAGTGTTTAAAGCTGTAAAGCTTTTTGGTATATATATATATATATGCAGAGGTCAAGATTTTATTGTGGAGAATAAGAGTATATGTACATGCACCAACAGGTGCACACCAATGCAAACCAGGTTGAAATTGCCTTACTGATATCTTTTCAGCTCCTGTGACCCTAGTTTCTATCATGATGGAATAAAATCACTGATGAATTGTTAGCAACATTGTGTCAAATAAGATAATGCTCATTTAACCAATGAAGTTGTGTTTGAGACAAGTTGTGAGCTTTAAAGTTTCTGGTTCAAAACAGCCATCTATTTTGTTCTAATCTAATAAGTTTGCACTACAATTACTCCACAACTAACCAAGGCTGACATTCACAAAGTATATTAATCAGTACACAAGGCAATTCAGAGTCAAGTTGGAAGTTGTTTCAGTCATTAATTCTCAGAGAATCAGATAAAACGTTGAAAATTATCAAAATATTCAAATAGGCAACACTGAAAAGGGATAACCAAAATACTTCAAAGCTTTAGTTTCGTACTAAATTATTTTAAACGACAATTACTGTGTAGTGCTCCACACACTCTTAAGTCCAGCCCCTCCCGAACATGCACCTTTTGAATAGGTACCGCCCTAGTTCAATAAAACTTTAGTGTTTCACTTTTTTTTCCAAGAAGTTTTCAAATTTGTTTACTAGTAACCTCAGTTGTTTGTGACTAACAACAGCTGTTGGTTGAAGAAAAGTACATTTCAGAAATGTGGCCTCAAAACTAGGTTAGACCAGGACTGAACAGGCCAAAAAGCATTATCTCACTTCTAGCAAGAATACATGATTTACACTTAATCAATATTTAGATCATACACACAATGACAAGAGTATTCTCTTCGTAAACAGCTTGCAAATAAATCAGTGTTAAAAGTTGTCATGTTTCGAACAACAGAATCCCGTAAGTAATTTATTTACCTCAAGTGACGGGTCAAAAATGGGGGGGGGGGTCCAAACTCAGAATCTTTCGCTCTAAATCTACCTTGAAAAAGCATCAAAATACGCCAAAAATATACTACAAACATTGTTAACCATTTTGTGACCACTTAAATGGCTATATTGGTCTATTTTTTGAGGCTAAAAACAGCTAAAGATAAGCAAAAATCGCCGAAGGAATGTTGTTGAAAATAACACTGGTTGTTGAATTTTAGCAGACAAAACACAGAACATACTTAATTTAGCATGAAAAGCAGTAAATTAGCAATTTATGTTATCTAAGTTTTGTCAAAAAATAACCATCTGGTGAGGTATCGAGGCTTTTGAAATTTTTTATATTCATTTCTATCATCCTACCAAACAATTCTCACCTTACCCCCATGTTTTTTTCTTTATTTCTGCACTAATTATGAGGGATGATATCGAAGAAGTTGGGGGAGACCCTTTTATAGAAATAGTACTTTTCAAGTGTATTGTAAAAATTCCCACATCACATCAATTTTTCTTTTTCTCCTGTTAGCAATACCAAAATCTCTGTTTGTCAATATCCATTTTCTCAAGTTTAACGGGGAGTTCTATTTACAATGTAACTAGAATGCAAAACTTGGCCCTGGTTTCAGCCGTAATTTCAAAATCAGATTTAGCAAGTAAAAAAATCAAACAAATCTATCTAGTGTCCCAAATTTTCTTGTTCGGGTACACAACTGTTCAGTTGCACATCCATTGATAATAAGAGAGAAAAAATCCACAAAATTTACCTTTTTAATTAAAAACATTTTGCTGTTATTAAACCAAACCTTGTTCAGTCAGTAGTTGTTCATATCTTTTCCCTCAGTAAGCTTCGGTCTTAAATTTCCATTCAAGTTTGTATCTTCTATTTGGGTTTATACATATTCAAATAAGTCTATAAACAAGGCCAAAATCAAATAGTTACTTACACATGTAAGTATATATATATATGTATGTATATATATATATATATATATATATATATATCATATAACATAACAAAACACAATTTATAATCATATGTTCATTTCTTAATACATAACTGTCATATTGAAAGAAACAAACTGAGAATAAACAAGATGAGAATTTGGAGTGAAAACACTTATTTGGGTCTTTGCGTAACCAGCCGATGGTTAGCTCAATGGAAAGAGCATCACTACATTAAAGCGTTTACCTCATCGGTAGCAGATTCGATTCTTGCAGCAGCCCCATTTTCCTTGATTGTTTATTCTACTCATGTTGTCTCAGCCAAGTGATACATTGACTGTGTAATGACGGGAGATCATTTCAAATAAGAGTTTTGATATAATATAATACAATTTATGATCATATATATCCATTTCTTAACATATATATATGTAGAATGGAGAGTTGTTTTTTGAAGGGGTTCCCCAGAAAATTTAATCATTGAAAAAGGTTCCTCAACAGATTGGAGGTCATTGGCTAAGGAAGAACTGAATAAATTTTGGGGCGGATCGAGGAATTAGTTTTTTCTTTTGATTAAGACATCTTTTTCAAATAGAAAGACAAAAATACAAAACATAGAAATTCAAAACTTAGTCATCCACCAGCATCATAGCTATATATGAACTGATCTTGATTCAGTTTTTAGTTAGAGTACAGGATTTTTCAAACAGCAGTTGTTGCTAGCATTCACTAACTGTTCCACCCTTGATGATGATGGCATTGGCCTCAGCTCATTCAGAATATTTTGGTCTTTGTAAACATTAGAAGGAAAAAATATTTCATCAAATTGAGAGAATGTCTCGAACCTAATCAACTTATGCCCTCCACTCGCTTCTGTCGGCCATAGTATTTGGCAGGTTTCCTAGTCGGCTCCCAATATCACTTGTTAGTCAATCAATATATGATCATGTTGGTTTTCTTGCTGGTTTCTGTCCGTGTCAAGGTTGCCAAAGTATTGGGTTGCTCACTAATTCCTGCTTCCCCTCGAACGACTGGCAAGACATAATCTTCTGTCTCAGGTGAAATTTGTAACGAGTGCTGAATTCCCATAGAGCAAGCCTTTTGGTTGGATGTAGTTTCCAACTGACATTGAGGACCATCCGGAACATCATTGTAAACGTGCCATCAAGGGCAGCTTCTTTTGTCAGTGTCCGTGTAGTCAAACCATATAGCAGGGATAACCCAACAGCAGGTTTTAAGAAAAGAATTTCATAACAGAAGGATAAAATATTTTTTTTAACCAAACAAAATGATTTTGAATCTAAAACTAACAATCGAAACCTTTTCATTAGTCTTATCCGAGCAATCAATTTTTCAGAAAGTGATCGAGAGAAGAAAATAGATAATTCCGATAGTTGGACATGCTTTTTGTGATCCCTTGCGGACACGGTCATTTAGATCAAAATATGGGAAGCTTATGAAAATTACAACAATTTACATAGTTAAATGCATTGTTATAAATAATTTTATTAATCACTGCTACCCATAACAGACTCGTTTAATCTTTGCTGGGTTTAGGCAATTCATGTGTTCTGACACTCATATCTATCTGGACTTTGCCATGCACTAACTGTTCATAGTAGAAACTTGGAAATTTTCACCCCACAATAGTACGGAAAGTGATTTTGTTTTTTGAAAATTCCTCCCACTGATGAGGTTTTTACAGGAGGGTTCAATTCACAGTGAAAATTAATCACAAATAGGTCCCTTAGTTTATGCCCATGCATTTTTTTTTTTTTTTTCCAAATCTTACAGTTCAAACCTGTAGTTTTAACAAGGTAACTTGACTCGACTACTTGTACTGCTTATAATTTAGAAGGTAAAAAACAGTGAGAGAAAGAGGAAAAGAGATATCTGGTGTTGCTCAACTGATTCTTTCAATTAGAATTTATTACTCTTCCTTTAAAATTTTTCCTTTCTTCTCAACCCAGTCATAACCATTCGTAATACCAAGTTGAAATTCTGTGCACACTACTCTCAATGAGTAGTGGAAATATTTTTTTTTTTTTTTTTTCCCCCCATGAAGAATCAGCTTAGTGACTCAAGTCTTTGACTTTTTCTTGATGGGTAAAGGTAACCAATAACATCAAGATTCTGGAGAATCTAAATGTTCTACTTTCTTCTAGATGTTTGCCTGAGGAAAATGTCATAAGTAAAATTTATTCTAGCAAGATCCATTCATTGATGGAATTTTGATGCTATGGCTGTTCGATTATTGACTCTGATAGCAAATTTGTTTCTGTTTCTATACTAGTAGTATCAATGAAGCAATTAACAATTCATTATCCTAATTTTGGGGCCAAAATAATAATGATTTACAATATTTTATTTCAAAAAAATAAAACAATAGTTGACTGATAGGAATTGTTTTTTCTTCTTCCCTCTTTTACAGGCCGTATCTAAGTGCTCAAAAACGCCAACTGCTTGCAGACTTTGCCCTTCCTTTGGCCATTCTCACCATCACAGCAGTCAGCAACATTTTCAATGATATTCCAAGTAAGAAATGTTTTTGTTTGCAATTTGAATACCGATCAATATCTAATATTTATTGCATTATTCGTTTCCTATGGAAATTCTCAGATATATTTAAATTTCAATGAGATCATTCTTTTTTTTCAAGAAAAGAAATTACTGAGTTTTCTTCCTGCGGAGGAGTCCATTGTTTCAGAAGGTTAAGTGGAGATAATTTTAAAGGCAAAATTATTCCGTTCAAGACTAAAGGTCAATAGTTAAAGACAAAAGAACAGAAAGAAAATCAGGCCGTTCTTTATTACAGTAGATTTTAACACTTGCCATTTTAGATGCAGACGAATTAACCCTGTCTGGAATGGTGGCGATTTTAAAGCAGGAAAGGTAACGATTGCCAAACATTCTAACTGGTGCATTTTGTAAAGAGGATAATTACTCCATGATGTTGAATAAAACTTCCTCACTGTAAATGCTTGTTGTAAAGCTCAGGATACATAACACCAATAAAAGGGAATTTCAGATGACCTCAGTAGAAAAACTAAATTGAGAAAATATGTACAAAATCTAGTTTTAAAATAAAACCTGTGAAACCAGTCTATTTTTTAAAAATTAATTTTCAGAAAATTTCCAAATTCCCGACATCAAAAGAGATGCTCTGATAGTTGTATGCAAGCTTTTCCTGGGCAAAAATTGAGCCAGTCAATGACTGGAGACTTTCATTAATTTACTGTCCAAAGTATCCCTTTATAAAAAAAAAAAAAAAAAAAAAAATATCGAAAAAAAATTTTTTTTCAAATTTTAAAAAATAAAAAAATAAGAAGTTTCCCTTCACTTTTAAACCCTCAAAGAATTATAAAATACGTATATAGAATGAAGAGGGTTCACTTCAGCATAATTACATTGTAAATAGAACCCCCCCACCCCACCTTCAGATCACTTGGAAAAAACTTTACTTTAGAATACCATCTTAGATCTATTGAGTATGCATGCCAGATTTGGTTAGGCTGTGCCCATGTTTGGGTGGTTGTAGCTGACGAACATACACAGGCAGTGTGACAACTCTCACTTATGTTAATTATATATATATATATATATATATATATATATATATATGCATAAATTTTTTGATAACTAGTTATTCTAATATTTCAGAGTCAGTCTGTCTTATGTCACACACAAATAGATAAATAAAATAGGCGAATAGAAAAAAAAAAAATTTAAAAAAAGAGATTAAGCAAAACTTCCAAGTATTAGAACTAACGACTCAACAAATAAAAAAATTGAACATCACCTGATGACAAAAACAGGATGATATTACACAAATAATGAAATAACGATTTTTTTTTAAACCATTGACTTGAAAAGATCAGTAAAAAAATCCTAACACTTCTCTTATATATCAACTTCAGACAATCCAAACTCTTCTTCCCATCTTTGAGATAAAGACACTTTTTGGACAATTCATTCTGAAGTCCTCTCCAGGTATTAAAATGTGATATCCGCAAGGAAAGAGAGTCCTACCTGTCTCTTTCTCTGGAGGGTGCAAAGCAAAGCAAAAAAAAAAAAAAAAAAAAACAGAAAATCTAGATGCTTGAAAATATTCCATTCTAAGGAAGAGTTCAGATTGTCTGACCAGAGGTGGGAATGTTAATGACACTTCCCCAAGTTGGAGACAAAACTACTTTTATAATTGTAATAATGGGGCAAGAAATCTGTCAGACTTTGGACAAAGATTACTCAATCCTAACAAATGAGTAGAATTTAATCAAATCAGAATCCTAATTTAGATTAAATCACTAATTACCTCCTTCGGAATTAAGAACGTTAAATTGGGGGGAGGGGGAGAGTTTAACCTTTAACATTCTGAGGGCAACTTTGTCCAGCCACTGCAACCTTGATTAAAATTGAGCTTTAAAGTTACCAAGTGCACAACATCTTGGTGCCCTTGAAAAAGAATGCAGTAGAGGGGTGAGGTAATGCTAGTGAATAATGCAGAGTACTAAAGATAGAATAAAATTTCCCGTTTTCTCAGGAGTTAAATGTGTCAAATGCTATGAAAGGCTCCTTGTGTAGTTATAAAATAAAAGTGGTCTGGTTAGTCATTCATTTGAAACTGTCATATAACCCATGTCTTTCAACAGCAGGCCACATTTGGGGGTGATAAATCTAAAAATTTGAGATAAGGGTGATTGATGAAATAATTACTTCGGGCCATGAGCACTAAAAAGTGTGTATTTTCAAAATTGTAAGTATGAACGCTGCTGGGCACAAATTGATGGATCAGTTAAACATTAACTTACATAGCGAACGGAATCTCCCCACCCTCACTAATAACCGATGGGGGGGGGGGGTTAAAAAAAAAAAAAAAAACCAAAAGAAACTTTTTTTTTCTAGACATGAGAATCACTGTTTCAATGGCCTGTATGCATGATGAATACATAGCAAGTCAGCATGACAGGCTTAAAAACTGAAGAAACTTTTCAGTGAGTTTGGAATAGATTAAAACAGCTCTCAATCATCTTAAGTCCTGTGGTTTTCAACCAGCAGAGGTTTCGGTAAGTAATAGTAAGTCAACCTTGGTGCTGAATGTAAACAGTCGACATGCAGAACTGGTTCCACAAGTTAAACCTCAAGACCAGATTAACATTTCAACCCAAATCCATATTCTATTACACAAGAAGAATGCGTCTGGTGACAGCCTCAAAGCCTATGTCAGGTAGATAGGCAATTTATCTTGATTAAAATGTCTTACTGGATTCATCAGTGAAGGCTGCAGAAAAGATATTAAATTTGCTGAAGATGAAAAATTTTACATAATGCATTATATCCGAATAACACAAAGATATCTGACCTCTGGGTGGTTATTTCCCGTGGCCGTACATTCTAGAATTAAGTTATGATTCTCAGGTTTTACTCCAGTATGTTAGAAAAAAAAAAAAAATCTAAGTAAAAAAAACTCTGAAAGACTGAATAATAATTTTGACAATTACACCCTCACTTAGTTTTAGTTATGTAAACTGAAAACTTAATTTCTGTAGTTTTACCTTTCTGTATTTCAGAATCCTAAACCAAGCACTTACAACCATATGTGTGAATGTAAGAATTATCACGGGACAAGAGGTAGTATTTATCCCCATGTTACCAAGAGATTTATACAATGATATTTCTTTTACAGTGAAACCATTGGGAGAAACATCTGCTTTGACAGCGAGTCCTTTCCGGATAGCCCCTCTCCGTCAACTGTCCCCAGGGGCAATCGTTACAGCTTTCTTCCTAGGTTTTAGCCTTTCTCTGCTCTTCTTTGCTGACCACAACGTATCGAGTTCTCGCATTGATGACCCTTATTACAAGTAGGTGAAATTCTGCTCATTTTCTAACAAGTTCCAAATGGGCACTGATATTCATTGGGTTTTAGAAGGTTTACTGTACGTCTTCAAAAGGAAGCTAGCCTTTTGGAGCTTCTTTTCTTTTTGTTCATCGAAGGAATATCAACACACAGCAAGGAGTTTCACTGGAATGCTACACAGCTCATGTTAGAGCAGATACTCGTCTTTTTAGTTTCGAATTGATAACGGGGAACGTATAGCTCCCCATTTGAAGATTTTGTTGCACCAAAGAAGTAAGATGCTTTTGTATATGATTGTATGTTCTGATATACAATATAAGTGGGTTGATATCTATCATTGCTTTATTGATTGATTAGAGGTAGTGCACTCTGTACTCCATTTGAGTAACTACAGCTCGTGGCAGAGCCATCAGATGTTTCGGCCGTTGAGTGTTTCATAGCAACTCCCATGACACTCAAGTGTGCTTTATATATCATCCACTTCAAGTTTTACTCCAATTTTTAAAAATTTTATTTCAATTCAACTGACCTTGTTTATGCAGTGAATCAATTAAGTTTTGTTCTCTACTTCTCAATGTACATTCCATATGTAAAGTGGATTGATAAAATTAAACAGACTGAACTCAAAAATGTTGATCTGCGAGATATAATTTAATTCACTTCAGAGTTCTTCTCATCCAAGTATCCTTGATCTTGAAACCCACATCAACTCCAGTCCCTAAACTTATCTAAAAAAAATTTTAAAAAATAAATGGTCTACTACTGTACAAGTACAGGATAAAAAGATTTTAAGAAAATGTAAGACTCGTCAATTTAGCTCAGTTGTCAAAAAGCACCCTACCAATTGGTTGTATATGATTTAGTAAGTGGAGAGGGGTTATTTGTTACTACCACTAAACTTGATGAGGATTGTTCTTATTCCTGTTACGGTAAAGCAACAGTATCAACTCCAGACTTGGACTGGAGCTTGGGAAAAAAAAACAAAAACAGAACAACATCACTTACTACCATTCTGACATGGTTAGTCATTTCCGACTGTGTAATGGTTAGCACACATGCAGAAGGTCCTGGGTTCAATTCCCGTTACAAGCAGAGTGTGGAAACTTTCCATTACTGTGCATTCAGCAGCTAATCGAGTACACTATAAGCTGTGTGATAAGAATGGAAGTATCCTTTAGGTGGATTTACATCCTGCCAAAGGGTAGGTATGTGGTCCTTGTCTCTAACAGACTAGAGACTTGCTAAGATCACTACACTGACACATGCAACAAAAAACCAGGACTTTGTCATAGGCAGTCAGACTACACTGAGGTTATTTCTTGAGAGATGTGATGTTCCTTATTCTGGTATGGGCGTTTGAATTAATTGCCAAGACCAACTCAACTAAAAGAAATATTTTGGGGCTAAATAAACTGCCAAAAATCTATTCCAAAGACAAGATTTATAACACTACATTCTGATAGAAAATTCTCCAGTATAAATACATTATAGTCAGTTCAGTGTTAAGACTTTGAATGAACTTCAATTCAGAATTAGGAACCAAAACAATGCAAAGTAATTCTTGTTGGGGTAAACTGCCACAGCCCCAACCATTATAACTACTTTTATCCAACAAACAGGATTATTTGTTACAGCATGGTCTTCGATTTTTTTCAAGCCTTTCCCTTGTGATCTAACAAAATAATTCAGGGAAGTGAGGAATCCATAGCTGTTTACAGGGACTATGGCTTTGTACCTTACAGCCATTAAAAAAAAAAAAAAAAAAATCCGAATTCCCATGTCTTTTCTACCTGTCTTCGCACTCATCTCTGCAATGAGATGAACAAGGGTACGAATGCCTGAGAAAGCTTAGGTTTAGATTGGATTGGAGCAAAAAGAACTGAATCTTCACTATAATTGTCATTCATTACTCTTCCCTCACAAGTCTAAAAATCAAGTGATAGTTGTAATAGATAACATGAATATAGACAGATAAACTAAACAATGACAATTATTTCGTTCACTTTTCATGTTCAAGGGAAAAAAAGTTTCTTAAGTACATACACTGTAGACCTGTTATAACACAGCTTGATGTTAGGATTCAAGTCTGCACCTTCTGTTCATCTTGGTTCTCATAATAGGTAAATACTCAACTAGAAGGACCTGTGAGAAATGTTATCCACTGGGCTCTTTCACCAATGTTAAATTCCGCCTTTGCCAAATCAAAAATACTTTTGGCACTGGTTACACTAACTGTAATAAGGAAATGAATTAGACAAATACATCTCCATGACTATCCTGTTGGGACTCATCAGAACATATCCCTGCATCGGGAAATGACACTCAGTGAAGAGGATAACTTAGATCGAGGTTTATGAAGATAAAAAATGTTACAGAGCAGTCTTTTATTACACAGTAGGAAATTACGTACCCAGGCTCTTGCATTATAAAGGGTCTACAGTGTACTTAGTCCATCTAGCTCGCAATATTTATTTTCATCAATATTGAGTATAAAAGCCATGATTGAAGTTGATCAAAAATGCTAGTTCATGTATTTTTTCCGAAATTCAACATGCCCCTTAATTCTCATTTGTTCATGCTTTAAGAATTTGACTTATACACTGAAATTTGGTTATGAGGATTGAATTTATTCTTTTTTGAAAGGGCTCAAAGTAATCAGATATGAAAATTTATTCCAGACTGAAAAAAGGCCACACCTACCACTGGGATCTGCTCGTTGTGGCCATTATCAACATTCCTCTGTCAATGTTTGGTTGTCCGTGGATGCATGCTGCTGTGACTGTGTCCCCCTTGCATGTCAAGAGTATGGCCCGGATGGAGGACAGGGTGGAGCAAGGTGATATACATCAGATGTAAGTAGCACACACTGCAAAATCACAATTTTAAGGCCAAGCTCAATTCATTTCATCAAACTTTAACTTCCATACCATAAAGAAGAACTCAAAACCAACGGAGGTTTTCCCTACCTGGAGGCAAAGTTTCCCTGGGTTATTTGATCCTTATAAACTAGAAAAACTCTCAACTATTTTATCACAATGGAATGTAAGATTTTCATATATATTATATATATATATTATATATATATATTATATATATATATATATTATATATTATATATATATATATATATATATATATATTATATATATGTATTATATATATGTGCATTATGTTAGTCTTTTTCCTTGAGTTCAAGTCAATTTAACCAGACTTTAGTTCTTAACTGTTTTGTCAATAGTATTTGGACCCTCTCCACGTATCAATTGTCAAAATGAGAACCATCTACCTGCATGGATTCAATTAAGGGTTAAAAATTCTGACACTGGCTGGTGGGTACAATGACAAATGAGGCGGTCAAGGAGTAGCACAGTAGTTCAATTTTTGTACAAGTTGAAAAATGAGGCTAGAATTTTCCAAGACAAATCTTTTTATCTCCATTATGAGATCCCACTGAAGGATTGTTAAAATATTTAAAATTCTCATTTCAGAGGATTGTCAATGTAAGAGACACTTCTAAGCTCAGATACTGTAAATGATGTCTACGATTTCTCTTTGCAGAATTGTCAACGTGAGAGAGACGCGTGTAACCTGTCTATTTAGTCACATCATGTTGGGACTGTCCTTACTGCTGCTGCCATGGCCCCTACCCCTCATACCACGCCCTGTGCTTAATGGATTTTTCCTATACTTGGGTGTTACCTACCTGTCCAACAAACAGATAATGGATCGAACTTCACTTCTCATAACTGAACAGGTAAGGAAAGGATTCCACTACAGAGAAGGAGAAGTCACTTTCTGCAAATCATTTTCTCTCAGGTCTATGGTAATTCACCTGAAAAAAAATTGCATTTTATCATTGCAGGGTGCCTACCCTCCTAACCACTACATTCGACGGGTACCTCAGAGAGAGATCCACAAATTCACCATAATGCAACTCAGTCAGCTGCTCCTGCTCTCATTTTTTGTCCTTGTGCCTGTGGCATATATTCAGATGTTCTTCCCATTTGGTATTATTTCTCTAGTTTTTGTCAGGTAACCAATTTGATATCCTTCTCTTCCTTTACCTATATTAAAAGTTCTCAGAGTATTGGGACCAGAGATTTGTGGGTATAAGTCTCGCACTTGTTATATTTCTTAAAAAGGAAAAGTAATTCAAGTGAATACAAGTGTTAATATAAAAATGGATTTCCAGCATCATATGCAAATTGGGAATACACTTTAAATCTTGACAGTGGAAATGACTGACAGCAAGAGGAACATTGACAAAAAGATAAGGGGAAGAAAAAAAGAAAAAAAAAAAAGCTGTTTCGTTTAGCCTTCAACTGTCAAGGAAGATAGCTACATCAGTTATAGAGTATTCTCAGAGGGAAGGAAAGTCAGACTTCATTCTGGTTCAACAAATTAAGATGCAAAGCAACCTAAGGCTTCCAATATCCACAAGTATAATGTACTATTTAAATAGTAATGTTAATTCAGACTACATGGGTAAACTAAGGATAAAATAATTCCAAGAAAAAGATCTATCAGGCTTCAGCTGGAAATTTGTTCCTTCCAATAAAACAACTCTCCTAGAAAATAGGTTACCAGTAATGACTACTTGAAATTATCATTAGAATTATTTGCTTAAAATTACTTTTTTCCAATTCGTTTTCCAGGCACCGGTTGGTCCCAAAAGTAATGGAGAAGAAGCACTTGGCTGTCCTTGACTAACACCTGCTGGCCAACCCAAGTCATCTTTATTTAAACTCAACTTCAACTTTTTAAAATATTTTAAAATGTTTTTCCAATAAAAATAAAAAAAATAAAAAAACGTGACGTAATTGTTTGTTTTTAATCTGGAGTTTGTACATGACGACAGCTGCAGAGGTCAGTGAGATCCGGCGGCAACAGCAGACGACAAACGCGGTGACAACAAGGCTGGAGGAAGGAGGACAGAGCTAAGAGGACTGGGCAGAGCAGGACATTACATACACAAGTGGCACATTGAAACAAATTTAGGGGATGGAGAGGGACGAGGAGGCAGGGGCCGGGTCAAGAAAGACAAAGAATTAGAGGATAGCTCTCCTCACACAAATACAAAAAAATTATTAAAAAAAAAAAAAAAATTAAAAAAATACAAAAATTATCACATGCTGTTGCTGCTGCTGCTACCAATGGAAAATAGTCGGCAGGAGTCATTTTTAAGGGAAGGATAGGGCAGGGTGGGGAAAATCATTTTCTTTTTTGGACATGCCCTCGTAAATTGCTGCTGCCGCTGTTGCTCAAGGTTGCCAGAAGGGGAGATAATCCGAGCTTCATTTCGGAGACTCACCCAAAACGGGCATTGGATTTGGAAAGATAACAAGTCTTGAGGTAGAGGCTCAATACAAACCTTTGTGCAGATCTGCCTCAAGACTTGTCCAAATTGGTTACTCCAATGCCTGCTTTCGATAAGTCTGAGGAAGCCTGGGTTATGTCCCTTTCTGGCCAAATCTGGCAACCCTGCTGTTGCTGCATGAACAGTCCCTTCCTTCCCAACAACAGCAGCAGCAGCGACAACAGGGTGGAAGTGATGGAAATCAGAACACACACTTAGACATTACTCTTTTAATGATGGAAATTGAAATAGGTAGTTCTACTATCTCCTCCCTCCACAGATGGGGGATGGAATTTACACTTCCAATTTTACTCTAGTAGCAATGGCCATCATCACCACCACTAAAAAGAGGAGGGCAATTTCCTCTCAAAGGAGTAATAAATATTCACAAAATAAGCAGTCCATCTTTCAGGGCACCACTGTGTAAAAACAGTCAGAAGAAATAGTAGTAGTTATAGTAGTATCCTTGAAGCTTCAAGAGTCACAAGTCAACATCAGCAGCAGCTGACAAGATGGGAAAAGAAGAAAGAGGAGGAGGATAAAGGAGGGGGGAGGGGGGGGCTGTGTGGACTGTTCAAGGAGGAGGAGGAACGAGGAACGAGGAAGGAGGAAGGAGGAGAGAGCTGCTGCCAGACCCAACTTCATGCAGTACTGATTTCAAGTGAAAAATTTGGTAATGAAACCGCATAGAAAAAGACTTGTTGCTTGCTGGAAATCCTGGCTCAACAGTTTTCTATCAACATTTTTGCTTTTTGTGTTATTTGTTTCTTGAAGTACAAACGTTCAGTGTTTTCCTGGCAAAATCCAACAAGATTTTTTGGCTCCTGATGACAACAATCATGCTGCAGTATGGACAAGGCGAGGAAAGTCATTTTCATCATCCATGCACGGAGCCGATTCGCGGGGTCCCTTCTTGTCTGCCCGCTGGCTGACAGCACGGGATCCACCGCGGCCACCACCACCACCCTCGCGGCCACCACGGCCTCCGCTGCCTCCATCATTGCCGCCGCCACCACCGCCTCGGCCTTCACCTCCGCTGCCTCCACGTCCACGGCGACCACCACCGCGTCCACGACGGGGAGAATCATTGAAAGTAATCTTGATGTTATGAAGGATGTTCTTTCCACGACGTGGCTCATCTTCATAACCCTGAAAAGAGAAAAATATCATCATTGAGAGGGGGGAAAGAGAGAGAGAGAAAAAAAAAAAAAAAAAAAAAAAACAGAATTGAACTTGATATTTGAATAAATGAAAATACAATCAAGATGTAATTTTGAAGGAACTGCTTCCATCTTTGATGAGTAGGAATGTAGGGAAAAAAAAAAAAGAAAAGAAAAGTTCTCATCATAGGTGGTAACCCACTATTTTTTTTGTGGTCAGGTGACCAACATCCAATCTCAGTCACTAAATTCTCACATCAATTGAATAATCAAGTAAGTGTCGTGAGTTTCCATACCATTAGGTTTTTTAAAAATCATATCTGCTATCATCATTCTGTCAGAGTTAATGACACATTTTTCAATGGTTATCTCAACATATTTGCACTATTCAGCATACCCCCACTAGTTTCACTTGAGTGTTCAATTTTTCCTCCATTAACCCTCATGACTGAATTAAGGGACTAGCCAATTGAAAGGGTGCAGATGAGCCTACGAGAATTGGTGCTGAAAATTGTACTTTGCAAAACCAGAATTGGAAACAATTTGCACAGTAATAAAATCCCAGATTCTCAAACCAAGTTTCATCTCATTTGAAGTCATTCTGCGTCAACTGATAGACAATAAAAACACTGAATGGTGGGGTGGGGTGGAAATAGATCGCAAACAAGTTTACCTCATCTTCCTCTTCCTCCTCGTCTTCCTCCTCATTTTCACTCTCACGGTTCTTCTTCAAAACATATGTTTTCTTCCATTGGGTCTCATCAACTCCTTCATTAGGCTTGCGGATATTGAACTCTACTTTGAAGCGATTCTTCCTCTCCATGGCCTTCCATTCATCAAGCGTCATTTGTTTGACAACGGCTTCCTCCTCAGGCACTTCAGGGTTGGCCTCACTAGTTTCCACGGCACTCTCACTGAAAAACAATCAGCCACACATTGACTCAACAATCAAAACACGGAATAATTCAAATATGTCAGCGTATATCAAGGTTTCCTCATCTTAGAAATCCAGATAAGAAGGAAAAAAAGGGGGGTTACAAAAAAGCCAACTCACTTTGGATCTTGGTTCTCAGCATCTTCAACTTGGGTACTCCAATCTGGATTCTCAGTTTCCTTCATTTGCTCTCTGCAAAAGAATCAAACACTCAATCATTGTCATCAAGATGAACCCGGATAATGCAGGGTAGTAGAAAAATCGAGAAAATGGGGTGGAGGCGTGCAGACAGGACAAGGAGGTTAGGTGAGGAGTTGTAATAAAAGCTGAAGAGGAAGGGAGTGAGTAAGTGAAGGGGAGGGAAGCCAAATGAAGAAGAGTTAGTCACCAGCCGTAATACTTACTCCATGTCATCTTTTACTGTTCCCCAATTGTGGGAGCCACCACCTTCCCTCTTGTCCACTGCCTTCACTCCACTACAAGTAGAAATACCCACAGCTGTACATTAGACAGCACACACACACACACCAACAGAAGCAAAGATTTATACCAGAATTTAATTGTATTCAACAGCATACAAGACCATCGAAAAAAAGTTTATTTCCCCCAAAAGTACCCCCTCCCCAACATAGGAGAGAGGGGAATAGAAAAAAAAAAAAAGGTAAACACTAGCATAACCCTCGATGGTAGGAAGTAGAAGGGTTGATAAATTAGTAGAATCCAGGGAAATGTCATTTATCTCCGTGTAGACCTGATGAGATTGGAGTGGGGTGGTCTCATATGCAACCAAATACAGTTAGAATTACAACCGCTTCCATTAGCAAAATTTTTATTCCAGTCTATCTGGTGAATATCAAGCGGAAAAAAAAATAAAATAAAAAACCTTACAAGGAGGCCCAGTAGATCACATTTACCAAGTATGAATACCAACTTGACCTTCATTTTATTTGTGAATCAGAGAGTCCTCTCACCATCTTAGATTCTACACTGAATTTTGCTTCCACAACTTTGATACCAGTGAACTTTAGGATCCAAAATATGCATCGAGTAGGGACCCATTCAAGTATTCTAGATATAAGGGGAGTTCGATACACTACTCAAGATATACTTTCCTTTAAAAATAGGTTCATTCAACTGATTTCAAGTCCTCTTCCCAATAATTCACAGATAAATTACAATATTTATCAACAGACTTTTCAAAATGAACAACTTGTAAGAAAAATATAAGATAATTCATGCAAAGCTGAAACCCAATTGATTTTCCCCCATAATATGCTTTTAAAGATTATCTATTTGAAGTTAGCTTCAATCAAGTGGCAAATCAATGCCATCTTTCCTCCCCTTGCTCACCTGTCCAGGAAAATTCAGGGTGACAAGATCCATTTACACACAATCAAATTTTCCGCATATTAAAGCGGCCTCGGAAAAAAATTCCCCTCCCTTTGAATTTGTTACTGAATATCACCCTCACAAATTTGAGGGTGTGCGTGTGGTTACCAAGTAAATTCATGCTAAGACGATCATAGTGCTGGGTTTTTTTTCAACTGAACGGTCTACCTGCTGCTAAAAATAAGCAACAGGACTTAGTATAGAAAGGAGAATGAGAGTAAGGATGACTATTGGCTAAAAGGACTGAGAGTAAAAACACTATTTCTAATGGGGTTCATGTACTGTTGACTTTTCAGAGATCAAAGAGTCTAACTCACTTTTCAAAATTGGAACACTGTCTAAATCTACCAGAGATGAGACAAGTCTTCCTTCGATATATTATCAAGTTAATAACCAGAGAAGAACAAGTCCATATGCAAAAGTGAGCAAGTATTCAATGAGGTGCAGGTACAAGTGGAGTAATGTGGTCCCTCCTATATAGCTAGAGGCATATCGAATTACATTTTTAACAGCATTGCTGACATTTTAACTAAACTGTTCTAGGTTTGTATACTTCGGCATCAATCATTGAAAGAATTTTAAAAAACTACTACAGCTGTACGGGAGGGACCTCACTACTTAAACATATATAGTCAAGAGAAAGCCAGTTTCTCATTTATTCAAGAAGAAAGAAAAAAAAGAAAAGGGTTTGAGATGCTCACGTTTTATCGCTGCCACTATGTCGTTCAAATTCTCTTTTTCCTCCTCGGTCTCCGAAACCTTGACCACCAGGGCCGCCACGGCCACCACGTCCGCCTCGACCACCTCGGCGTGGACCCCTTCCTCGGAAGCCTTCGGAGCGGCCAAAACTACCTTCTTCAGAATTGCGATTAAATCCCAAACCTTCTGAACGTCCGCCAAAGCCGCCTCCGCCGCTACCACTACCTCCACCGCCGCCACCACCTCCGCCACTGCCTTCAGATTTGCCAAAACCACTGTCAGAGCGACCAAAGCCTCCAGAACGGCCAAAACCCTCGGACCTTTCTCTGAAGAAATAAACACACGTACATTTAGACGAAAAGACAAAAGAAAAAAAAAAAGAAAAGAAAACGAAGATAATCAACTAAAAATAATTGGTGAGAAATTTGACGAAAAATTAAAAAAAAAAAAAAAATACGAGTATGTCCTTACCGGTATTCTGAAGAGAATTCCTCTCTTCGCCGTGGAGGTCGCCGATCTGTTTCATTTTCGCCAAATTCATTGGAATCCCGGGATTCAGGTTCTCGGACAGACCGAAAGCCTCCTCTCCCTCGTCCTCTCCCCTGACCACGTGGGGCACCTTCTCTCCGATTGTTCTCCACAGCTGTAGAGGGAAACAAGTCTACTTACAATCAGATTTTAGTCCATTAAATAGTTTTCGAAGTTCATTTGAAAATTAAAAGCCGATCAGAGATAGGCACACAAAAAAATTAAAATAATAGATTAAAACAAGTTTCCTTCATTTGAAAGGATTCAAGTCACGTTGCAAGTTAACAGTCAAGTCATGAGATTCAAATAAGAAAAAAAATGAGAAAAAAAAAGAAGCAACGATAAGAACTCAAGCCGTAGTCACTCGAATACAATGTGGTAAGATAAGACGTTTATAAGTAAAAATAGCGAAGTACGCTTCTTATGAGATCATCACTCGTACAAGTACTTGATCAAATACATTGAGAATATTAATTCAACTTTGGTAATAAAAGCTCAAAACTGAACGTGATAAAATTGAATACTATATTAATAAGATGAAGCTGAGGAGAGGGGGGTGACTAATGGGGGGCGAGGGCATCGTGAGAAAAGGAGAATCAAAATGGCGACTGCACAGCCCGAAACGAAGAAAACATGGCGGCGGCGATGGCGGCGCACATGGACGGTGACGGTCGTGGCTGCCTTTTGGGACAGTCCCCCCCCCTACTGTCGCTACTCATTCATCAAGATAAAAACGAGCCAATAACTATAAACAAATCATTGATTAGATATTAAGGAGATGTGCTTTCAGGTAAACGAAGCAGAAGGAATAATTATGTCCGTAGAAGAGGGTACACACATTTTCACATCTCTCCTAGTGGACACAGGTAGAGAAAGAGAAGGACAAAGACAACAGGTATTCCCCACCCCTCCCCAAATCGAAGTGGGAAGCACATGGGGCACTCCACGAGGAGGAGCAAATTAACTCAATACTAAGAATTTTTACCGAAACAAAACATTTAGTTCCAAATAAATTGAAAGATTTCGAAAACTTGTCTAAAAGTAACCTAAACTGAAGCATGAGTAATCAGATTTTCTAATGTCGTTTTCAGGGAAATTTAACCAAAGAAGCTCCAAATAAAAACAATTTTAAAAGCAAATAATCAAGTAATTGACACAAGTTGGGCGATATCTTAGAAGCTTGAGATTTTATATATATATATATATATATATATATATATTATATATAGTGTGGAACGAGAATCAAAGTATCATGGATTATGACAATTATTTTTTAAAAATTGGGTAAACTGAATAAAGGTTTTTTTTAAACAAGAAATTACTTCAGCAAAATCAAGTAACTCACAGGAGTTGGGAATCCGCTCAGAATATTCAGGGGGGGGGGGCAAGAACAGAAGTACCATGGATTAATTCATGACGGATTAAAAAAAAAAAAAAATCAACGCAAATATTTTTAAAACAAAAATATCCACAATACTGGCGATCTGACATTTTATCAAGAAAATCCAACGTACAATACCCCCCAAAAAATCATTTCAAATACTCAGAGTATGTCCATGTGGAGGGAACAAGAACAAAAGTATTGTGGATTATAGGACAATTTAAAAAAAAAAAATAAGACGACAAGAGGTTCAGGAGAGGATCCATGACATAAATAAAAGGGGATCTGACATTTTTATCCAACTTTCAATTCACACGTGACTCTACACGAGTAGGGAAAAAAAAATGAAGCTATTTAAATAGACCTTTCTGCTATGGGGTATTTTGTGCCCCCTCCTCAACGATTTCTTCACCTGAGCATCTAACAAGAGATTGGATTTCAGTGTAGAAAAATGCACTCAGGTCATTTTCGATCGTAGATCGCTTGAAAATGATTCTAAAGCTTCAGTCTAGAACGAAAAGGGACGAAAGAGAAATGCATAGAACTAATAGATTTCTCAGTCTTCTGCCATCCGCCATGTTTGTCCAGGGCAGGGCTGACTAGACGATGCTTAACCACTACAGCCACAAACACCCAGAATAATCACAAAAGATTCGATTTTCCTTTAGAATATAACACCATTTAAAGACTGCCGATTGAAGGCCGGACATGAGGATCTACTGGAGGACGGTGCAAAAGTTACTGACCAGTGGTTCTCGCGTTATTTAAATGGCCAGTAGTGACCTTCACCTCACGATCACCAGTCATAGAGACAGACATATATAGACAGGTTATTTCACCCCTAAACCTCGTGCAACCCGTTTTTAAATAAAAATAAAGCAAAGATCGAGGCCCTTATAGGGATAAACAGGGGCTCTGAATACAGGCAGAATGCTTTCTCAAGTTAAAAACTGCAAAAATAGATACAAGTATCGAATGACATGAAAGGAACAAAAAAGAAAGTCGAGATGAAGTAAAAAGAGGAGACGCACCATGTGGAAGCTATCATGGCCGACCAGGTCTGCCTTTCAACATACGTTCGATTATTTCAAGCTCTTTTTTGAAAAAAACTATGCAACAATCTAAAAATTTAAAACATAAAAAGTGCATTTACCATCTCTCCGTTGAGAAGATTGTTCTGGGGTTTTGGACTTGGGTTCTTGCTGGCTGGGAGCAACTGACTTCTTGTTAGAAGATTTTAGCTTTGCTGTTTTTGTCTTGTCAACTTCTTTTTTAACAGTGTCTTTCTTTTTTACTTTGGCTTCGGCCTGCTGACGAATGATGTCCATCGGATCATCATTTTCGTTAAGGAAAAGCGCATACTTGTTAGAAACAACTATGCCGTATTGGTTCTCCATCGTTCCTCCGTTCGTAGAGGATGTCAATGGATTCCAAACCTGACGGCTTCCCACTCCTGCTTACCGCTGTACAAAATGGCGTGTCAGCCCAGACACTGGCGGTGCATCTTGGGATATCTGACGTCACTACCCATATAAGGTAACGAATATGGCGGGAAGTGCTCAATTACTACTTTCGACTTTGTCAAAATTAATTGAATCTGCTCGATATTTTTTAATGGTTTATTTGAGGTGATATATTTTTATATAAAATAAAGTGACGTGACAGCTTGATGAAAAAAAAAATCGATGTTATTATTCTTCGGCTCTACCCATGATTCCGTTATCGCGGGAAATACTGACTATTGTGGTTGCCATGTGAAAAGCGTCTGCTTGAAGAAGAAGTGATATTTGGACATGTCCGAACATGTTTTTATTTTTAGGACCAAGTGCGGACATAACTCGCACGATTTTGCATTAAATGGGAAACTATGCAGTGTCCTGCATCTTGTACTCAATTGGACACTTGCGATATGCCTGAATTAACTAGAGGATTTATTTTGGTCCCCTGGAGTGTGGCTACCTTGCCCCCGGGGGATGACCATTATGGTCAAGTACAAGATGACCAACAACAAATTTCTTTCAAGTTTCGTCTAGACTCTCCGGATAAAAACAGCAATTCTATTAATGATAATGTCCAGTCTAGAAAATCTGTCCATGATACGGATGGTGAAGATAGTAATGTCCGGAGAGGACGTCCTAGGGCGGACAGTATCACTTCTCTGATTTTGCAAGGATCTTCGTCTGCTAGTCAAATTAGATGCCAACTTTGCCGAAGAGTTTTTCCAAGAGAAAAATCCTTACAGGCACATCTTAGAACTCATACCGGTCTGTATAATTTCTCCACGGTTTTTTCCCCTTTCATAAAAAAATTATATACTTCATTTTAATAAATCAGGTTCGTTATCATTTATGTTTTCTTAGATTAAATGTCCTGTTTGTTTATTTTTTCAAAGACTGTATTGGATAATTAAACTCCTTGTTAATTTTGTTGTTTCTGAAACAACAGCTTTCTCTTTCAGGTTCACTATCCCGAGAATGAGTTGAATTGTCCGAAAAATTCTTTGAATTTCGATGAATTATGATTCTTTTGAAAGTAAACTTTACACGAAGTGAAATTTTATTTACTCTTAGTAAAAGTCATTCATAAAAGTATAATCTTTTATTCATTCATAGTATTCATGGTACGTTCTCCTGGACAAGAAAAATCATGGGTTAGTGGTTCTTCATCTCAACACGAAGATGAAATGTGACACAAGGTCAAGTTTAAAGGGGGGCTTCACATGTACGTGTGGATGATTCTAAAAAATTGTCCAGTTCCCTCGGCACTTTTCCTTATAGAGTTTGGGGACACTTCAAGTATCAACATCTATCGAATCTGACCCCCACCTATCAAAGAGTGATCTTGGGGATGGGGTGCAGCTTTGGGGAACAGTACATGACGAGGGGCAACAGGGAAGCCCTATGCCCCTCATGGGGTTTTGTGAATATGATCTGTTTTTACTCATAACTGACCATTACGTTGGCTCGCAAATCAAAGATTTCCTCAGCTTGACAGGAAATAATTTCACACTGTGCCAGTTTTGACTCATAATTGATGAATCAAAGATTTTACAAGTATGTAAATGTACTGACCCAATGCACACATATTTCTAGAACTAAGAAAGAAAATCTGTACAAATGATTTCCAAAAGAAAATGACCCTGGAAAATAATTCTTGACAATTCCATCTTTTTTTGTCTTGATGATTTTACACGCAAATGAATGTACCATTTATTCTGCTGTCGGTAAAAACTAAGGGCAATTGCCTGATTTTACAAGTATGTATATGTATTCTATGTAATTTGAAGAAAAAAGGATTAAACTTGGAAAATATGTATGAAGTTAAAAATTAGCTTAAAAAAAAATCAATCTTTTTTAGATAAATGTTTTCATTCAGTTTCCATTTTTATGAAGTGAATTAATATATTTTAATGTTGAATACGAATTTCTAATGTTGTTTACGAAGATGACCACAGAGGCATTTTTATTTGATAAATAAATTTGGTGAGAAAATATTCATAGATTTTATACGCAATTTAACTTCAAAGTTAAAAAAAAAGTTAGTGGAAAAAAGAAAATTTACGAAATATTTTTTTAATTCTATGAAACATCTCGTACTCAAATTCATGAAAAATACATTTTTACTTTTTTCCAGCCAAATTAATCAACAGTTCATCTTTTTTATCATTTTGATTTAAATTTGGAAATTTAATAAAATATTTTGCTAGTTTCCCCTAAACACTCAGTCTCGTGTGAGAATATTTGATTTGTTCAAAAATTTCTCTTACAATGAAAATTAAATTTCATCTATAACCCATTTTGAATCATTTTACATGCTTGAATGAAAATGTTGTCAATGATTGTTCAGCCACTTTGAATGGCTAAAAGTAGCTAGATCAGTCAAATTATGAAAAAATTGCCTATTGGATACGTTTGAATGTACCTATTCAAACACCAAAGCCTTCCTACTAGCCTTAACCTTACCTACTAACCCGAACCTTATCTACTAACCTTAACCCTAACCATTCCTACTAACCCTAGCCTGCTAACCCTAACATGTCGTATATCTACTTTAAAATCACCGGTATTTTTAGATGAAAAAAAATAACGTTTTTTTGATCGATGGTGAAAATCTAGCCACTTTCATCCATTCAAAATGGCTAATAGAGTCTATCTCAATGGTATCTCTTGCAAAATATTGTCACATTGTTTTATCTTACCTATTCCAAACAATTGCCTTCTTGAAATAAGTTTTTTTTACCAAGTTTTTTTTTTTTTATTATTCTGATTATCTATTATTTTATTGATATATTTTTTTTAATGCCATACTTTTAATAGTTTTTATCATCTTTTAATTATCTACTTTTATTATTATTATTATTATCATTAGTTCATCATTTCTAATATTGTGCTTCTAGGCAATAAAACCATGTCATATGATTATTATCTATGATTGATATTCTACAGCAAATGTACAACACGAGGCATGTGAAGCTTGTTGTTTTCACAACTTGTGTACGAAAATAACCGCCTGAAGTAAACAATACAGAGGTGGATCCAGGACTGAGCTGCTGGAGGGGGGGGTCCAATTTTTTTTTCTTTACTCTCTAATCAACAATGGACAGTTTTTATGATAACTAATGTGATTGCAGGGGATTATTTGGAGTTTTTATAAAATTCCTTCAAACAGAATTGGTGAACCAGCTCGAACTCCGGCTTTGACTATTCACGGTCACTCCATACTTATGCCATTGGGAAAGGTATGAATACATCCCTAGTCACAGGTAAAAAAAAAATAGAGTAGGGCCATTGGAAAACTTTTTTTTTTCTTTTTTGTACGAAGAAAGGAGTTCATCTGGGGCGTCGGGCTAGCACCGGGGTCCCGTCGAACCCGACAAATGCTACTAACAAAACAATGATTGGGTCTCGTCTCCATGGATTGTTCGAGAAATGGAGACAAAATCATTCACAACTCTGAAGCAACCAAGTATTTATATACATACACATAAGAAAGACAGCATGTTTATCGTTTTATTTATCTCCAAGTCTTCCTGGGCTTTAAAAGATAAGATTAAAAATATTGATCAATAACGAAAACTTCTAGTTCATAACGAGTATTCATTTTGAATGGATTGTTTTTTGAAAGAGTTGATTGTTTCCCCCAAAAAGGTCCTTTTTCTTCTTCTTAAGTAAATTTATGACTCTTTTTACTTTCGAATCTTATAATACTCCAAATTCCTACTCAATACACTTACGATTAAGATTGGGCAAATTAGACGAACATTTATTTATTTTTTAATTGAGAGTAATAAATAAATTCTGATTCTATTCAATTTCAGTTGAATTTTAGTGTAGGTGCCTGGAAAAAAATCAGGCGTCAATTACCACAATGAAAAAGAGAGAAAATGCTTCCTGTCAGTTCAAAAGGTTAACTAATTAATTAGTGATAATGAACCTCTCCAATTTGGCACTCTGCCTGGCCGTGAAAAAAAAAAAACTCTCAACATCGGGTCACCAACCTTTTCCCTTTACACTTGAGTTCTACCCTCAAATGCAATGAACTCGTTTTTATTGTTTTGTCAGGGGCGGATCCAGGATTTTGAGCAGGGGGGGGTGCGTCCAAATTTGAAAAAAAAAACTCCATCTGACTAAAATGAGACAAATATCGGATAAAATATATTTTTGTTTGAAGTTAATAAGTTATGATTACTTGGGATTATTTGTTTTTTTTTGGGGGGGGGGGGGTGATAAAATTTCTTTCAACATAGAAAAGAAATGTTAACCTGTGCCTCGTCTGAGCAGGAGGGGGGATTCCGGACCCCTAGCCCTATCCCCCCACTGGATCCGCGCCCACAAATTCTTTCGCGGTTTTTTTTATGATTCGCGAAGTTTTTTTTTTTCCTTAAGACTTCCTCTTCTCTTGGCACTCGCTTGCTCATTATTGTAATCAATCCACCGTAAACAAACTTGTAAAATCCGGACTATCTATGAATGCTTGCACAATATACGTTATTAATGGACAAGTTTTAACATCGAGTCAACAAGTTGGCCGTAACTTGATAAGCACGATGCTGTGAAGTAAGAAAAACTGACAACTTTTTCTCACCCAGTAGAGACAGAAAGATAGTATGTGAGAGACGGAGAGAGAGAGACAGAGAGATCTACATATAGGTAATAAATAGCAATTGCTGTAGTAGTAGTACTCGAAGTGGAACCCTCCCTCCCAACAAGTTCCCGGCCCCACCCCAACTGATTTTTGAGTCGGTCGACCAGGGAGACTCGTGAAAGAAGTGTACTACACGAGGAGTTATTTTTAGTCCTCAGTAGTAGTCACATAGTCCTGAACTTGTAAACAAAAACTAATACAACGTCGTTCAAGTTACGCAGTAAAAGAAAAAAAAAATTGTTGAAATCTAGACAAGGCTTTTCTGCGTAGCCTTCCATCGCTAATGTAACAAATGGAAATACTTCGAGAATTATAGACACTTACGCAGAGTATATTAATACTAACTCAACTTGTACTCAGTTCCCCTTCCCTCCCCCCCTTTCATCTCCACCTACACTTGGGGCCCTGCCTAATTGCGTATTTTTCTTCCATTTCTTATCGGTCAGTGCTCGAACCCAGGTAAATGCAAGTACTTCGAAGGCTGACTTTCAAAGTGCGCACAAAGCGGGCGTCCGCTGTCTCTTTTTTTTTTTTTTTTTTCGGGGGGGGGGGGCGCACGTGAAGAGGATATTTTCGGAATGTTTCTTACCATCTAAGAATTATAACAATAAATACCCTTTTTTTTTTTAAAAAATACAGGTTCAAATTGGGGTTACATAAAACAATTGTACTGCATCATTATCCTTTATTGACTAAAAGGTTCTATATTTTTAAACACCCTCGCCCGATGTGAGAAGGTCTGAACAGGGTTGGGGGGCTATTTGCTCCACCACACACGCCTGTGTAGGCAGCTCTCCCCACTTGGAAGATTTTTGTAATATAATCTTCTTCTCATACCTTTATCTCCACCCGTTTTCAACCCGAGGCTGTTCTAAGCCAAGCTTAGGTACAAGTTGAGTAGTGCGGTCCCCCGTACAGAGCTAGTTGTAGTATTTCTTTATTTTCGCATCTCATACTGAATGACTGTGGTCCCGAATTAATCATTCACGTTTCTTTTTTCCTGTAGACTCCTTGTGGAGCATAGGGCCACATTATGACGGGTTATTTTAGCACGTAGGTTTCACGGGGTGGAATTGCTAGCTCTATGCCCGGGATGGACTGCCTTACAAGGCTATAGGGCTCCAGCTGCTCTGCTATATATCCATAATTGAGGGACAGTTGATTCATGCTTTTCCAAAGGGCATAAGTGAAAGTGACTATAAGCAGCCTCAAACTTGGTGGGCCAATTCCATTTTCTGGAATGGTAACCACTATCTCACTTGGTACTATGTGGTCAAAAATGACCTCACCATAACCCTATCTCTAATTTGGTACAACAGGAATGTTGCTCACGTTGTATCATCTGATACTAAAATAAAGTAACTCTATTACCTTTGTAGGAGAGATGGTACCACTTGACTCGTACCCCAGCATATAATACAAATCTCTCGGAGGAGATGCCTACCCCAGCGAAACATGGTTCGGTTAACAAACTTGTTTAACAGACCTATTTTGTCAAACTCTGTACCTGGAGTTCACTATATCTTTTCTCTGTCACAACAAGAAGGACAATGACAACAGGAACAATCCTCACCAAAATTAGGGATGTGAACCGGTATATAAATTCCAGATTCACCTACTGTAATCTGAACTCATAATCAACTGATTGCCAGGACGCTGTCTTACAGACTGAGCTAAATTGACAAGTCTTAGATAGTAACAAAAAATTATCAAACATATGCTAGGACTTATTTCATCCTAACGGCTAAATACATTTATCCGAAAAACATACATTTTTATGATTTCTTTATTCATTATGTACATAAAAGTTGCGATAATCATCTTCAGTCAGAATAGAAGTCGAAGAGGACTTTGACCCTGCTGTAGTCAGGCTTGAATTATAGAGTTTAGGGAATTTGATTTTAACTGAGTGCTCCATGAGTGTGTTAACTGTACCAGGCTAAGCAAAACTTAATAAATTACTTTGTCCAGTCATAGAGCAGTGATTAACCTTTAGCACTCAGCGTTTTTTTCAAGGGTGCCAAGATTTTGTGCACTTCGTAACTTTGAAAGCCTGTAACCTGTGTATCTGTTCGTCTTTGACAGAAATTGACATGACAACACAATCTCAAAATTCAAACTAAATCGTTTAGTGATTAGAGTTACCCATAGTGGAAGATCAAACTTTTTGCTCTGCAACAAAGTCATTTTCAAGCTAATCTTGCAAACTATTAATATTTTACTGAGTTTCAACCTCGTTGAGTGCTCTTTGGCCTTGTGCCATACCAAGCTAGATAAATCTACCTTTACCAAGATGACTATATGCAAATGAGCTCATGCGTTGTTTCCCCGCAAAAAAAAATTTTAGCAAAATCAATAATGTTTATTGAGCTAATGTTGTGTTTTTCAACTCCTGCCTGTTCCCTGCCACCTGTCTTATTTGTTTTATTATTTTGTTATTTTGTTTTTCAATTCAGGGCTTTCTCAGTAGATTTGTCAGGGACTCTCTTTACAATGAAAATCTTTTCTATAATGAAAATATTTTTTGACCATTTAAAACCTACTTTACTCAGATAATTATGTGAAGAGGAGCTCTTGCAGTTTTCTCCATTTAAGCAAAATCAATAATGTTTATCAAGCTAATGTTGTTTTTTTTTTTTACACCTGGTGTATATTTACCGCCACATATCTCATCTTGAGTGTTTTTCGATTCCAGGCCTTCTTAGTTGATTTTTTGGGGTGCTCTGTTTACAATGAACATATATTTTGTCCATCTAAAAGTGGTGTAAATATAATCTGTGATGATTTCAAAATAGAATGGAGAGAGTGGATTTTTTTTTACAAGTGAGTGAAAGGAAGATTATTGAACCTTTCAAAAAAACACTCTGCAAATGAGTTATTTTTTCCATCCCTTTAGTAATAGTTTTTTTCTGTATGTATGTAACCATAACTCAGCAAAAATGACATATCCTATGGAGATTTTTTTTTATCCTCAAATCTTCGGGGATGCTATAACTTCAGAGAATAAAATAAATCAGGGTGGTTTCCACCCAGTACATTATGTTTTAGTTGAGGAGTTCAATTAATCACCCAACTATACTGCAGTACTGGACCTTACTTTCGGTCCACATGATATCCCTAGAATTTCTGTACGAAATTTCAATGAAATTTTGTAGAAGGGTGGGCAATCAGGCTGAGGAAGAAGTGCTTACATTTTGGGGCGAATCCATAAATATTTCTGTCATCTACCCTGCATTTGTACAGAGCACAAAATCTCCAAAATTTCCAGATGAACTTTAATAAAAAGGCGTGGTTAATAAAAATTCTGGTGGATCCCAGAAGTTTTCATAGTCTTCTCCCCGCATCATAGCTACATGTATACAACGCAATATCCCCAAAAGTTCTCAATCAAATTTTGAGGATGGTGGGGCAATGGATGAGGAGGAAGTGTTTAGATTTTGGGGCGGATTCAGGACCTTTTTACCATCACCTACTCTGCATCATAGTTATAGTTACAGGACAATATCTCTAAAGATACCAAATGAATTTCAGTGAAATCTTTTAAAAAGTTGGGCAATGGGCTAAGGAAGACGAGTTTACATTTTGCGCAGTCACCTCCACTGCATCATAGTTATATATACATAGCACAATATCTCCAAAAGTTCTCAATGAATTTCCATGACATTTTGTTGGAGAGAGGGCAATAGGCTAAGACAGAAGTGTATATATTTAGGGCTGGATCCAGGATTTTTTCACAGTTACTTCCCTGCATCACAGACTTATGTACACAATTTATCCAAAAGTTCTAAATGGATTCGAATGAAATATTGTGGAAAAGTGGGTCATGTTCTAAGGAAGAAGTGTTCAGATTTTTGGGTGGATCCATGGATTTTTCACAGTCACCTTTTAAATATTTTAATTAAAATGAGCTACTTTCAAGAAATCATTTTCATGAAACATGGAATTTTTGAAATTTTATTTTTGGTGAGGGTTTCTATTTTTGATGTATATCCACTGCTCTGCTGGACCCTATTTTTCTGTCTATCATTCGAAACTATGGCTTTGGAGTATTGTTATTAGTTCCCTTGACCTCACTGAGGGACCATTATTCTGAAATAATTGTTTCTTGAAGATGGCATTCTATATATGATGTAACCGTGCTGCAGAATCAGACCTCTGTTGGTGTCTGATTACTTCTTTTTACTTCATTTTATTCTGGATTCCATTTCATATGTTTATGTATATTTATATCTTTATTGTCTGAATCAAGAACACTTTTAATTTATTGGAACGGGTATTACAGCATGGTTCTGATATAGTGCAGTTATATGAAAGAGATGACGACCTTTTAGCAAGTTCACAATTATGAGTTTGCTCAAGGAACTCTGTACAAGTTTTTTTTTTATGAGAACAATCCTATTTCGAGGTGAGGTTTTTTCAATTGGAGAGACAACGATAGATTTGTTTAAATTTACAATAAATTTTTTGTCCAAAGAATGTGCTTCCGAATGAATTAATAAAAAGTACTTTTCAAGGTGCATTCTAAATATTATTTAAAAAAACAATGCTCTGCAAACGTAACTGCTTTTCACAGAGCATTGTTTTGAAATAATGGTCACAATCTTTTTCTGCATAGTCATTATTTGGTAAAGAAAATATTTCCTGCAACACTTGAAGTGGGATTTTATTTCGGGTTTCAGTTCAATTAACACATTTCTTGACATTTCTTGGCCAATCACTTCAAAAGACCTATGTTCCATTGCTAAAGACCTACCTTCAACTGAGTGACTTGAATGCAGTGGTGGTTTCAATTTAAATACAATCCAGCTCACTACTATTTTTTATAAGAACCCTTCTTTTTTTTACTCAACCTCAAAATTTTCAAACTGTTCTTTTGTAACAGTGGAACCCCAGTAATACCTCATACTGTCATTCACTTCTATTTTTTGTCCATCCTTTGACTGAGGTGGTGGTGGTGGTGGTAATTTTCATACTCTCCTATTGCATTGAACAATCATTCTATTGTTGCCAGGCCAAAAGAGAATGATTATATTTATTTATACCATTTTATTAAATCATAAATGCATGTCTTAATCCTGCTTCTGCACATGTTGCTGTTGGATAAAATAAGCACTTTGCATGAGGTGGAGTTTTTCCATCTTTCATTAGAACCAAAAGGCCCTATCCAGGATTTCTGCAGGAACTAGCTGCAAAATCCCGATTTTAGGGAGGGGTTTTCAGATAGTAACAATACTACTTGTACTAAATTCTCCACAATATGTACACACACACAGAGGGAAATGCAGAGTTGAATATTTCATATCACTACAAGATATCCAGGTCACCTCCTGCCCCAACCGTGCTGGATGAATGGCTCCTAACTATACATGACTATGTCATAAGAGATGTTGGCAGAGCAAGTAATACAGCCCACCCAACCCCCTGTTATAATGCAGGTGAATAGCAGACCCCAAATATTATTCTAGCTATAAAATAGCTAGATCTAGCTACAAAACACCCAAGTTGGCAACTTGTAATCATGGCTGGTTTATAATGTGGGTAGATAGTGGGGCCCCGTAGTTATAATCTAGCTCCAAAGTAGCTAGATCTAGGTACAAAATAGTTGAACTGGCAACTGATCATCACTGCTTGGTTATAATGAGGATGGATAGTGGAGCTCAAAATATTGATTTAGCTCCAAAATAGCTGAAATAGCAACTGTTCATCACTGCTTGGTTATAATAAGGGTGGATAGAGGACCCCCTAAATATTCATATAGCTACAAGATTGCTAAATTGGCAACTAGTTATTGCGGCTTTGTTATAATGCAGTTTGCTTTCTTCAACCCAAACAGCCGTGTTATAATGTGGTTACACCTGTAGCAAGGTGGGAATCGAGGGAAAACAAATATTTTTCACTTTAGGTACTTTCCTCAAATCCAGGTGTCAAAAAAACTTTTGGTGGGGGTCAGGCCTGGTTAGAAATGTTTTTTTATGTCTTGCAGGCCAGAGTGGAGAAAACATGAAATAATGTTCATACAAGGCTTTGGAAACAGCTTGTTTTTATTTTGTTTTGTTATTTGATACTTAATTATTTTTGCATTTAGGTGTATATTTACATAAACCACCATCAATGAGAAATATGAAATCAATTTGGAGGTGGGGACATAATATTGTTTAATTGTTATTCAAATTTTGTATGTGTTAATGGAGCAGTTGGTACGTGAAGGGTTAAGATTTTCCTTCCTTCATATTTCCTCATTTAGACACTCTGTTAAGAATGCTTCTGCATATGAAAAACATGAACTCCTATTTATTTCTCATTTTCTTTTGTATCTACATGGTAGATAAAGCTGACATAGTCTCAATCTTTTGCCAGAGATTTCTAGAGAATTTCTCTCTCATTGGCAAATAACAATTGTTTCTGAATGGAAAAATTAGGAAGTCTTGTCACATGGATGATATGTTTTTAATTATAAAGTAATATATAACTATATAATACTCACCGTTACAGTCAATAATTAAACAGTCGTGTAAAAAAAAAATTCCTTCGAAGAATAAATGTGGTCAGAATAAATTCTCTTCATGACATCAATGGCGCTTTCCACTGGAAAACATCTAAAATAGAATAAAAAAACATCTAGAAGACGGGGAGAACAAGATGTTATTTATAGAACGGTCAAAAGAACTTTTTTTTTTTTCAAAAAATCAAAAAAAAGAAAAAAAAAATAGATGTCATTTCAATTTCATGAGTTCCCCCCCCCACACACACACACACATTTTTTAGGAGTCTAGTGGAATAATGATGCTGATTTTCGAGTATGTAGACAAAACAGCAAGGCCAGGAGCACTGGAACACTCAAACTTACAGTCATAATAAGAAATAGAACCCCTTGCTACTTTTGATGGCTAAATTGATACAATAATGCATTGATTCGTTTGAAGCCACTCCAAGGATAGGCTTATGCTCTATTCTTCAGTCCTGAATTTTATTGTTCCGCAAACCAAAGAGAGTTGAGGGGAAACAGTTTGAATTTTACAGGAACAAGCACACAGACGAGGAATTGATTTAGCATAAACTTACCTTGTAAATTGAACTTCCCATTATAAAAACTACCTAGGAACGGAATTTTGGAAAAATAAAAAAAAATGTTTTTTCAAGATATAATAAGGAGTAAATGTTTAGATTTTCAATCTTCTAGCTCCTTTGGTGCACCCTGTATGCATGATGCAGACATATATAGCAAGCCAGCCAGACTGGCTCAAAAACTGAAGAAACCTTCTTTGACAGTTTTGGTTGACAATTTCTAATAACTCCAATAAGTGGCCCTGTGTGGTAGTATAAATGAATTATTTTACTATACTATCTCTAAATTCAATTTGAACTCATTCTTCTCTTTTATAAAAATTGTGAATCTGGTACATTGGTTCCTCTGTAACTGTCATGGCCTTGCGAACAAGACTTTGGGGGTTACTTAACCTTTGGCACACTCCAGATGACTTTGTTCGCCAAGTAAAAATTTGTCCTGTCACTGCTGGTGACTCTGATTGAGTGTCGTTTTGTCAATTTCAGTCATACGTGAATTGACACAAAAAATACTGGATCTCTAAGTTACTAAATGCACAAAATGTTGGTGCCCTTGAAAAAGAATGAACAGTGATAAAAGTTAATCACTTCTCCAAGATTTGTAGTAAGCCAGAGGATGGGTCCAGTAAAGTGCCCATCAGGAAATTTGCCCATCTTTGATTTATCGAGGGAAGAAGAGTGCCCATCATATAATATCCATGAAAACCTTATGAGGTTTTTTTAATAGCTTTTGGCTCAACTTAGCAAAGATGGTCCCGATAAGATTTCTGAGTGTGAAATAAAACTATAGATAATATTGACCTATTTATGTCGAAAGATCATCAGTCATAAATACTATTGTATATATATATGGAAAATCACTTGTTATAATTAGTTCCTATAATGAGTGAGAGAGAGTAGTGATGTAGGGGGAGTTCTATGTAATGACAAGATTTTGTGATTGTGAAGGACAAACGATTTTGTCTCCACGTGTTTGGTTTTTCCAGCATGTCAACGTCACTGGAAATATTGATGGAGGAAGTTGGAGGATAGTCACCATGACAGAATGGAGAATAGGTGCGCAAAGTATAAGTGTGGATTCAGAGATTATACAAAGTTTGTAATTGGAATAACAACACATACAAATGTTTAGATGAACAAATAAAACGTACATTTAATAAAGAAACAGTTATAACAGTACAAGACTGAAAGAAAATACATATAAAGAAACAATAATAAGATCAATCGTGAGAAAAGAAGAGACTTGTTTAGTTAAGATGGTCATTCCTATACATTAAAATATATAGGGGAGAATGGCATGTGACACAACAGGTCTAATGTTGTTTGCTTTAGCTATCAAATGGAGCCTGACTAGTAGTGCCTATTATGAGGAATGGTATTTTGTCAATACTAGATTATCAATAGGCGATTAGTTCAGGTTAGGTGCAAGAAGGAGCTAAAAGGGGCTAAATTATAAATGCAGTGTTTGCGTTTTCACCAAAAATGAATAAAATAGTTACAGTGTTTGCATTGAGTAGCTATAAAGCTCTTGCAGATTCTCACTTTGAGGGAGATCAGTGACAAAAGATTAGTAACCGACAAGTAAGGCAAGGCAAATGAGCAAGTGAACACGTGTGTTCAGGGTTTTTATTGGGAGTCAATGGAGGAATTGATGTTTTGTATATTTAACTAAATTCAGAGTTTCATAGCCAAAGCTATTATTCGATAATTTTCAAATTTCAATTGTGATTGAAAGTAAAGGAGTGGCTCTTTACAAAATGAAATATACAGTGTCAAAACAATTTAACAAACAATTTATTCAAAGCAATAATAACATGATGTATTTATTTACTTCTGTTTTTTTTCCATGGATTCTCTTATTTGTTTTTAATTTTAAATAAAGAAAATTTTGACTTTTTACTTTCTAGCAAAAATGAGAGCAAATCAATAACATTGTGCAATTTCACTCAGGGTTTCACTTTATAAAACACAACATATCATTATTGCTTTGAAAGAATTGTTTGTTGAATTGTTTTGTCTCGTTCATTTTATCTAACATACAGAATTCCAATCAGGACCACCTCCTAAGTTGCACCAAAATTTTTTCCCAATATAACTTAATATAATTTTCATGGAAACTGTATGATAGGCAAATTATGTTTTGATGGGCACTTTTCCTCCTTTGATAAATTCAAGATTTCCTGATGGACACTTTTCCCAGGATCTGCCAGAGGAAGAGTGTCACATAGTGCATATTGCCAGAGGTTTATTTGAAAACAATGGATTCTATTGAGTTCAAAACATTTAAAAGTTGATCTAAATAACCAAGAATCAAGCTGGCCGGTTGGGAATTAACTCTTCAAATTCCTGAACTTCTCCAAGAATCTCACCTGTCAGGGAATATATAAATTTCTCAAGGTCAGGGGATTGTCAGGGAGGTTTTAAGGTTTCCAATAATCGTCCAAAATGTCAAGGAATATTGTATATTGTCTGGGAAATATCATAGAATACTTTTTAGCTGTAGAATCCCTCACGTGTATAGATTTTGACAAAGAAAATGTTTTATCAAATAAATCTTGAAAATTTATAGCCCTTTCTGACACTCTCAATGTGACCAGTTGTAGAGCTTCTCGAATTATATGAATTTAAGAGTTAATAAGAATCCGAGAAACACACAGGTGGATTATTGAAGCAAGAAAAAAAAAATTTGTTCAAATTTAGTAATTGTTCTTCAATAAACTTATTTGTTTGATGATCCCCCAAAATTCTTTTCAAAATGCTCCAACAGGGGGGGCTTGGAACCTTCGAAGAGCACTTGAGGAAACAGTGGTCACAAAATTTTGAAAATGGTTGGTCTAAGGTAAGAAAAAGGTTGTCCTTTCAGTAAGTTTTCATTTTTGTAAATGGAAGCTAAGATTTAGGAGGGTTTTCCATGTATGTCACAGGTCCTCAGCTTAGCCCACAAGTTCTAAGCAGAAAAGACAGACCTTTTTACAACAGTTGCAGGAGAAGGTCTGGTACCTGGGGGGGAAGCCCAATCTTCTGCTCTTGCTCTGTAGAAGCAAACCGCTGAGAATATATATATATTTTCAAAACCTCTTTATTGATTTAGGAGTAAAAATAGATCCCCTGTGCATAGGGGTTTTTTTTTTTCCCCTGTTTTTTCTCAATCTTCAAAATATCTGTTTTAAGATTCTCCCAGGTAACAGGCTGAAATGATATCCCACGGGGTAATTTCTTTATCTTATATTATACCTATTGTTAACTCGAACCAAGACACCGAAAAAATAGAAAATCTCATAATTTGGTGGGTAAACATCATACAGAGACAAAAGGATATATTTTTCCGTACAATTTTGAATTCAGTAAAATGATTATTCTTGAGTTTCCAATCCATGTTGACTTGATCTCGGGACAAAAATAGCAAAAGAATGTAAATTAAAAAAATGTCAAATTAGACCATTTTTTTGGTCCATGATATTTTTGACTGGTTCATGACATTTTTGATATTTTGGGTGGTTTATGATATTTTTGACATTTTTTTAGTCCATGATATTTTTGACATTTGTTCCTTCATGACATTTTCCTGATTCATGACATTTTTGACACTTTATCTGGTTCATGATATTTTTGACATTTGTTCCTTCATGACATTTTCCTGATTCATGACATCTTTGACACTTTATTTGGTTCATGATATTTTTGACATTTTTTTTGGTCCATGATATTTTTGACATTTGTTCCTTCATGATATTTTCCTGATTCATGACATTTTTGACACTTTATTTGGTTCATGATATTTTTGACATTTGTTCCTTCATGACATTTTCCTGATTCATGACATTTTTGACATTTTATTTGGTTCATGACATTTTTGACACTTTACTTGGTTCATGATAATTTTGACCTTTTCATTCAATGCACTTTCCAGCCTTCCTCAAGTGTATGTCACCTTTGATTGGATTGGCTGTTTATTATATTTCCTTTTGATTGCTTTTTGAATTTGCACCAGCCAGTTTTTCAACTTTTTGTTTTCACAATGACTAACCCCAGAGATTGAACTCATTGAATAAAATGACTTTACCTACAGAAAACAAACTTCATCCTCTTGGCTTTTGAACCTTCTGGTTGTGAAACAAGAAGGGCGTCAAAATTTGACCTTTATGTCTTTCTGTCTATTCTGGTCTGATTTTCTGACCTCCTGTCCTATACAAGTGTTCTTTCTCCTCAAGCAAAATTTTTTTCAATTTTAGATTTTTTTTTTTTTTAATGGAGGGGGGATTTTCAAAAAACAAGTTATATACCAGTGGTGCCCTCAACCCTCAGATTTCTAAAAGTAAGTCATTTTTTTAGATTTTTCTAGATCATTTTTTAAAAAATTTTTTAGTGTTCCTCAGATTTATTTTGCCTCCTGTGTTCTGTTGCCCAGACCCTACCTCCCCCGGCACAGTTATGAGATCAGCAGGTCTCACACGCTGCCTCTGCTTAGACTTTACTATTAACTTGTCTATAATTTTTGACAAGAGTCATTATCATTCAAAGTTTTTGGGACAAAGTCTGTATGTTTTTACATATTTTTTTTTTTCTTGTCCCGACATGTTGACCAATTCATTTTACGGTTTTCTTCAGGTGTAGCATCTGTATTTTCTAGCAGAAACACTTGTAGCTTCAAACAGTCTTCTACTCTTTGTAAACTTCTTGTTAGAGTTGGTCCACCACAAGTGATGAGTTTGACGATAAAGAAAAAAATCCATAACCAAAAGCAAATTGGAAAAATCTGATATGGTGTACCATATCTAGAGGGAGAAATGTATACAGTCTTTCTTGGAGGAAGTCCAAATGATAGACAGAGTGCGTAGTTGGAGAGTAAGAAAAATGAAAGAAGCAGCATACATTAACTTGCTAGCTAAATGTACAAATCTGTCCGGTGTCGATTTCAACGTATTGTGGCTTTCATTGCTCAAAATGGTGAGAAAGTCTTTGTCTAAGAAGGAAAGGGGTTAAAAACATCTGTAACCTACATCACCATTGTTGCTGATGATAACGACAGATTTCTGTTTGTTATCATTTGTTTTAGACTTGGTACAAACAATCCGTGAATATATAAAGGCCTGGGTTTTTGCTAGAAATCAGAACTCTGTTGAAGTATTACATTTAACTCGACAATCAAATAATTATCATAAATACCAGTATATAATAAGATGAACTTTTAATCAAAAAAGACAACAGGTCTGGTTATTCATTAATAGAAATCATCATGTAACCGACATCTTTCAGCAGGGTGCCGTGTTGATCTATTAAAAGATTGGGAAAAGGGGTGATAAACAAATAAGTTACTTCTTCATTCTTTTGTTGAGCTGTGATCACTTAAAACAAAAACAAGTGTGAATCCTGCTAGACATGAACTAAGGGATCAATTTAGCATCATTTCAAATTGAACCCCCTTTAAAAAAAACTAATCGAGAGGGGATTTTCAAAAAAAAAAAGAAGTTTTCTCTAGACATAATGAGGAGCAAATGTTCCAGTTTTCAGCCATCTAGCTCCATTGGTGCACCTGTTCAAATGACACCTACATATGTAGATAGATAGCCAGGCTTGTTAGTTTTTTTAGCTAGTGCAACAAAACTCCCTTGTAAAGAGACTTATCTCAACCATTTTAATGTCAATTTTGGTTAACAGTTTCTACCAATACTAGGTAAATATCGCACTGCTTCAAATGCACCGGTATTATGATTAGGGGACTGTCTGCTAAAACTTGATAGGTACAGTTATGGGGTGTGGATAAATGACAATGGGTGGTCATCATCAGTCTTCTAATGTCTGTCGTTGGACATAGACCTTCCCTAGGATTCGCCACAATTCTCTGTCATGGGCATCGCGGAGCCAGTATTTCCTGAATCTGTCTAGTTCATCTCTCATTCTTGTGTTCTGTCAGCCTCAGTTTCTTATGTGATCTCTGGGGATCCATGTTGTGAGACGTGATGTCCATATGCAATAATCATGTTGAGAATAAGAACACAGCTGTCAAGATAGACGATGCAAATGGGTGGTAGTCCTCCCTAAACAGGCACTCCCCGGTGAACGTTGAAAACAGCAAAATAATGTTATGAAACAGATTTTACCAAAGAACCAATAATATTAATAGAGGTTATATTCTTTCAGTATGCAAAAAAAACCATTAAAAATGGCCAAAGCATGGCTAGAAGAGACTAAAAGCTCACTAAAAAGTGGCCAAAATGTTAACACATTCTGATTTGGTGAATAAGATATATAAAACACTTTGGGTTTGATTTTTCATCTCAGCTTTTTTAATTTTACATAAACGTAATTTGAGCATGTGATTTAGGATTTAATTATTCTCAAAAATTAAAGTTTCCCCTAAAAATAAGGGAAATAATCCTTGTGAAAATATGAGAGATTTCTTAAATGGCATTGTAACAGAAAAGGTGTTAAGTGAAACATTAATCAAAGAGTGCCTATATCCTTGTAAACCATTCGTCTCATTTTCTACACTTCATGGACTGGCTGGCTATGTATGTATCATGTATGCAGACTGTACCAATTGAGCTATAGGGCTGAAAATTTGAACATTTACTCTTCTACTATGTCTGAAAAAAAAATTTTTTTTTTTTTTTTTTTCATTTTTGAAATTCTATCTCAAGGCAAGTTTTGATTGGTGGAGTCCCCTTGACCTCACTGACCCTGATTTGAACTGCAATTGTGACCCATCAATTCAATTCTTCTCTTGATTTCTTTTTAATTAAAACACGAAATCCAAGAACATAATTAGTCTTCCTCACACCCCCCCTACTCTCCCTACCCCTCATATTTCAATGACTCGATCTCTAACTAATTGGAAATCAAAAAGGAATTTGTACAATGCATATTACGCAAATGCCCCTCTCTGTGTGTCTGTGTGATTTTGTGTCTCTTTGTGTGTGTGCTCTTTGTGTTTGTGTGTGTGCGTGTGTTTGTGTCGTGGCAATATTTTATCATTAACTAGATTTTCTCCCATGAAAAAATTCATGGATATATTTGAATTTCTATGAGAAGATTTTTAAAAAAATGGTCTTTTTCTCTCTTACTTTCTCATATATATATATATATATATGTGTATATATATATATATATATATATATATATATATATATATATATATATATATATATATATATATAAAAGTACAAATCAGGGATGCAATATGATATGATATAATGATGCAATATCCGATGTATGATGGGTTGATCTCATAGAGTGCTCAATACATTCAACTTTGAATATTGAGTTGGTTTAGAATAGAGCTTAAAATATTATGGAATGTGGATTCACTACACAAACACATTTATGTTTCTATTCTGTTTGGGCTTCGTCAGGCTAATCTTTGCCTGAAGAAGCCTCAACTGTTTTTTTGTAGACAAAATATGGAGTAAATGTTTAAAATTTCAGCCCTCTAGCTTCATTGGCATTCATAGACAGCCAGTCAGTCCAAGTTGAAAACCTGAAGAAATCTATGTTGACAGTATTGGTAACAGTTAATCGGTTCCCATCAGAGAGAAAGCAAAAAAACTGAGGGTAACACCATCAGGGTTTTATTTAATCTACATTCACCATTGGAAAACTTCATGATGAGCCAGTAACATTGTTGGTAGTCATTGATAGTACCCCTAAGAATCAAAAAAAAAAACCAGTCAGGCTATGCTGGCCTCACTTTTCACCTTGGCAGGTAAAATTCATTAACTCTTAAGAATTCATTATTCTAAGTTTGCATTTAGAAGGCTACCTTGATGTGATTAAACTACCACAAAAATGTGGTAAGTGTCTTTAAGTCGAGAGAAAGTGAATGGGTCGTTGAGTTGAGTTGTGAGCTAATGGCCTCAATTTTGTCAATTGCTTTTACCCTGACAGCTGAAATGTTTAAAGTACCATTCATGAACTGTGTGTGGCTAGAGAGAAATGTGTGAACCTTGCAGAATACTTAGAATATCGCAGTTTTGATTAGTGCTTATTTTGATGTAGTATTCTTAAAGTATTGCTTTTCAAATTAATGTAACAAAATCTGTGGGGTATGGGGCGTTATATCTTGGGTGTGCTCTCAGCTACAGATGCACGATAACACAGAAGTATTTTAGAGTCTGAAGAAAGCAATGGACAGTGAGAAAGTGGTCCCCATTGTAAAGTTTTTATTCCCTTGCTCCTTTGATGTTATAAATGACAAATGAATACAAAAGAAATCAGTGAATTAATGAAAGAAAAATAAAATTTGGATTGGACACTATTATGTACTGATAATACTGTTTTATCCAATTTCTTTTTTCTGTTCATTCTCCAATTTCTACAATTGGGACCACCTTCCCTACATTGTGCCAAAGTTGCTTCAACTGACCAGTGCTTTTTACAGACACTAGAATATTTTTACGTTTTCATGCATCCATAGCACACAGCGAATCCAAGATACAAAGCATCATATACCACTGAACTAAGTATAGGGTGGACCATAAGTTTCATAGGACTTACAACATTCCATTATTTTTTTTCTAATTGTGTTTATTGCAAAGTTTGAATCATAATATAAAATTTGTGGTTCGTGTTTATTTAGGGAATGAAGTATGAAAAATTATATCTTTCAAAGGATGCCCTTCTGCCTTTTCGCAAAGTCTTGCTATTTCAGATGAATCTTCCATACCACATAACATAACGTAAAGTTTCGTCTGTTATTTCTTTAGTTCCTAATGGAATATCATTTTTAGCTCTTGAATGGTTGCTGGCTTGCTTGTGTATACACACTCCTTCAGATATCCCCACTGGGATAAATCTGGGTTAGTCAGATCATGCAATCGAGGAGGCCATTAGATTTCCAAGTTTCTGGAAATCAGAGCAAGACTTTTGTGAGGAGGCAGAGGGGCATTCTTTGGAAGACATCTTTTTCCATACTTGATTTAAAAAAAAAAAAAAAAAAAATTAAACCGCAAATTTCATATTGTAATTCAAACTTTATAATAAACACAATCAGAAAAAAAATTATGGAATGTTTCAAGTCGTATGCAACAAATGGCCAGCCCACCTTGCAGAAGCTGAAAAACTCATGGGGCGAACATTTAGCAGAGGAAATTTCAAAACACTATGATGAAGTCGAAAATAAAAAACGTCTATTTTATCCGATCACAAAGGGTTACCAATTATTACTCTACAGTGATACCAGTGAGCACAATTGTTCCTTAAACTTGAGCGACAAAAGTACGGACTTTATCATTTATTGCTTGGATAAAAAAAAAACTATTTTACACATTTAAAAAAATTTTTGACTTCATTATATTGTATTTGAAAATGTCCTCTACTCAATTTTCTCACAATCAGTTTTCCCCATTCAATGGTCGCCTGCTTAATAGTTGGCTAACCGAAGAACTAAACCCATTAAATAATGATAAGACTTGAACAGTTTAAAAAAATTTTGAACAAATTAATTGTACTAATCAGGGTATACTTTTATATGTATGTCTTTCTATCTACGCAATATATCCAAAAGCTCTCAATGAATTTCAATGATATTTTCTGGTTACGGTAGGCTATGGGGTAAAAGAGGATTGGTTAAAGTTTGGTGCAGATTAGGAATGTTCAAGTAACCTCTCCTACATCATAGATAGATATGAACTGATTTTCCTACGTTTTTTTTAGTGGTATCTCCACCAGCTACCTCATGGCGTTTTACTCAATCTCATTGTGTCTGAAATTTCCCTCCTTGAATTTCAAAAAGCCAGAAATTGTAGGGAGCCAAATCTGGACTGCAGGGGGTTGAGAATCTCGGATGATGCAATGTTCTGCTAAAAAAACATGCACAAGACCTGAGGAAGAGGCAGGCTATGACATTGTGAATGCTGTGGTCATACATTACACAAGCTCACTGAATGGTGTCTCACTATCAACTGAGTAACCCCCCAAGAGAATGTCAGGTCCCACATCCACAGCAATGTCCTCTCTGATTGGTTGCCAAGTCAGGGCTATGTGACCAGTTCTCAAGATATTCAAAATAACTGAATACTTTCTGGACAAACCCGATGAATGAATATTATAATATTGGTAAATCAACTAATTGGTTTCAGCTGATAATACCATGAACCATATTGAAAAAACTTTTGTGCTTTCAATTTATAAGATCTTTATTACCTTTGGAAAAGTGTCAGTTTTGGGGTAAGAAAAAATTTCCTAGGGTTTTGAAGAGTGGTCTATTTACAATGTAATTATAATGCTGAACAGAACCTTTATTTTCTAACCGTTGTATGAAAATACAGTTTTGAAGTACTTGGGGTTCTTTTTCACCACTAAAACCAACCTTGACCATTCTTTGTTCATCAAATAGGTAAGAATATTTATTGGTTACTTTCATTATTCATTTTGAAAAATTTTTTTTTTCCCAGGTGAGAAACCATATCACTGTAACTATCCTGGATGCAATCGATCTTTTTGTCAAAGTGGACAGCTCCGGACTCACTTGAGACGACACACTGGAGAAAAACCATTTAAATGTCCTGTTCCAGGTGAGTGAGAAATAAATCAGTCCTGTAACAAATGTGTGTGGAGGTACACTCTATTGAGCAAATTTCAAAGAGTGGGAGGACTATAGGCAAAGTAGCTCCCCCTCCCATATTATCACAAGAAAGATGAGTGGTAGGAGGAGCAACCCACGAAGGGCACCACCTTTGTTCCAACCAGTCACATTCTATGTGTGAAGAAGATAGCAGAGAAAATTCAAAGAGCTTGTCGTTATCATAACTTTCAGACTGCCTTTATTAGTCTTCACCCCATTCAAAACGGGACACAAGTCTGACCAATAACTATTTATAATATTACCTATAGATGTGGGAAGAATTATAGAGGAGAAACTAGCAGACCTCACATTCAGATAGTACACCCAAAGGAGGCTGTAGAATGGATCCGCCAAAACAAGAATGAGTTCAATTGTCTGAAAAAATCTACGGATGATAATGACCTTTCTCAAAACTGTTCACAGTATCCTGCGGTTTCTATGATTGCTGGGATATATGTCCTAAAGAACTCTTTTAGAATTTCCTATCCACTCCATCTATTAATGATAGTCTCAGTTGTTGCAATGAAAAGCAACTGAAATTTAAGTAAAAGAAATATGGTTGAGCATCACAAACTCAGCAACCTTGGGACAGAGGGTGTTCTGAGTTGCTGAAATTCCCGGGCTTTTGGTGTAGCAGAGGCTAGGCCTACTTCAACGTACTATAGGATGGGATCATTAATACCACTGAGTTACAAGAAAAACCAGAATTTAAGAGTATGCTAATATTTGCAAAATTTCTTTAATTTTATGAAATCTGTATAAAATATCTTTGTACCACTTCCAAACAAACACCTTTTTACTTTTTGGTTTTACAAAAAAAAAATATCTGCTGGAAATGGCTTTCTAATTATGTCATTTGATCAATAATGTTCATGTTAGATACACGCTTCCTAATATTGTTCTTCAGAAAAAATGGTGTTTTACTTATGGTTGAATAAAAAAAAAAACTTTCACTAAATTTGATGATTATTTAGTTCCTAAAAATAACCACGTTTCCGATATTACTGAGTTTCTGAAGTCCAATTTTGTGATGCTCAACTGTACTGATAAAAAATTTAGAGAGGTTGACAATGCTTCTTCTAATAAAGATAAATATTCAAAATAATTGTTTCAGGCAGAAGTTGTCTGCTTCTTTGAGTTGTTTTGAGGAAAAGCAACTGAATTTAAGATAAAGCTATGAATCACCACCATCCATATAAGTCCTTGGCAGCATGCCATGTTGAGGAAGATCAATTAAAAAGTTGGTAAAAGGGATGATCAATGATTAAGTTATTTCTCTTACCTTTTGTTGGACTGTGATCACTAAAAAAAGATCTGAATTTCCCCAAAACAAGCAAGCTCAAACTAGAGATCCAATTTAACATAAACATACATTGCATATCTACTCCCCCACCCCACAAGGAAACATTTTTAAAAGGAAGTCTCGAAAAACAAAAAACGCATTTTTCCACTAAGATGTACGTATGCAAAATTTCAAGTTTCTATAATGAACAGTTAGGACTTGGCGAAGTCAAGATAGATAGATAGATAGATAGATAGATAGATATAAATGAATCTATAAATGTCAGAGCACATGGCTAACCTGGATCCAGCAATAATGATTTAAACTGTCTCGTGGGGGTAGCGGTGATTAAAAAAAAAAAAATAGTGGTAATTTCAAAATGGTTGACAATGCTTCATCTGTTAATGATAATAAATTCAAGATGATATCTTGTGCTATTTTGATGAGGTCTTTATGAACAATCGTTTATTGTCACTGACTGTTGTTATTTTTGTCTCTTACAGGATGCAACAGTCGATTCGCACATGCTAATCGACATTGTTCTGACCATCCTTACGTATCACTGGAAAGGATCTTCCCAACGGACCAATCAAAAACTAAACATTCCAACTGCAAACCATCGACAACGTTAGTCTATTCATATTTTCATATCTTACTTTTACTTGATAATTAATTGCTTCGAAATCAGAATTGTTTTCAGATTCTGAGTTCAAGTTTATATACTGGTTATTTTCACCTCATGGCAAAGTGAGCCAGACACTAAAATGGTCGGACACGCCATCAGTATTTAAGGGTGAGAGAAAAGCAGATATTGATACCCATGGGATTTCCATTGACATAGCTTGTTTTCATTATTCCATCTAATTTTTTAATAGATTCTTCAGTTTTTAAAGGCGCACTGTGTAGAGGGCTGAAATTTTCAACTTTGACTCTCTATGATGTCAGAAAAAAGATGAGTTTTTTGTGTGTTTTTTTGTTTTTTAATTTTTTTTTAGTGGGTTGTTCAATTTGCAATGTAACTTTATGTTAAACTGGTCACTTAGTTTGTGTCCAGCAGCATTCACACTATTTTTTAAGTTTTTTTCGTCAGATTTAGACTTTTTTTTTAGTAATCACTGTCAACAAAGGCCAAATGAAATAACTTATTCATTGATCACTCCTTTTTCCAATTTTTTAATTGATCATTCCCAACACAGCATGTTGTCTAAAGAAGTTGGTCAGGTAACGCTTTCTATTGAGTGATTAACCAGACCTATTCCACTTGATTTTTTAAAAGATTTGTCACTTTGAAATCCTTTTTTTCTTCACTGTGAACTACTTTGCTGTTTCAGTAACAAGTAGGTTTTTATTATGGGGTGGAATTGCTAACCCCATGCCCCACCCTCCTTTACCCATGCTTGGGACAGGGCAGGATGGTCTTTGTTAGCAACTGAGGGATATAGAGTTGACTGAAGTTCTGGGATATTGAGTGTATTTTCATTATTCCATCCTGTTATGACTAGTATTGTGTGTGTGTGTATATATATATATATATATATATATATATATATATATATATATATATATATATATAGCCTGTTTTCAACAATTACCAAGTGAATCCCTACTGTCAGCCAGCCTAGACATGCTCCTCAACGCTTTTTAATGACTAACAACAGCTCTGACTACTACTACTACTACTAATAGAAATCCTCACAGGTCCTGAGATGGGATATTTAATTTCATAGGTACCCAACCATTTATCCAGTAACCTTAGGAGTGGAGTTGACCAGGATTTTCCGGCTCAATGTATACTTGTCATATTTTTAAATAAAAATGATAGTAATAATAATAATGATGATGATGATGATGATGATAATACAATTGCATAAGCTTAAAATCTCTATGCAGGGAAAAATCTTTGCACTTATTGCTTTCTATATCATTTGTAGTCATATGCAATGGGATGATTCTCCCAGTGATTGTCTGGGTACATTTTGAAATTTTTTTTACAGTCAATGCACTCATTACTTTCTCTGTTAAACTGTTCCATATTGGTGCAATTCTCTGCATAAAATAAGTTTACCAGAAACAAATTAATGCACTTTTAAAGCAGGGTCTGTCAGATCTCTATCCGTTTGAAATAATGGAATATAAGATATACAATGAAAAGTCAACGAAGATAAGTGAAGAACAAAAGATTTATAACTTATACAAATTAATCCTCTTCAAAAACAGGATCTGTTTAATCCACTAATTATCAAGAACTAAAATGATTTTGCAGACATCAGGTAGTTCCACTGATTTACAAAGAGTCCTGGTATCAGGTAGAGACGCTGTTTTCTTACTTCGCACAGCCAAATCCTTCTCCTTAAATACAAATGCTACACTTGAAGAAGACCGTAGAGTGGATTGGTCGACCAATAGGAACAAGAAAAAAAAGAATATACAAAAAAACAAAACAGACTTTGTCCAAAAAACTTCAAATGATGACTCTTGTCAAAATTATAGACAAATTAGTGGTAAAGTCTAAGCAGATGCAGCATACGAGACCTGCTGACCTCACAACTGTGCCAGGGGAGGTAGAGTCTGGGCAACGGAACACTGGAGGCAAAATATATCTGAGGGACATAAAAAAATTTTGAAAAATGATTTAGAAAAATCTAAAAAAATGACTTACTTTTAAAAATATGGGGCTGCGGTTCTGGGCTTTATAATCTAAGGAGGACCTTGGTCTCCTAGAAGAAAGAAAAAGATTTTCCATTAATTTTATTTCATTTGTTATGATGAAAATCAGTGGTGTATATTAACTTATGCAGTGTTAATCATGAGAAAAAAAATGAATTATTTAAAAAGAATTGTGAGTCGAGAGCAACAAGTCAGTAGAAGAGAGAGCCATGTTGAAAATGAAGGAGATTTAACAGAAAGAGTCTCCATTGATTGGTTAATTATGATGACAGGTGAACTGCTAAAAGGTCAAGAGCAACTCAGTTTTATTAGTGAACGAGAAATAATGAACTTTTGATTAATGCAAGATGAACTAATCAACAAAAGGCCAAAATATATGAAACAGCACAGCTTGCGAGATATGTTATTAAAAGATGACTCAAAGCCGTACAACAGTCACCACTTGAAAATCCAGTGACTTCAACATCTGCTTTCCTAGACATGTTACCAGTGTCATCACCAGTTCTTGATATTTTAGTCACTTTCCAAGATAAAGAAGATGGCAATCCTGACAGCCCTTCACCTCAAATCTGCTTAAATACTAATTCTAACTCTTCTCTTTGGAGGCTGCATGGATGAACTCTCAGCAAAGATAAAGCAGTCTAAAAGTAAACTCAAGTAAATATGCCAATTGTATGATTTTAGAACTTTAATAAAATTAATAAGAAAAAGATATGAACCACAACGTTATGAAGTATCAGATTATTATTTGTTTTTTTATTCAATTTCTTTTTCACACAGTTATAGATCAATTTCAGAACTATTTATTTACAAGATTCCGATTTATCTGCGAAGAATCACAAACTTTCCGTAAGCTTGTAAATAAATAAATGAATAACTTGACCAATCTGCGATCTAGCAAAATCACTAATCTGCCACCGTACAGGTCCCGAAGATGCCGGGTTAGTGATGATCAACTGTATTTGCTTTAATTCTTATTGCTTCCTGTTGCTTTTTGTATTTTATCACAATCCTGACTGACCTACCTATGTAGAGAGACCAGTACAGCAATATAAGAAAGATTGTTGGACAAAAGCTCAGCAAAATAAACTGATTGAACCTTTCGGTTTCTGACTATTTAATTTTCTCTTCCTTTCTTTGTTTTCTTTCTTCTATTTTTTTCTTTTCAGACCAAACAAAAATCCTTGTTCTGCCAACCCGAAAGGCCTGAAAGGACAATTTTCCAATTGTCTCTCTGTTTTCAGCCATGGTGGTGGTTGGAGTGACGGGGGAGGAGAAAGCAGTAGCAACAGCGACAAGATCGAGCTGAACCGACTCTCTGGTGAGTCCAAGGACAAACTCATTTCAGCTCTGGCACTCATTGATTTAGCTTACAGCACGTGTTAAAATGGTCTTTTTTTTCATCCAACCCTGCCTGACCTCTGACACCCACCCGCCAACAACAGAGGAACAATTCTTGGACTAATGTTTCCTCTGAATATGGCTGTCGGCCTTTTGCCACACCTGAGAGTTGTTTTTATTTATTTTTTTTATATCTTTATTTGGTTATTTCTTTGTTTCGGAAATCAATATCAACAGTATTTGATGGCATATAAGACCCCCTTTCAGACGTGGATCCAGGGCCCCCCTCCCTTGATTGAACAAAGCACAATTGAAATTATATCTAGATGAAGGAATGTTATAAACAAAATCCCAAATAATCTTAAGTAATCTTGAAAGAACCTCGAAAACAAAAACATTATTTCTTTATAATACTTTTTATTTATTTATTTGTTCTGTAGTAAAT